>CM038795.1:268905830-268949964 GCA_021764765.1 Vicia sativa | reverse complement strand
TAAAGGATAACCCAACTGCCTTAACGCCAACCTAGGGTTGTAATTAATACACCGAGATCCCATTAGCGGACATTAGGAAAATCTCGTCAGCTTGGTAATAACTCTCCCACATTCCAATTTGGTAAGTACCACACCACAACATCTCGGCGGAGGCAAGCTAACGCCCCGACCATGACAAATCTTTCAATACGCCGTACTCACGGCCCTTAGTCGATAGGTGAGACAAAACCAGAGTACAACAAAGGAGCAGCAATATATAACCACACTCTCTTTCTTCTCATGCCTTATATGAAGGTGATAAAGCACATCCGCCACAAGAGTCGAAACATGATTCTTCCTGAAACAAACACATTAGCAACATACTCTTCCAAGAACTCTTCTTCCCACTTGGAAACATGACGATCCCAAAATGAAAGAGTAAAACAACATAAAAGGTATTTGTATTGTCTCGACCGCCAATTCTTCGCTTTATTTCTAATGCCTTTCGAGAATCCCTTTAGCCTTTACACATAGGTGCAACTCTCTGACCAAGATACAACACTTTAGATAACTCGACAAGTTACTCTTTTCTCCTGTTGTGAAGGGATGCCACCCTTTCAAAGGCCATCCTAGAAAAATCTCAAACTCTTTCAATGGTTGAGTCAATTGAAAATCTTGAAAAGTGAAACATCGGAGCGAGAGTCATAGCACCGGTACAAGGCAACCATGGCATGTACATCAACATTTGTATCCAAAGCTTCGTAATCGTGACCATATCTTCCGTGAAAGTGGTCATATCACCTTTCTTGACCTTTTTCCTTCAAACGCAATGTAACCTCCAACTTTGGCATCTTCAACTTGATCGATTGGTATGCCTTTGTCATCCATTTGTTAACTGTTTGCTTATGCTAACCAAGTCCTTAGGATTCTAAAAATAGAACAAATAAATGTTGATGATTAATTTATGCATGATGGATGCAATGTAATGTGATGCAAGATTAGCATGTTAGCTAGATGATCGGGTATATTGACGCTCACCCAACGATTCCCCTGTGATAGCTTTTAGGTTTTTGATACAACAACAAATTTAATATTGAAGTGCATCGCAATTGATACTTGCAACACTACAATATTTTTTCAGGAGAATTTGGTTTGAGTGAGAGTTACGTATTATTCGAATATACAAAGCAGGTCTAACAAACTAACAAACGTAACCCTCGATACCAGGATCTGAACGAGGTACTCAAAATCATCGATCCCAACTTGGGTATATCATTTTTACCGCAAATAAATTTGTGATTAGATGATATATCCAAGAACGTCTCATTTGAGCATTCTTAAAGCCCAAAGGTTAGGTTTCCTTAAAGTTCAAAACTAGGGGAAAAATCCCTTCTAACAACACTATCGCCAATGCAAAAATAACTTGTAATCCATGATAATGTCTTCGAAAGAACCTCCCCTAGGTGTGGTCTTCGCACCAACTTACAAGACATTTCTGTCTAGCAAATCAATATTATGCAACCACTCTAATTTATGTATTCTATAGCCTTGGTAGTGGGCTTTTCCTATGATCCCATCCATTATTCCCACACAAGATAATATATTAACACGGTAATAATTAAAGCAATAGGAAATAAATGACTAAATTATAAACATAAAATAGAGTGATAAAAAGAAAGCGAAAATAAACACACATACGAAGAACTAAACTAGGGTTGACACGCTTAGTCAATTTTCCCCAGTGAAGTCGCCAACTGAAGCAACTCGATTTTCAAAAATCATTTAATTTTCAAAAATAAGTGAAATCGCCACCTAATTTTATTTGTTCCAAAAAGAACGGGAAAATATAGATAAAACCCCACAAATGCGGATAAGACGGTCTACGACCAAAAACATGGAATAGGAGCTTATGTAAGAGGGAGGTATTAACACTCTTACATCCATCATACTGATGGGACCCGCTTAATTCTAAGTGTGTGTATATTCGCTAATCTCTCGAAAGTTATAATCAAGAAGAAACGAAATTTGTTTATTATTATTTTGAGTTTGGCACGGCCAAACCGTGTGCCTACGTATTCCTTGTGCAATGGGAAAGTCAAAACTCCGTAGTTCCTCTCAAAAAGGTTTTAAGTTTGTTGTATTGATTTTATAAGAAAAATCACGATTAGACATTTCAAATGCTTGAACTCGACTTGTTTAGTTTGTTTGAAAAGCTTAAGTCCTCGCTCGCATTTGAAATGGTTATTATGCACCTTTGTAAGAAAAGAGTTTTAATGGTCGACATGAGCCGATAAAAGAGTTTGAGTGAGTTATTTTATTTTATGTGGGAGACAAGTATTGGACCATAAGCGTTCAATGGCTAACGCCCCAATTACTCGGATGAGTGGACAGAAACATCCCAATCATCTTTTTCTACCCGAAAAGTTTATTAAGAAAAGGTGAGGCGAAACAAGGTTCACGTTAATTAGATTTATTTAAGAAACCAAACATACAGTCGAGGGTTGATACAGGACTGACTACCATATGTTTGGGAAGAGGGAGAAGTAGAAAATTTACTTATGAAAATATTTTGAAAAGAAACTCGACGTTGGATCGAGATTTAGAACTTTAATTACGAAAGTGTTTTGAGATACTGTAATACGGTGAACTGACTTTGAGATTTTTTGTATCGCAAATGTGCGGATAGCAAGAGTCGCCACCGACTTTTCTTTTATCCAATTAAGGGAAGGTGAAAAGAACAGAAAAGACCTTCGTTAGATTCTCGAGTAAGGGAGAAGGTTATGAAAAGGAAGGTATTAGCACCCTTTTCATCCGTAGTTATCTACGGCTCTTAGTTGCTCTTAGATCATTTTCAAAAAGGTGCTTTCGTGTGTTTGACAAAATGTTTTGAAAAGGCATTTCGCTTTGACTTTGTAATGATTCATGTAGGAATGTATACAAAGTGTTCTGAAATGTTTCGCTTTTGAAAAGAGTTTGAACTTTGACAAAAGTGTGAAGTGTAAAAGTATTTTGATAGAGCAAGCAACTAAAAGTCTTATTACCTACTACTTAATGGTCGCTTTCATGTTGTTTTATCGCCCTTTAGAATAGCGCTATCCATACCATTAGTTGGTAGGTAACCCTATTCGCTGGATGTGACGGACATCACTGGTCATAGAAGGCAACTCGTAGGAAGTATCCTAGCACATTTGAAGGACTATCATCATTTTCGTAGGCGACAATCGAGGGTCAAGATCATATATTCGTAGGCTTACATCGTGGGTCTATGATCTTTGTATCGGGGACTATGATGATTTGTTTTGAAGGCAACGTGTAGAATACCTCTACGCTCGAGGGACTGACCATTTGTAATCGTAAAGGCAACAACGAGAGAATTACCCTAAGGGGTGCATGTGTGAAAAGAGTGTGTCAATTCAGATATATGTTATCTTGAAATTATGAGTGATCTATGTCTGATTTTAATCTTGCCATACACGCCTAATTACTAGTAGTTTATAGGTGCGTGCAAGTAAATCGGAAAGTAAGTGTGAAAGATAAAGTCCTACGCTATTACATGGCTTGGGATGATACATAATTGAAAGTGCGGAAAATAAAAATCCTAATTAAACTATTACATCCCATAGGCAATTACATAATTAGAAAAGAAAAGCAATAAAAGTTGTCTGAAACGGTATAACCTGTGAACAGATGCAAAATCGGAAAACGGAAGAAAATTGCATAAGAGGAAAATGTTAGTAAAAATAAGTATTTTTGAATGAGAAAACGTTTTTGTGTTAATAATGACATTAATATGATAAAATAATTTTTTGGTAATTTTTGGAATTGATTTGATAATTTAAAAACAATTAAAAGCTATTTAAATGATTAATTAGCAATTAAATTAAATATGCATGCAAAAATAATAATTTTAATTTTAAAAATTAAATAAAAAAATTTCTGATGATTATGCAAAAAATAAATATTTTTGGTGTTTTTTAGATGCATGATAAAAGTATTTAAAGATAAATTAAATGCATGGAAAAATATTAAAGAAAATATAGAAAACATGAAAAATATGAGTTTTGTAAAGTTGTAAAATAAATGGTCTGCTGTGGATCGAATCGGTGACCATCTCGATGAAAACACGCCGCCTTTGCCTTAACCATGGACCAAAGCGTTTTGGTGTCAAATAAATGAAACAGAGCGCTATTTAATTCGATTGAAACCTGAACACGCCAAGATCTTCATCTTCTTCATTTGAATTTTGAAAAGTTAGCGGCTTCCTCGACGCTATGACTCGCACTTCCAAAATCTCATACAAGTAATATAAATGAATTGTGAGTACATGAATCGATTGCAAATAACATTCTAAACACGATGGTGTTCTTTTTGTCCAATTTTTCCGCTTTAAGGAAACCCCAATTTGGTTCGTAAAACCCTAGCAATGGTGATTCACGCTTCGTGCCATGGAAATGCAATTAAACTATCCAGAAAGTTTCCAAGCTTCGTTCTAAACACAAAACAAACAACAAAACATGTTAAAATGCATGAGAATTGAAAATCGATTTTGGAAAAGGAAGAACAAACCGAATCGGATTGCTTGATTCTTGATGGTTTTGTAACTTGTAAAGGTCCGGATCGATTCAGAGACCTCAAGGAATGCAATGGAATGCCTGGAATTGGCTGAATCGAGCTGGAACTAGGGCTGCCACTTGCTTGCAATACACGGTTTTTTTGAGTTTGGAATAGGGTTCTTGAGGCAATTTTTCTGTTCTTTCTTGTTGTGTAGGCATTGTATATTTATAGTGGATGGATTTAGGTCTGAATTCAAGAGCAAATAATGATCAATGAATGTAGAAAATATTTGATTTTGTATGAAATCAAATCTTCCTTTTTTGATCAAATTTCAATCAAATTCTTGCCAAATCTATGCAAATTTCGAAATTTGCCAGCTTGTGTGAGTTACTTGGACCTCAAGCATGAGAGAAAAATCAATCTTGCATTTCATTTTGATTTTATACCTTATTTTTTAATTTAATTTGTATTTAAATGAATAAAATCCAATTAAATAGAAAAATAAAGCTAAAATTCGTGGCATTGGGCTTGATGTTCCAAATTGTCTAAGGAACAAGTTTGAATGAAGAAAACTAGGCCCATTTGCAAAATTTTGATTTTTGCAAGTATCTCTTTGTGCACTTCTTCAAAATACCCAACTTGTGCAAGGTGTATTTTGCTCAATTTTCCACATTTTGAGTGTTCTTGGACTTTTAGAAAGCTCTAAGTGTCCTCTAAACAACCTCTTTGGTTTCATCTCAATTGGACTTTCCATGCTCAATAAAGTCTCAAAACAAAAAGTTGACTTTTTGTTGACTTTGAAAATGACCTGTAATGTTTTGATCCATACCTTCCAAATGAAGCATTTTTTGAACATTCTTGTGAGACATGAAGTTGTGGAGAATTGAATTTCCTTCAAAATGAGAGATGGTGGAAAAATTTCTGAGAAAGTATGAAGAAGTTATGCTCACCAAAGTTCATTGACCTTTCAACGAAAACCCTAATTTGGAAAGTTTGACTTTGTGCAAATATTGAGTTTTCTTGATGAATCATGATCAACCCTTGATCAAATGATGAATGTAACTTCAAAATGAGGATGTTGACCAAAAATCATGAAGTTTGACTGTATGTTGACCACAATTGACTTTTTGATCAATACAACTGATTTTCAACCATCCGAGAAATTGTCAAGGAAACTTGATTGTGGGCTTGAAACTTGACATGGAGAATCTTGAAGCATATGAGGAGGCATGATGACCATTGAGATGTTGGAAGTCCATCTTGATATGAGAATAGCCAAACCCTAGTTTGGGTTAATTGTCTAGAGAGGTTTGTCGATCAACCTTGAGGAATCCTCGAGTATAGATGTATGAAATGTCTTGAGAAGTAGGAGGGCAAATTTTGGGTATGACACTGCCCCTGCTCAATCTTCTTGACTGGAAGAGTTAGATTGGCGTGCTTGCCTTTCGTGACCTGGAGGTAGAAGATGATTGAACACTTGAGTACACCGGAAAATTTGCGCTCGCGGTTTGATTGATGCGGGAATGGGATTACAGATGACATTTGGAGAAGGTGGAGACTTTGTTGGGAATGAGTCGACGCTAGACTCAAGAACGTCGTCTGATAGGAGGACCGCCGGATGGGCTTAAGATGCCATCCGAAAGATCGATGGGGAGTGAGCAGTACGCTAGGCTCGCAGACGGAAGTGGAAGGAGCATGGAGACGGGCTTAAGATGCCATCCGGAGGAGTCGTAGATTCGACTCATCTTTGAATGAAGTTATTGGCTTGAATTGGTTTTAACCAAATATGCAATTCTGAAAGTGGAGAAATATTGATAAGTAGCTCGAGATGGGCTTAAGATGCCATCTAAGGTAATCGAATCGTATGCTAGACCAGAGTCACGCTGATAATAAGAGAGAGTCAATACATCTTCGTGTTGATTACTCGAGGGATAATAGTTGGCAAAATGTGGATAGCTCGATGTGCTTCGCATCGATCCAATGCTCGTATCGGAGGATAACTTGTGATCGCTCGATAGTTTTCCCGTCTGCCGGGTATTAATCCGGATCCGCCGGAGGACAACTAGGAGGTCGTTTAGATAGTTTTCCCGTATGGCTGACATCCGGACCGCTTGTCGGAGGACAACTAGGCGGTCGCTCGTATAGTTTTCCGTCTGCTTCGAGCATTATCTCCGACCAGCTTGTCGGAGGACAACTAGGGCGGTCGTTCAGATAGTTTTCCCGTCTGGCTTCGAGCATTAATCCTGGACCTGTTTGTTTCAGAAGTGATTTTCACCTGTTTTGGGAGAAACAAAACAAGCTTTGATAGAATATCGTTAGTCTTATGCAGAGTATGATGCATGACAATGTGTATGAATGACATATGCACAAATTATGATTTTTATGAGTAATGTATAAATGATAGATGTTGTGGTATTTCAAAACATATCCATCTTGAAGAAGATGTGGATGTTCTGCTTGGAGATTTCTGACTTCTGTTTGGGGACGAAACGGACGGAAATCCTGAGAAGAGAGATAACCTTGATTTCTTCGATGCACTATCTGACCGAGTCTTGAGCCTAGATATTGTTGAGCATGTTAGAGATCGAGACGCTACTGCTGAGGATCTTGCATGACTCGCTGGGGAGAATCTATGAGGTACTCTATCGATCTTTATGATAAATCCTCCCGAGAGTATTTGATAATTGCCGAGACCGGTTAGAAGGATCCGAGCCCGTCAAATCTGGGGAATAAAGATGCAGTTTCCCGATGCACTATCCGACCAAGTTTCAGTCCGATATTGGTCTGGGAAATGATGATCAGAGATATTTTCTGGGATACTCTGGTGATGAATCGTTACTACTTGGGAATCGGTGTGACATGGTTTAGCTGAGTGGAATCACTGCTCAGGGAATAACGTATACTCCGCTGGGGAAGGTTTGTAGTGAGCGACACCTCTGTGGGGATCATGCTCGTAGGGAGTGTTTTGGTGACTTTCGTCATCTCAATTCCTAGAGCCTCGTAGTAATTACATTGTTTACCTTCGTATGTTTGTAAACAGATTTTTATTGTCAAATGCATATAATCATTCAAAACAAACGTTGGACTTATGCAAACGACAACAGCAAAAATTGTAAAGAGAAAGAACTCGTATTTATTTGAAATGTGGCGTATGGCCAAGTAGTTTGTACACAAGAAAGGTAAAAAGCTACGCGAAAAAATCTTAAATCCCAACTATGCTAGTACTATATTTCAACTATCTCATCTCCTTGTCACAAGAGAAAGTGAGTGATCGATCTTCGCCATTTGAATCTTGAATGCTGATAGTAGTCTCGAAGTAGATAGTGATCCGACGACATAGTCGACGCTTAAATCCCTAATTTTGTTTAGACCGCCTTTTCGGTTTTCGCCCACGGATACCTTTTGCCCAAGCCGCTTTTGTGTTTTCGATGGGGTGTACATGGTTTGTATATATCCTTAATTTTTGCCCGAATCCTTTTGGTTCTCCAGATGCCCTTATTTTTTCCTAGGTCACCGACCTAGGGTCTCTTTATGCGTAGTATTTTTGACTATGTCTCGCTCACGTGGTGGGAAGTCTTCACCATCCATGGTGCTAAGTATCATAGCTCAGCCGGAAAATACTGTCTTGACTACAAATGGTCCCTCATAGGTGGGAGTCCATTTCCCCATGGGATCACCTTGTGGAAGAATGATGCGCTGACTACTAAATCACCGACTTGGTAGACTTGCTTGACCTTCTTATTGAATGCTCGACCTTTCGCTTTCGATAGATCTGTCCATGGCAAATGGATGCGAGTCGTTTTTCATCAATCAAGTTGATCTGGTCAAGGCGAGTCTGGATCCAATCATCTTCGCCTAACTCGGCCTTGGAGGACTCGTTGAGGGTATCCAACCTCATTGGTAGGACTGCCCATACCGTACACGAGAGAAGGGGTTGCCTCTGATGTTCAGATCAGTGCGATAACCATGAAGAGCGAATGGTAACATCTCATGCCAATCTTTGTAAGTCACCGCCATCTTCTCAGATAATCTTCTTTATTCTTTTGGCGGCCATAGCGCCATTCATCTTAGGCCGATAAGGAGAAGAGTCATGATGCTTAATCTTGAATCGCGTGTGAGTTCGTGATCATCTTGTTGTTGAGATTAGAGCCATTATCCGTGATAATCCTTTCGGAGTGCCATATCGATGCATAAGATTATGTTTGATGAAACGAGCCACAACATTCTTGGTAACAGATGCGAACGAGGTCGCTTCTACCCACTTGGTGAAATAGTCAATTCTCCAATCATGTCAATTCTACATTGCAAAAGGCCAAGGAGTTTAAACATTCAGAGGTACCGAGGTACGTGCACTTTGTCCGCATAAATCGCATTTGTGACAAGATCGAGCTGAGGATGACAATCAGCCCATGGTGGACCAATAGTAACTGTTCTCGTAATCTTCTTAGCCATCGATGTCCACCGAGTAGGTACCGAACGCGCTCGTAACTCTTCCATGATACGCTCCTCCGCTTTCTCCCACAATGAGTAAGCACAAGTCGTGGTTGCGCTTGTATAAGATGTCGTTGTTGAGGAAGACTTTGGATGCGAACCTTCTCAAAAATTTCTTATCGTTGACAGATGCCCCCGCGGGATATTCCTGAGTCTCAAGATACCTCTCCACGTCATAGAACCAAGGTTTCTCTTCTGTATCAAGCTCATAACAAGATGCTGGTTCGTCAAACTTCTCAATGATGATCTGGAGAGCCTCGTTGTCCCATCTGACCTTGAACATAGACGACATGGTAGCCAATGTGTCTGCCAACTGATTCTCTTCTCGTGGAATGTGATTAAAAGTGATCTCTTCGAAGTAGGGGATCAAACTCAAAACATGCTCTCGATATGGAATGAGATTCTGATGCTTCAGATCCCACTCCTTAATCGACCGATCACTAAAGCCGAGTCTCCATGCACTTGTAAGAATTTGATTCTTAAGTCAATAGCATCTTTAATACCCATGATGCACGCTCAGATTCGCCATGTTGTTGCAATCAAACATAACCGGCAAGGAAAGGAGTATGCCACTGTAGGGATGTAATCATGGCGCAATGCCATTGCCAAGTATTTGAGGCTCCATCAAAGACCATGGTCCATCGGATCCTTGTTCGTGTCCTTCGTCTGGGCCTGTTCTTCGTAATCAGAATTAACAAAACATCTTCGTCTCGAAACTCGAATCGCATAGATCGATAGTCATCTACGGCTTGATGAGCCAAATGATCTACTACACTTCCTTTGATCGTCGAGAAGTGTACTGGATGTCGATTCGTCAAGATCATTTGCCATCTTGCTATTCTTCCGGAAAGAGTCGGTTTCTCAAATATGTATTTTATCGAATCCATCTTGAGATCAATAAAGTAGTGTGAGTCAACATATACGCCTTAGCTTCAAGCAGCCTAAGCCAAAGTTAAGTTTTTCAATGTGAGTATCTTGTTTCACACAAAGAACTTTTGCTAAGGTAGTATATTGCATACTCTTTTCACTGTACCCGTTCCCAACACACACCCCATTGAGTTCTCTAACACCGCCAAGTACATGATAAGAGGTCTTCCTTCGGTAGGGCATCGTGATAGGAGGATTCCAGGTACCCTTGATTTTGTCAAAAGCGATCCGCAATCGCTGCTCCATTCTACTACTTGATCTTTCTTAAGTAACTTGAAGATCGCTCAGTGGTTAAATGTGCAATGAACTGCAATATAGTTCAATCGCCCAAGAAACCTCGACTTCTTTCTGCGGGCACCGCATCTCTTGAATAGCTTTTACCTTGGCGGGTCAACTTCAATACCTTTTCCACCGACAACAAACCCTAGGAGTTTTCCTGATCCGACCCAAAGGTGCACTTGTTGGGATTCAGTCCGCATTTCTTCAATCTATCAAATGCAGATGATTAAGATGTTCTTCTTCGCCCGTGACCCGCTATCATGTCGCCGACGAGACCTCTATCTCGTGATGAATCATGTCATGAAATAACGCCACCAGCACCGATAAGTGGCACCCGCTCTTCACCGAACGACATAACCTTGTAGCAGTAAAGTGCCCATTGTGTAACGAAGTAGTCTTCCATGTCTTCGTGAGCCATTTTGATCCGATTGAACCGGAGAACCCATCCATGAAGGAGAAAACCTTATGCCGAGCGTGTTGTCAACTGTGACATCATGAGGAAGTGGAAAATCGCCTTCGGACTTGCTTTGTTCGATCTCTAATCCACACACATTCGCACTTTCCATCCTTCTTAGGTACGGGCACCACGCTTGCAACCCACGTGGATAAGAAGTAATGTAAGAAACCGACATTGAATTGCTTCATAACTCGGCTTTGATTTTCTCGACATCTCAGACGCATGCGATTTAACCTTCTATTTTATCGAGAAAACCTTCCTGTAATCGTGCACCACAATATCAACGTCCAACCTCGGCATGTCCTCGTATGACCAAGCAAAACCTCAATATAGTCTCGTAGCATCCGTACAACCTTCCTTGACATCGCTCAAGACCCCTCCTATCTTGATCTCTTTTCTGCCTTCATCACTCAAATTCACAACCTCAACTTGCTTCTTCGTGGTCAGATAACTCGCTCTTCTTGTTATAGCAATGACAAGTTCTCCGGCACTTCACAATCTTCCTCACTGCTTCGACTTGGTAGATCGGATTATCAAGTCATATTTAGCAATAGCATATGTTATCAACGAGATTCGGAGTGATTCTCAGTGTATCACGTGTGTGTAAGAAACACATAGCTTTTGAAGGTGATAAAGTAAAAGAAAGAAAGCAACAAATAATGCAAAAGTCCAACGATTTTATTGAATGAAAATATGCAAATGATGATAATAACCTCACAAACGAGCCATGATGCCCGGCAAGGCACTAGGCTTTAGAGTTTATTGTTCAAAACATAGAAAATACGAAAAGCAAAACAAAAACAAGAGCAATTACTCCTCTAAAGGAGATTGGTATGACGCCTCGCCTTCCAATCACGAGTCCGTTGTCGGAGTGGAAGATCCACTTTCGATGTCAAGTCGTTGTCGCCGCCTTCTATAGCATGGATTCCACCGGCCGATGCGAAAGGAAGCGTTCGCGGCGATCATCTTCCGACCTCGATGGTGAAGCCTAAACCAGCCTTGTCGATTTGAAAGGGAGATCGGGAGCTGTCCCAAATAGTACTACCTCCTCCTTCAACAAAGCAGCTGAGCATCCTTCAACGAGGCCATCCTAGGCGGAACCGTGTTACTTCAGAGGACGGAGAGTCAACAGCATGACTGGGATTGTTTCAAAAGCTTGATAGGAGTCTCAAAGAATTTGCCTTCCACCTCGAGATAACGAACGATTGATGACCGACCATATATTCTTCTTCACCACATATCGTAACAACCTTCCCTTTCACCGCACTTCAAATTGGTGTAGGTAATAACGGCCCCATGTATCCAAGGGCCCAAGTAGGCAAGAGCTGGACGGATGTCCATGACAAAGAAAGTGGAGTCAAAAGTCCGGAACCGACTTTAACAGTGTAATGAGCTCAAGTATCGCTCGCTTAGAACCATCAAAAGCTCTCACAATTATGTCACGGGTTTCGTAACCAACCCTTCAACATCAAGTCGATCAAAAGTCGTTTCAAGGATATTCAAAGCGTAACCAAGATCCACTAAAACATGAGATAATGTAGTGCCCTTGCATTCAATGTAGATGTGCTAGGCTTTGTTGTGTTTTTTTCTCGCAGAGTCAAATCAAGATTAGAAGCCTAGGTCGTTGTTGGCAGCGGCTAGCAATACAAACTTCAAACCGGTCAAGAGTAGTGTTCATGCACGTGAGCATTCTTCGTAAACTTCACTAAGGCTTTAGCATGAGCCTTGGAGCACAAGAGCAGAGCAAGCATGGAGATCTTGGACGGAGTCTGTCCCAACTGTTCCACAATGTTGTAGTCACTCTTCTTGATGATCTTCATAATTTCCTCCATTTCTTGTTTGAGGTGTCTTCAAGAACTTCCTTTGGTACTTCCGGCCGAGCAGATGAGTCATCGTTCTTTCCTCTAGTCTCGGAACTGGTTGAATAGCGGAATGCGAGTCGAGTCGTGTCTTTTGGAGGAGAGATTTTTGGAGAGAATATTCTTCCGGTTCTGGTCACATTACTTGATCCGGTGATGTTGTCAATGTCAAGAATGGTAGCTTCAACTATAAGATCTTCAACGGTCGAGGGTCTTGCTTGACGCCATGATAGTAAACATCACCCATAATTCCAAGGGATAGCCTTGTTGGAGGAATATGGAACTAGTCCGAGAAGTAATGATGAGAGGTGCCACCTAGGCATGTAATCACAGAGGAAATCCTTATAGTGTTAACATCAAGATAGTCTTCGAAACCGTCACCCCATCCTCGCCTTTAACATCTTCAATAGGAATTTTGTAGCTCTCGTGAAAGATACTTTACCATGTAATCAAACTTTCCACTTGGCTGCCCCAAGGTATCCCATGCACGGTACAACTTCATTCACATCTTCGCCTTCGCTTAGACATGTCTTCACACGTACTCCAGGTGGTTTCGTGAATAGTATCTCACGCTTATCCATCATGCAATCAACCGCCTTCTCAACCAAGCACAACCATCGTGTATGGGCACCAACGACAATTCTCGGGCATCCCGATTGACACCGCTAAAGAAATTCTTCTTAATACCATCGAGGAATGGTCAAGTCATCTATGTTGAAAACCAACAACATTGGAACTTTTGTCATGGTTAGGCATAGCGCGTTGATCACATTGGGAGTCTCAACAGAGGGTCAAACTCAACTGCTTAGCTTCAATCATATCTTGAATCTTGTTCTTCGTGAGCCCAACAATGCTTGTGTCGCCCCTGGCTATTGGAGTGGTAAGCACACTTAGCATTAGGATTGTATCTCTGAGAGGAAGTGTTGACACTGAGGAGGGTCCTTCAAAGTAATCACCGCTTTCAACATGTGTTGCAAGTGTTCGCAAAGGTGACGCACCGAGGATGCGAATGAGTTCGGATCTTCCGCACGCAACGATTTAAATCTTTTGATTTGTTTATAAAGATGCCGAGCATCAAGCTTTATTATTTTCAACACAAGAAAGATGATTTAATGATTATGAAAAGGGAAAGTCAAATACCCTCAATTGATATTGGTATGCGAACGACTAGCGCAAACTAGACATAACGCATCGGGGAGATTCCGTAAGGGGATTGTTATATAAAGGGAATAGATGGAGCACCCTAAATATATGTAGTTATCTACAGCTTTATATATGAATACGCTTGATATGTTTGTGTGTTTTAATTGCTATTTCTATGATTGGGAAAGTTTCTCCTTGGATTTTTAGAAATGTGTGGGATTCTAGTGCTTATTATTATTGTGCTCGCAAAGATCCGTGGATCTTCCATACATATCCCTTAGTGGGAATCGTAGTATTTGTAGCTCGGATCTACTGTGGTTCTATGGTTTGTTTGGTCCGAGGAGATAGAAATTTGCTCGGCAAGGATGAGACTCAGGCCTCACGATTCTCAAAAGGATGTTGAGAAAGTCGAGCAATCGTAGTTCCCACTTATGCTAGTGGAAAGCAACGGATGTTAGTAAGAGATGACAAATGTCATCTTAATGAAAATGTATCTAATTTATTTCATCACATACATTTTGAAAAGTTTGATTGATTAAAATCTTTCGTCGTAAGTATTAGGTGTTTTGCTCGAGTGTACAAGCGTTACCACTTACATGTTTAAGAAATATGTTTTGAAAAAAAGATGATTGAATCTTTTAACTGTAAGCATTGGGTGCTTTGCTTGAGTGTACAAGCGTTACCACTTACCGTTAAGAGATGTTTTTGTTTGAAAACAGTTTATGAAAAACAGTTTGAAAAAAGTTTTTGACTGTATGTGATGTGATAGATGAGATACTTCTTCCATAGAGATGATAGATGTCTAAATCTTAAGGAGAAATTGATTGGATTAAAGGGATGCTTTTAAGAAGCCTGTGGTTCCTTGTATTGTTAGCCCAAGAGGAGGCATTCCGAGGGTCATCGAGGGTCCTTGTATGAAGCTCAAGAGGAAGCTATAAGGTATGGCTGGCTTTGGCTTGAAAGGGATTTCACCGAGAAACCATCCTTTTCTGAATAAGAGCAATTTCACCGAAATTTTACTCTGGGAATTTGAAAGTGATTTCACCGGAAACCATCCTTTCGTGGTTCTATCTTAGCGGTGATTCTTTGTATTGAAGCTCAATAGGAGGTGTTAAGAGACTTCCTATCTCTTTTATTGTATGATGCCCAAGAGAAGGCTAAACTCAATGAGGAGTTCTTTTGAACGAAGCCCAAGAGGAGGCTGACTCAACAGGGGAGTGTTGTCTTATATGAAGCCTAAGCGGAGGCTAACTCTGTGGGGAGAGTTTCTTTGTACGAAGCCCAAGAGAAGGCTAAACTCTGTTGGAGATAAAAATATCTTGTATGAAGCCCAAGCGGAGGCTAGCCCATGCTGGTGATGGATTGTCTTGTATGAAGCCCAAGCGGAGGCTAAACTCAACTGGGGATGAGTTGTCTTGTATGAAGCCCAAGCGGAGGCTATACTGTGGGAACCTATTGATTAGTCTAATTGTTATGTTATTATTAGACGGTTGTATAAACAGGTGTGTGTGTGTGTGTGATATGTATTCACAGGAATTTATGAAGGAAATATAAACAATGCATGATGTTTATTTACAGCAGTTTATGAAATATAAACAAGTGTTTGTGAACGAACGTTAAAACGAGCGTAACTTGATTATTCACAAGTTTGTATTGTGTACGAGGAAATGAATATGTACACGAACGAGTTTTTATGTACAGAGAAAGATGGATGTACATAGGAGGGTTGGGACTTACACCGTAAGGGAGGCCCATTGATTTGAAAGCAGCCACAGGAATAATGCTCCTTTCAATGTCAATGGTATTCAGCAAAATGCAGATGAAACGGAAATAATTGATCGAAGTTTATCTGTAAAAGGTATCTGTATTATGTACAGATAAAAAGTTTGATATGTACAAGAAAAAGATTGTGTATGTACATAAAAGGATGTTTGGTTTGTGTATACACAAGTGAAGTGAAAACAAACGATCGAAGTTTGTCTGTACTTAAGTATGAAAAGAAGTATCTCAGACATGTACGATAAAAATTTGTATGTGTTTGGAAAGTTTTTTTGATATGTACAAAGAAATATTATGTACATAAAAGAATGTTATGGGACTTACACCGTGATGGAGGCCCATTGGTTTAAAAGAAATTTCGCTCAGGAGAAACCTTCCTTTAGAACCAATGGATTCAGCGTATAAACAAACGAATGAAAACGAAAGAAATTTGTTTACGTTTGAATATTGACAATGATAATTTGAGTATGTACAAGTAAAACTAAATATGTACATAAAGGATTGGGACTTACACCATAAGGGTGGCCCATGATCGATCGAGAAATTCGAGAGAAGACAAAATCAGTTTTATCATTTTAAATCGGATTGATCATGGTAAGAGATGCAAGTTTGATGAAATGTTTTGAAAATGATTTGAAAATGTTTTGAAAATGTTTTGAAATGTGAGGTTCATTTATGAGAAGTTTTGAAAAAAACCGGAAGTCGAAAACTTGAAAAATTCACCTTTTAAGGAGGTTTGAAAAGTGTTCAGAACGTCGTTTTCGGCTCGATTAAAATTTAATCAGATGAAAGTTTTTTCTGAAAATTTTTGCACTATCACAAAATAGATGCATTTATTGACAAGTGTTTTAAAAAATCATCTCAAAATGAGAAGTTTTGATTGGTCAAAAAAATTGTGAAAGTTTGATAAAAAACATGAAAAAAATTGAAGTTTTGTAAAAAGAATGGTCTTGGTTGGTGTTGAACCCATGACCATGAGGTAGACCACGTGGCAAGAAGAACTTAAGAGCAAGCATACAACCACTGGGCCAAACGCGCTGAGCTGTTTAGTGGATTAAAACACGCGTTGAAAAAGGATTGGCTTATTTGAATTTTTAAAAATGAAGAACACCAAGAACACGCGCGCAGTTCTGGGTTCGTGTTTTTGATTTCCAGTTTGCCAAATCCGATCCAAAATCTTCGTTTCTCCATGAAATCCAACGATGTAAACATCAAAGTTGATCGATTTTGCACCACGAACATGATTATGGTTGTTAATTTCATTTATTTTCAGTCTAGAATGATTTAGGTTTTGAAAAACACGAAGAACCCTAATCTGAAAATCTCAAATTAAATGATGTATGTTGGATGATTGTTTGATTTTATTGAGGGTTAAGGATCGCTATGAGTGCAGAAAGAGAATGGCCAAGAGTTTTTGTCAAAAGAATCAAGGAATCATGAGAACCAAGTTCGTGTTCGTACCTGAAAAAATGAGAATTGAAAACGATGCTAGAGTGTTTCCAGTTGCTGTTTCTTGATCATTTGAGCTTCATCGGCATGTATGGAAGCTATGTGAGTGGTCTTCGCA
Source organism: Vicia sativa (assembly GCA_021764765.1). Taxonomy (NCBI): domain Eukaryota; kingdom Viridiplantae; phylum Streptophyta; class Magnoliopsida; order Fabales; family Fabaceae; genus Vicia; species Vicia sativa. Next base: position 268,932,929 of record CM038795.1, on the reverse strand, counting down.
TCATGAATCAAGCTGGATCGTTCTACACAAGTTCACCTGCATACACTCAAAAATGGAATCTGGAAATCGTGTTAAAGGTGTTACAGGTTGTTGTTCTTGTTTTGGATCAACTCCATGATGTATATGGATTATGTTTGAATCATTAGAACAACAAATTCTCAGACCAAACTTGAAATTCGATTCCTAAGGCAGTTTTGGAAACTTGAAGCCATGGCATGTGATTTCTGATTTTCAGCCTTGTTCAAGTTAATTTTAAGTTTGGAACAAGTTTAATAACGATTATGCAACATGTTTGACACCAAAGAACTTCATGATTTTCACTGATTTTGTAAATTGCAAGTTTTTCAAAAGTTTATCATGTTTCTTGATTTGGAAGAAAGAAATGAGAAAGCATGATTCTTGCAATGCTTTGGTGTCGATTTCTCTTGGATTTGTGATGCTTTTATAGGCAAATTAGGACTGCAATGTTAGGCAAGTGTCCATGGCATTTGGTGATTCAAGGATGACTTAAAGGGCAAGATTGCCATTTGTAAAGGAAAAGGACACTTCCTTTTTTTACCATGTGTTACAATCCTCAATTTGATCCTATCCTCAATCATTCGCTCCTCATGAAGTAGCTTAGTCAACTCTAGTACCTTCTTCTCGCTTGCATAGCACTGAGCTTCAAAAGTGTCCCTTTCTTCTTTAAGCTGAATCCAAGACCTCTTCAAGTCTTCAAAATCAGTAGGCATGTTAGGATGGAGAATAGTGTAGGGTACGTCACCTATAGCAACAGGTTCCATAATTACTGGTAAAACAGGCGTGAATGGCATCATGAGGTTTTGAGCTCGAGCTCGCACCCATTTGAGGTAAGGTTCCCAAGGAATGGAGTTCTGGTGCCCCAAAGTCTTGGTATCGCCTTCTTTACCATGCCCCAAGCGTATGAACCGCTTAATTCGAGATCGTGATTATAGTCGAACACAATATCTTGAAGAAGCATATCATGTGGACCATCTCTTCGAGCAAAACCAAACCGACGTAGAGCTAGAGAAGGGTTGTAAGTAATACCCTTATACCAAGTAGTGGTACATTAGGAATTCTCCACAACGCTCAATGAATGTGAAGTCCTTTTGAGAGAAAAGACACCAACGGATATCCGAATGAGAGAGTGACATTAGTCTTTGAGACCACTTCATCCTTTGTTCGTTTCTACAAACCGATTGAGGAGGGTGAAATAAACCACTTGGAAAGTAACGGTATGCAACACATGAGAGTTCCTTGTCTTGTGATGGTACGAGTGTGGAGAGAATGCAGGATATCTCCAAGTAAAGTAGGCACAGGATTGCGGGTAAGAAACAACTTGATGGCGTTGACATCTATGAATTGATCCGAGTTAGGGAATAGAACCAAACCATAGATTAGCAAGGCCACAATATCTTCAAATGCATGGAAACTCATAACTTTGAGGAATTCTTGGGCTTTCTTAATTAAGAACTTGGCAAGTAAACCCTTAACTCCGCTTCTTGTTTCCCAATTGGCTTCAATGTCTGAGCGCTTTAGGTGTAATGCTGATGCGATGTCTTCGTACCTAGGAACCTTGGCATGTGATTTCTGATTTTCAGCCTTGTTCAAGTTAATTTTAAGTTTGGAACAAGTTTAATAATGATTATGCAACATGTTTGACACCAAAGAACTTCATGATTTTCACTGATTTTGTAAATTGCAAGTTTTTCAAAAGTTTATCATGTTTCTTGATTTGGAAGAAAGAAATGAGAAAGCATGATTCTTGCAATGCTTTGGTGTCGATTTCTCTTGGATTTGTGATGCTTTTATAGGCAAATTAGGACTGCAATGTTAGGCAAGTGTCCATGGCATTTGGTGATTCAAGGATGACTTAAAGGGCAAGATTGTCATTTGTAAAGGAAAAGGAAACTTCCTTTTTTTTACCATGTGTTACAATCCTCAATTTGATCCTATCCTCAATCATTACTTCCAAGCTGATTTTTATCAGTTCCAAAATCAAGTTGGCAAGGTTGTATTACTTCTAGATGAAGAAATCTCAAAAATGACCTATAATGTGAAGTTTTGACTTTGAAAATCAAGTGTCATGGAGCCTTATGTTTCAATTTCAAAAGTGTATCTAGACTCCATGGATTTGAGAGTTCTTGGACATTTTGGAAATATTTTTCCATGATCTACAACTTTCATGTTTTGAGTTTTTTCAAATTCCAATTGGAACTTGGTGAAAAAATGGCTTGAAGTTTGAAAAAGTAAGAAATTTCAACACTTAGAAAAATTTCTAAGTATAAAACTTTTGACTTTTGTTGACTTTTCCAAATTCTTTGATTTTTATGATTATGATGGATCATTTGAAGTATTTTGATGATGGAAAAGTTTTGTTTTGAAAATTTGACCAAAAGTCAAAGTTTGACTTTTCTCAGGTATGAAATTTCATCGATGTTTCAAAACCGATGAATTCTGTGAACCTCTGTGATGTTTTGAATCCAGAAATTAGGTCAAGATGTTGTATCTAAGATATAATGACCAATCTCTATCCAAAAAAGTCATTTCTTGTTCAAAAAGTCAGAGAAAACTCATGCCCGATCAAAACCCTAATTGGTCGATCCTCGATTGATCTGTGAGAAAATTGGATATCTGAAGATTGAAGGTTGATGATTTGATCAAGATAGATCAAATAAAATGAGAAAATCTCAAACCCTAATTGGTTAGCTCTTGAATCAGATGAAAATCTGATGAAACCCTAATTTTGACCTATGAATGGTACACCCGATTAATGTTGTTTGAACTGTTAGTTGTGCAATGATGTAAATGTAAGGTGGTATATTAGGTCAAAATTTGGGGTATGACAGCAAGGCCTGCGACAATGGCATGTTGATCTTCAGAACCGCCTTCGTGCGCTGCTCGCTACGCTGTCTCGCTGAGGTCAGGCCGATGTAGGATCGAGATCACAACGCTACGATTGAGCACGGTCGATCTTGGCTCGGCTTTTCTGACCATACACAGCATTGGCTTCTTTCTTACCACCAAAAGATCTCTTCGCAGCATTTGAAGATGTATCTACATGAATCTTCCTGCTCTTGATACCAGCTTCAATACGCCTCCTCAATATCACGGTGAATCCTATCAAGAGTTTCCAATCGATGATTGAAGAATGGGCCCGCTGTTCCCATAAACATATCAACTAACTCCCTATTGGACAAGGGTGGCTGAACTATGCCTGCTAGATCTCTCCATTTCTGAGCATACTCTTTGAACTTCTCATCACGACCCATAGACATGCTCAGAGTTGCATGCGAGTGGGTGTCAACTCAAAGATTCATACCGTTCAGAAAGCATCCGCTAAGTCACTCCAAGTACGGATACGGTCATTCTCTAGTCGATAATACCACTCCAATCGAGTTCGACAAACCTCTTGAAATAATGCATCCACAACTTCTCTCATCGCGGGGTTGATCTTCCAACATAGGACTTCAAATGCATCGGACAAGAAATGCCATCATACTTGGCAAAAGTAGGAACTTTGAACTTGGGAGGAATCACCACACCAGAACAAGACTCGATCATCAAAATTCAACCCCGACATCTTCGTGTTTTCCACAAGATTCGACGGTTTTCAAGTTGCTTGTACTTGTCATCTTCATCGAGTAATCGTCATTATCATAGTGATCTTCTCGTCCTTCTCGTGCTCACGCCGACGCCTTCTTCATTGCCCTTGACACCCCCCGCCTTGACACTTCCTTCCGAGAGCTCTATCCCATGACCACTTTAGGACCACCTTTGTAACGCCTACCCATGTTGAGAACACCAACGACCCTCTTCTTTCCGTTGATGAGCTTCTTCAGATCTTCTTGGCCTCGACCAAGCTAGTGAACATCCTCGAACCGAGCATCTCGAGCCCGGAGATCTTTGATACTGTTCAAGAGCCATTTCGCTAAAATAAATAGCGAGAAAATGAGAAAACCAATCTTCAATGTACCTTATGAGATGTTATGCCATGATATGCGATGTTCATGCAAATGCAATGCAATGTTTTCAAGGACCTTAGAGATTTAAATTTGTTAAACAAGACGAACAAACATTTATTAGTTCCTTTTTACTTTTTCTTTTTAAGTACAAAAGATAGTTCAAAACAATAAATGAAAAGCATAATAATCCTAAAGCTCTAAGTCTCCCATGGCGCCTCTTGGTGCCGAGGTAGGCTGATGTTTCGCTTCCTCATGAAATAGCTTAGTCAACTCTAGTACCTTCTTCTCGCTGATAGCACCGAGCTTCAAAAGTGTCCCTTCTTCTTGTCGAATCCAAGATCTCTTCAAGTCTTCAAAATCAGAGGCATGTTAGGATGGAGAATAGTGTAGGTACGCCACCTATAGCAACAGTTCCATAATTACCGTAAAACAGCGTGAATGGCATCATGAGGTTTTGAGCTCGAGCTCGCACCCATTTGAGGTAAGGTTCCCAAGGAATGGAGTTCGTGCCCCAAAGTCTTGGTATCGCCTTTACCATGCCCCAAGCGTATGAACCTTTGTCGAATTCGAGATCGTGTAGTCGAACACAATATCTTGAAGAAGCATATCATGTGGACCATCTCTTCGAGCAAAACCAAACTGACATAGACCTAGAGAAGAGTTGTAAGTGATACCTCCCCTTATACCAAGTAGCGGTACATTAGGGAATTCTCCACAACGTTCCATGAATGTGAAGTCCTTTGAGAGAAAAGACACCAACGGATATCCGAATGAGAGAGTGACATTAGTCTTGAGACCACTTCATCCTTTGTTCGCTCTACAAAACTAATTGAGGAGGGTGAAATAAACCACCGAAAGTAACGTATGCAACACATGAGAGTTCCTTGTCTTGTGATGGTACGAGTGTGGAGAGAATGCAGATATCTCCAAGTAAAGTAGGCATGGATCGGGTAAGAAACAACTTGATGGCGTTGACATCTATGAATTGATCCGAGTTAGGAATAGAACCAAACCATAGATTAGCAAGGCCACAATATCTTCAAATGCATGGAAACTCATAACTTTGAGGAATTCTCGCTTTCTTAATTAAGAACTTGGCAAGTAAACCCTTAACTCCGCTTGTTTCCCAATTGGCTTCAATGTCCGAGCGCTTTAGGTGTAATGTCGATGCGATGTCTTCGCATCTAGGAACCTTTTCTAAACCGTGAATGGCATTTGGTCAAGAATAGGTACCCCAAGTAGCTTAGAGAACTCTTCCAAGGTAGGACTAACCGATAATGGGAATGTAAAGCAATGGTGTTTCGGATCAAAGAACCGAATAGACATGCATCATATCTTCTTCAAAACCGAGATAACCAAGTCAAGTAGATAACCATGTCTTTGATGAACCGAGCATGATCGGAATTTCAAACCAATTTTCGAATGAGAAGGTATACCCATGAAGTTGATCTGATAGTCTTTCTAGAAGCCATAATTCCCTACAAAACAGAGCAAAGATAAATCCCTAGGTCCTTGAAATAGTTAGAAATGATATGCAATATGATGATGTCATGATGTCATGTTTAGCACACACAAACAATTCACACAATGAGCCTAGGTTTAAGGCTTGATGAGGTATAGGTGATTACCCCACCAAAAGTTTGAGTTGGTTCATCCCGTCCTATAATAGTAACCGGTTCTAGGAATCTCATATCATTGATCTTTCTCGTAGGCGCTTATTTCAATATGACTACCAAGTGGTCGATCGAAAATATCCCAAAAGTCCGATCTTAATGAGCGTAGCATCGATATCACCAACCCTCTCACACAAAAGTCGGCCATCTCACTACCTTCTAATGGCCAAGATGGGTCAATTAAGGTTCTAAAAGTTTAGTTAGTGCTTAATGACACCACGCAGAAGCCAAATACTATCCTCAACTTGGAAATGAAGAGTATCAGGACATCCAAAGTGTCACACTAACGTAGCCATCATGTTGACCGTTTCGATATACGTCTAACGGTCGCGACGATTTATTGCTACTTACCTAAAAGGAAACCCGGATCTGGGTGTAGGATCCCCCACAAATATAATACCCAAGCAACCCTTAAAGATAAAGCAAGCAAGTCAAATAGAAAACAGTAAAGATGATCTAAAACTCCTTAAGGCATTCTCTTTTTAGGGTGTTTCCCCGGCAGAGTCGCCAGTTTTGTAATACGATGAACTGACTTTGAGATTTTTTGTATCGCAAATGTGCGGATAGCAAGAGTCGCCACCGACTTTTCTTTTATCCAATTAAGGGAAGGTGAAAAGAACAGGAAAAGACCTTCGTTAGATTCTGAGTAAGGGAGAAGGTTATGAAAAGGGAAGGTATTAGCACCCCTTTTCATCCGTAGTTATCTACGGGCTCTTAGTTGCTCTTAGATCATTTTCAAAAAAATATGCTTTCTATGTGTTTGACAAAAATGTTTTGAAAAGGCATTTCTCTTTGACTTTGTAATGATTCATGTAGGAATGTATACAAAGTGTTCGGAAATGTTTCATTTTTGAAAAGAGTTTGAACTTTGACAAAAGTGTGAAGTGTAAAAAGTATTTTGATAGAGCAAGCAACTAAAAGTCTTATTACCTACTCAAAATGGTCGTTTTCGTGTTGTTTTACGTTCCTTTAGAATAGCTCTATCCATACCATTAGTTGGTAGGTAACCCTATTCGTTGGATGTAGAAGGACATTCGAAAGGACATCATGGTCATAGAAGGCAACTTCAGGAAGTATCCTAGCACATTTGAAGGGACTATCATCATTTTTCGTAGGCGACAATCGAGGGTCAAGATCATATATTCGTAGGCGACTCGTGGGTCTATGATCTTTGTATCGAAGGGACTATGATGATTTGTTTTGTAGGCAACGGTGCTAGAATACCTCTACGTTCGAGGACTTGACCATTTGTAATCGTAAAGGCAACGAGAGAGAATTACCCTAAGGGGTGCATGTGTGAAACGAGTGTGTCAATTCAGATATATATTATCTTGAAATTATGAGTGATCTATGTCCGATTTTAATCTTGCCATACACGCCTAATTACTAGTAGTTTATAGGTGCGAAAGTAAATCATGAAAGTAAGCGAAAGATAAAGTCCTACGCTATTACATGGCTTTGGGGCGATACATAATTGAAAGTGCGAAAATAAAAGTCCTAATTAAACTATTACATCCCATAGGCAATTACATAATTAGAAAAGAAAAGCAATAAAAGTCGTCTCAAACGGATAACCTGTGAATGATGCAAAATCGGAAACTAAGAAAATTGCATAAGAGGAAAATGTTAGTAAAATAAGTATTTTGAATGAGAAAAGTTTTTGTGTTAATAATGACATTAATATGATAAAATAATTTTTGGTAATTTTTGAATTGATTTGATAATTTAAAATAATTAAAAGCTATTTAAACGATTAATTAGCAATTAAATTAAATATGCATGCAAAATAATAATTTTAATTTTAAAATTAAATAAAAATTTTCTGATGATTATGCAAAAAATAAATATTTTGGTGTTTTTAGATGCATGATAAAAGTATTTAAAGATAAATTAAATGCATGGAAAAATATTAAAGAAAATATAGAAAACATGAAAAATATGAGTTTTGCAAAGTTGTAAAATAAATGGTCTTGCTGTGGATCGAATCGGTGACCATCTCGATGAAAACACGCGCCTTTGCCTTAACCATCGACCAAAGCGCTTTTTGGTGTCAAATAAATGAAATAGAGCGCTTTTATATTTAATTCGATTGAAACCCAACACGCCAAGATCTTCATCTTCTTCATTTGAATTTTTGAAAGTTAGCGCCGCGCTCGACGCCATGACCCCGCAATTTCCAAAATCTCACAAGTAATATAAATGAATTGTGAGTACATGAATCGATTGCAAATAACATTCTAAACACGATGGTGGTGTTCTTTTTGTCCAATTTTTCCGTTTTAAGGAAACCCCAATTTGGTTCAGAAAACCCTAGCAATGGTGATTCACGTTTCAGGCCATGGAAATGCAATTAAACTATCCAGAAAGTTTCCAAGCTTCGTTCTAAACACAAAACAAACAACAAAACATGTTAAAAATGCATGAGAATTGAAAATCGATTTTGGAAAAGGAAGAACAAACCGAAATCGGGATTGCTTGATTCTTGATGGTTTTGTAACTTGTAAAGGTCTGGATCGATTCAGGAGACCTCAAGGAATGCAATGGAATGCCTGGAATTGGCTGAATCGAGCTGGAACTAGGGCTGCCACTTGCTTGCAATACACGGTTTTTTTGAGTTTGGAATAGGGTTCTTGAGGCAATTTTTCTGTTCTTTCTTGTTGTGTAGGCATTGTATATTTATAGTGGATGAATTTAGGTCCGAATTCAAGAGCAAATAATGATCAATGAATGTAGAAAATATTTGATTTTGTATGAAATCAAATCTTCCTTTTTTGATCAAATTTCAATCAAATTCTTGCCAAATCTATGCAAATTTCGAAATTTGCCAGCTTGTGTGAGTTTCTTGGACCTCAAGCATGAGAGAAAAATCAATCTTGCATTTAATTTTGATTTTATACCTTATTTTTTAATTTAATTTGTATTTAAATGAATAAAATCCAAATTAAATAGAAAATAAAGCTAAAATTGTGGCATTGGGCTTGATGTTCCAAATTGTCTAAGGAACAAGTTTGAATGAAGAAAACTAGGCCCATTTGCAAAATTTTGATTTTTGAAAGTATCTCTCTTTGTGCACTTCTTCAAAAATACCCAACTTGTGCAAGGTGTACTTTGCTCAATTTTCCACATTTTTGAGTGTTCTTAGACTTTTTAGAAAGCTCTAAGTGTCCTCTAAACAACCTCTTTGGTTTCATCTCAATTGGAGTTTCCATGCTCAATAAATCCTCAAAACAAAAAGTTGACTTTGAAAATGACCTGTAATGTTTTGATCCATACCTTCCAAATGAAGCATTTTTTGAACATTCTTGTGAGACATGAAGTTGTGGAGAATTGAATTTCCTTCAAAATGAGAGGTGGTGGAAAAATTTCTGAGAAAGTATGAAGAATTTATGCTCAGTCAAAGTTCAGTTGACTTTTCACTAAAAAACCCTAATTTAGAAAGTTTGACTTTTGTGCAAATCTTGAGTTTTCTTGATGAATCATGATCAACCCTTGATCAAATGATGAATGTAACTTCAAAATTAGGATGTTGACCAAAAATCATGAAGTTTGACTTTATGTTGACCACAGTTGACTTTTTGATCAATACAACTGATTTTCAACCATCTGAGCAATTGTCTGAGGAAACTTGATTTGTGGGGCTTGAAACTTGACATGGAGAATCTTTGAAGCATATGAGGAGGCATGATGACCATTGGAGATGTTGGAAGTCCATCTTGATCTGAGAATAGCCAAACCCTAGTTTGGGTTAATTGTCTAGGAGAGGGTTTGTCTGATCAACCCGTGAGGAATCCTTGAGTATAGATGTATGAAATGTCTTGAGAAGTAGGAGGGCAAATTTTGGGGTATGACAGATACACGCGGAGATGAAGAGTGGAATCGGGTTATGATTAATTAAGTATATGGACTTAATTAACCTCGTGAGGATAGGTGCTCCTATCCCCAACCATGACCCTCTGCATGGAAGATTGGTATATGGACCAATGTTATTTTCGGGTTATGATTAATTAAAGCAACAAGGGCTTTAATTAACCTCGTGAGGATGGCCATGCCCATCCCCAACTATGAGACCTTTAAGAAATCGGCTTATGAGCCAATCAAAAGAAGATCGGATTAATTTTAACGCTGGTGTGCTAAGTGTACAATGGTGAATAAATACCGAATAAGTTTAATAAACGAACAATTATCACACAATACAACCGAAAATTTAAATAATTATTAGAATGAATTTTTTCTATTTGATAAGAAATCGACTAATAGTTTAATCAATAAATTACCAAATAAAAACTATCAGAACTAATTATTATTTAGTACATCGCACAAAAATTAAATCGTTTACATAAAAATAAATTAATTTAACAGATGAGAGTTTAGGAATGGGCCTGATATTGCAGTGATTCTGGGGTGTTGGAAGTAAGAATAGGCTGAGTCCAAGAAGAAACCCATCTGATCTTGTGTGGCTGGTCATCGAGAGTCCACAACGTGCTGGAAATTTTGATGCGTCGCATCTTTCTTTTCCAAAAATACTCCAATGGCCAAGATGGAACATCATTTACCAAACATTTAAGAGAGAAAATAATTAACTAAAAAAAGAAAATAAGAAAAAGACCAAGGTGGTGACACTTGTCACCACCAAACCATGACACCTAAACTAAGCTAATACAAACTAAAATATTAATTAAAATAAAACAAAACTTAAAAACTTAAACTAATCAGAAGACCATCTGATCTCTCTCTCGTTCCTCACGCGAAAACCTCATCTCTCTCTCTCTCTCTCTCTAACTCTCTCTCTCTCTCTCTCTCTCTCGATCCTCACTCTTAAAACCTCATCTCTCTCTCTCTCGATTCTCACACACAACCTCTCATCTCTCGCCGCAATCTCTGTTCTCTCACCGAACCTCGCCGAAAATCGTGATGGCCGCTACGAAATCACCTCACGACGCCCGGCGAACCTTAATCTTAATTTTCTTTATGTTTCGACTTTTATACCGATGCTTGATTTGATATCCGATGTGTGATGAATCTCCATAAACTGAAGGGGTTTCAAGACCCTAGGTTCCTCCGACGCGATTCGGTGATTGATAACGTGAGGGACGACGGAAATGCTACACTACCTCAAAGTCAGGAGATCGCTCTTTTCAAACTTCTTCCTCTTCTTCTCCTCAAATCGAAATTTATGATTTCTAAAATAAATTCAAGGGTTTGTGTTAGGAAGATGATGACCATGTTTAGGGCTTTTAGGTTCCAATGTGTTTTGGCTTCATATCTGCTTGTAATAATGGAACAATGGTCCCTGCTGGATTATGAACCGTGTTCTTTGGCCGTGGTGGTTATGGATTTCATGGTTTCTCGTTAATGGTTGTTCCTCCTGCTTTGTTGGTTTTCGTATGGAATAATGTCCTTGGTCTTTTCTCGTTTAGAACATGGCTTTTGATTTGGTTTAGAACAAATGTTGCCTTGATTTTGGTTATTGTTTTGAAACTACTTTGAACAAAGGTCGTTTGAACAATGTTGCTTCTGATTTTTGGCTTTCTCGTTTTCGCCCTTTGATTTTGTATGTCTGTTGGTTATATCCTCGTAAACTAAGTTTTTGAACTTTGTTTGGAACTAGAATTTTTTGTTGTTCGATGCTCCCCGCCTCTGCCTTCTACTATGTGTTCTCGCTACTTTTGGCCACAATCCGGCTGTGCTTTTCCAATTGCTTTATTGTCTTGGCATTTTGGTGTTTTGTCTCGCCTCGCCTCGCCGCCTTCGCTATGTGTTCGCTATGTCGATAACTATGCCGTCACGCCGCTGCTTGTGATAACTGCTTGGGTGAACCTTTATTTTGCTTGCTGCCTTGGAAAATATGATGTTATTTTCTGATTTTCCTCTTCACACCTCCTTTTGTGAACCAAACCTTGTTTGTGATTTGCAATAGGAGGTCGTGGCCGATGAATAAACTTTAAAGTTCTGAGGCTTAGTCGCTTGAACATAATCAAAAACCCTTAACCTGATTCCTTAACACAAACCCTAATGATGAGTTTAAAATAGAATGATTTTTTTAATTTCTTGATTATAATTGCTAACCATATTTTTCTTACTTGTTTCATGTAACATGGGGAATTGGATGATAGGAGGAAAGCTTGGATGAGAAGAAAGGGCTTGAAGATGGATCAAGAAAACTTGGAGGGAAATTCAAAAGAAAGTATCAAGATCTTCATTGGAAAGAATAGGATCGGATATATAACGATTGTAACTTGTTTGTAATCTTGAACAAAATGTTTGAAACTTGAAAGTTTTCTTGAAGTGAATTAGAAAGATAATTTGCCAATTATTGAGTTTAGAATTTTATTCCAACTTTGTAAATGGGCTCTTGTATAAAAGCTTAGAGTAATTTGGAAACTCTTAAATTTTCATGAATACAAGAGTGGAGAATCATATATCAATTTGAGTTCTTGATTTTGAATCTTGACATATTACTAATGCAATCTTCCTCGCCATAGTGCTTGTAAAAAAATTGAATCTTGAAAGAAACCTTCGAAAGGAATTATCAATACTTTGCATGAAACTTTTCCATGTTGAATAATTTTAAGACAAACTTGAATCGCTCTTTGATTTAGTACTTGAGTAAAATACCAATTGAACCATAATTCTGAATCAAATTCAAATTAACTTCCATGAATGTAAATAACGCTATAATCGATGGATTCTTAAATTAATTAAAGTGGATCCTGAATTCAAAGTAAACAAGATTCATCTTAATGATAGAAACAAGAGATGTCTTAATCACATTCTCAATCTCCACCTAAAAATTCATCTCAGACAAAACAGATTTCCAGAACTGATGATTAATTTCCACATCTTTCCTTCTGATAATGCTAACACAAGAAGAGTCTTATATTAGCAAAACCTTTTAGATGGTGACGACATTTCTAACAAGGGAAAATGATGTATTGATTAGATAGAAACTCGTAATGCACGAGCAAAACCCTATCTCTGGTCAACCTCAGGTGATGCAATAATCTTATGAGAAAAACGAGGGAATAAAGTTTTGATCTTGTGCATTGATGAAATTCAAAGGATTGTACTCCTTGAAGAAGGGATGCTTCACGATTACTCCTCACAAACTCAAAACTGCTTCCGACGATGAAACCCCGAGCTTAGAGGGTAAATTTTGGGTGCGACAACAACTTTTCTCTTGTGCAGAACACGTTAAAAAGGTAGATTTACCCATATCAAAGAAATTCGAGCTGCCCATAAATATTTCAAACCGTCTATAATCCCATAACCGTGATCGGTCTTCAACAAAGACAAACTCTAGAGGAAAATTTTAAAAACATCTTTCGAAAATTAAATTTCCTTATGTAAAACCCGAAAATAGGTATAGGTGGGCTTTTAAAATCAACCACTAATGTTTTCCAACCCGCTTACTCAAGGTCGGCTTTATGCTTTTTCCTCCATATCCATTGTGGTTTGTCTGTGGAAACAACTTTCATAGATATGAAAATGATGCCAAAACTCGCTAGAGGGTAGTGTGGCTAAATGTGATTTAGACAGCTGGAGGCACCTTTGTAACACCCCTTCTAATTACCCGCGATTTTATAAATAATAATCAGAGTATATAACACACATCAAGAGGCATCACAATTTTTAATATATTTCGTAATTGTCATGCTTTCACCAAGAAAATCATTAAATGAAACATAGTTAAGGTTATGTTTAATAATGAAATGAAACATAACGGATCCCGAATACAACATCCATAATTATTCCGTGACATAACATCAAAACATGATTCAAAACCATTAAAATATCCATTAAAGGATTCAAACAACTGCTTCCCTGTTACATCTACCGAGCACGACACTGACACGCAGACTAACTAACTGACTCGACTCTAGAGCTATCCTCACCAACTCCAAGCAGCTAATCACTTCGGATCTGAAATGGTTAAAGTAAGGGTGAGATTTCAATTCAATATAACATGCATTATATGCTTTTAAAATGCAATGTAATAATCGGATACGTTAATCCATTAACCAAACACAAATCATAATCAATTCACAAGGCGCTCACACAATGAACATGGATAAAACAAACAATGGAAATTGCAACACCGAATCCATCCTAGCATGTTACAATCCCATATGCAATGCACTCTATGCATGTGGTACCAAACGTGAACCGAGTTCACCCACCACTCCGCTTGCATGTGGAAAGACAAGTAAATCCATGATTCGCCCGTAACACCGAGTCAAGAATCCAATCCATGATTCGCCCATAACCATCGGGTCAAGAATCTAGCCTCACTACCTCGCACTGTAAGTCTGTTGGCTCGCCACCACTTCCGCACAATGGGAATGAACCAATTTAACAAATGCTCATGCATGCATCATAAAAGCATGCAACATCAATTCAATGTAATATGATAACAACATAATTCCACATAAACGCTAATACTAATCGATCACATGATAATAACATAATCATGAATTAAATTATCACAAAGCATAAACATGCCAAACGCTTACTCTTCAATCAAGACTATCACCAAGATATAATAACAATAACACATGATACCAATACAATCATGAATAAACCACAAGGAAAGAAAACATCACATGAACGCTAATCTCCATTCAACTTGTCAAACAATCTAAACCAATTCACGATAATGATCTCAACATAATTCACTTATTGCCAATCACCAATATATCGCATTCAATCATAGTGAATAATCAACACAACATTGTAAGCATTAGTACTCATCCGATAACTCAAGCCATTCATATTAATTTCCCATTATCCTTAATTAATCCATACTTTTCAAAAATCGGGAGCTCGACTCTTTTTAAAATAATTTCAACAAAATAATATTTTTCCCTTTTTACAAGATAGTATTTTTAATTTAAGAAATACTGCCGAAAACGGCACTCGAATCGGAGTTACGGTTTGGAAAATATAAATTTTTGAAGTTTAAGTATTTTTGAAAATTGCACATGGAACCTTCCTACCTATACAGAACCTTCCTCGAAATTTAAAATGAGCTCCCTGTTTTGTATGGGAACCCGGTTCCGACATAGACAGGAACCGTTCCCGAGCCTAATTTTCCCCGCTTTGCATTTCATCGGGAACTCGGTTCCTCCCCACGTAGAACCTCCCCACGACCTATAACAAAGATTTTCTCGCTACTTTTGACAAAGATTATGCATCCTTTATCATTTCCACACTTTCCAATACAAATTGTGACACTAGGAACACCAAATTATGATCATTTCACACCATTATAACATCAAACAACATAGTTTACTCATCCATACTATTTATTTGACATACTAACGATCCTAATTCCAAACACCGACACAAAATAGGTTTTATTCTATAACTTATAATCATCAAAATTCAAACTTTCTAACATACCCAATTATCCATTTGATTCCCAAAACCCATAAGGCATATTAATCGAAAGAAATCACCCCTTACCTCGTGATGTTCTTCGATTTCTCTTGCCGGCTTTTTCTCTCTTCTTCTCTTCTCCAATTCTACGTATAATAGCTTTTCTCCAAAAAAAAACTATTTTTCTTTCTTTTCCTTTATATATTCCTTTTAATGTTCCTTTATTCATTCCAATAAAATAAAATAAATGGTAATTAGTAAGAGTAGGGTAATTTACTCCTCACACCCCTAATTACAACTCACACTTCCATCCCTTCTTCTCTTTAATTAATCCCATTAATTCCGAAAATATAAATAATCAAGCCTTTAATTAATCAAATAATTAAATTCCTATTTATTTAATTTCTGAATTAAATATGGGTGTCACAACCTTCGCTATGACTTGTCAGTAATGTCTATTATATCTCAACACCGCAAAGGTGTGGAACTAAAGAAATTCAAAATTCCTTTATCTCCTCTTATTTTACGTTTAGTCTTGACTACTTTATAATTTTTTCAGCTGTTAATATAAGAACTTTGAAGAAAGACAAAGTTGTCCCAAAGACAAGCTTAACTACCACGTCGAAACAACCAACTGCAACCACTGAAAATCCTCCTCTTGACCAAGATCATACTCCAAAAAAGAAGAAAACGAAAGAGGTAATCCCTTATTTTATTTTTGTCCTTTCAAAAGCTGTTTCAATTTGACTAACTATCTTTCTTTGTCTATTCAGACAAGTGGGTTACCTCCTAAGTCTCCCAAAAAACGAATCAGAGAAGAGTGGAGACATTTCCCCTCTCAAATCAACAAAGAAAAAGAAAAGGCCAAGAAATCCGGTAAAAGTTCCCAGCCTACTAGTCTACCTGGTAGCGAAATAAAAACAAATGCTCCCAAACTTAAATCCAAAGTAACTCAAAAACCACAAACTTCAAGAAACATGATCTTAGAGCATATTGGTAGCAATGTGTCCTTTGACAATCAAAAGGTAAATTCACTCAACACTTTCGAAATCATGCCTATATGAATTCGCCTCTTGCTAACCATTTATTTCATATGCAGAGTTTCTATTTTATTTCCTCGATCTTCCCCGCCAGAGCCAAATCTCAAATCCCACCACTTCTTCACCATAAGGAGGCTTTAGTGGACCGCTTAAATAAAGGTTCTTCATCACAGAACTCCCACTGGACTATCAAGTTCCGCATCAACAAGAAGCTTCCTCCTTCGAAAGAAATTCCTAAACTGTGTTTATCAGGCAAAAGGTAAACAACCACCGATCCTTCCTAAGTCCTAAAACTAAGGGTTACTTGCAAGATCGACCATTGATCTCAAGACACGTGCTAAGATTTGGTATATTGTATCGATTTTGTAAGAAAAGAACCTAGTCCAAAACGGTTTTCAAAGACCAAGGAAACAACACAATGGCTTTCCACAGAGACCGAATTTCACTACCTACTAATCGACGTAGGCATTGATAAACAAGACTCAATGAACACTAATTGGTGGCTCGTGACCAACAGTTGACGTTGAAGTATTTTGGTAAAAGATTCGTTCGAAATGAAACAGAAGTAAACAAATAGTAAAGATAAACTTAAATGTAAATTGATTGCATTGAAAAATAAATATGGTGATTCACGTACATCAAAGGCTTGAATGACTCTTTCTTCCTTTAGCGCGGAATTGGGCAGAGTTTTGGCAAGCAATTTGAAGATACAAATGAACACCCCTAAAATTCTAACATACTGACTTATTTATAGTATTTTACAAGATAACTGCTAAAAGTAATCAACGGACGAGATTTAAACTAGAGACAACTGCTGCACATGATTTCGCCATCCGTTTAACGCTTCAGACCCATGATCTTCTGAAACAACTGCCCACAATGTCCTTTTTCTGACTTTTTCCCACTTCATGACTTTAGAAGGAACTAACTATTTTTGGTTTTGATATACTCTTAAGGCATAATAATATTTCCTAAGTCCCTTGGCCTACATCTTCGACTGCACGACCGTTTTGACTGACGCCTTCATTCGACCCAAACGTATGTCGAATCAACCAACACATCATTTTGTCGATCTAGTTTTATTTTCGACGCAATTTGTTCTGGCTGTTTGGTCGATTTGGGTTGGTTTTCTGAATCAGCTTCTCAACCGACATGTGTTTCCTAGTATTCTCCCATAAACTATCTTTGTTTAAGATTTGCCCTTAACTTGTAGGAACATTTGCCTTTAACCGGTGCCCTCAAACAGCTTTTTACAAATTTCCAGCTAACAAACTAGCGAAAATTAGGAACTCGAAACTCCCGCGAGTTTCTTAGTGAGTCTTCTCCGTAAGAGTTTGCTTTGCTAATCAATCAAGAATAAAGCGAAGCACATACCGTGAGCCAATATTTCAGAAGGCGATGAGGACGAAGAAGTGGTGCCTAAGAAACAAAGAGATTAGTAGAGATTCCTCACTGAGTCTTCCCAGCAAGAAACAAGGATCCCTCATTCTTAACTGAGGAATAGAAAGAAGAATTAAAAAGAAGCAATCCTTTGAAGTAAGTCAAGTTAATGCTAGCACAAAGGGACTTTTCTTTGAAGAAACCAACAGGGCTCGAGTCGACGAAAGATAATGCTTCTCTCAATTTTGTTGATCAACTTCTTCAACAAGTCAACAAGACTATATTCAAGGCTGACATTTTTACCCTTCTGAAAGAAGACGTCACAGCCTATTACTCCATGAAAAAGTTGCTTACTCAAATTGCTCTCAGCATCTGCCCTTCCGAAGTGAGCGAGACTATCTATAATCTACAAATTTTCTCAACGAAGTCAAGAATAATATAACAGGCAAGTGATGTTGATGCCAAGATTCGAGCTAAGCAAGAAGCTTTATCTGCCGCTATGATCAAACTTCAAAGTTTTCTCAAGAAGCGTTTGAGTGCATAGATTCAATCTAAGGATAAACATGATGTTCTTGCTCGATCAATCTTGCTATGGGAATCCCAAATCGAGGAACTTCAGAAGAAAACTGAAGGTGCTCGAAACGAGCAAGCAGCCCTGAAGACTGTTGATGAGAAAGAGCTTGAAACTCTTGTTTCAAAAAGCCTTCAACAGATGGAAGTGGCTGAGCGAATCAATGAGGATATTAGAGCGCTCAAAGGTATTAGGAATGCTAATCAATGCAAGATTAATTTGTGTAAGAGCAAATTCCCTAAATTGAAGCGAAATTCTCCTTTCTGATTTCTTGAGTGTATTCCCTTAATGTTCCCTGTTGTAAGGAATTTATTGTTATATACTTTTGTGATTTGAACAAAGCCATCTTGGCATTTAGTTATTGCATTACCATATTGGCTTTACTATTTGTCTTACTTTTATCATTCTGTAACGATTCGAATTTCTTGCAAGCGTGGTTTATACTTTTTTAAGTATTTTCCATTTACTTTCAAAATCCTTCTATCTTCAGCTAATTCCTCTATCTCATAAGCATTACTTGAAAAGGTTTTCAAAACACGAAAGGGTCCCTCCCAGTGGGGTGACCATTTCCATAACAACTTATTCTTTTTATCCATGGGTAATATAACTTTCTAAACCAAGTCATTAGTTGAAAATAACTTACTTTTAACTCTTTTGTTGTATGCTCTGGCTACTCTTTCTTTTTGCCTTCTCAGAACTTCCAAAGCATGTAGTCTGGCTTCATATATGTCTACCAATTCATTCATCATCATCTCCCAATAATGCTCAGAAGGGATCTCATTTTGTCTTTGGATTCTTACTGACCGCAAATGTATTTCGATTGACAAAACTGTATCATGTCCAAATGTGAGTCGAAATGGGGTAGTATCTGTTGCTTCTTTAAGAGACGTTTGACATGCCCATAAAGCTTGATCCAGAGTTTTGTGCCAATTCTTTGGCTTTCATCCCACATGTTTCTTTATCAAACCTATTATTACTTTATTGGCTGCTTCTACTTGACCATTTTCTTGAGCGTAACATGGTGTAGATGTGAGCAACTTAAAACTCATTTCTTGCGCAAATTCTTGCATCTTTGGACCTGTGAAAACTGAGCCTTTGCCTATTGTAATACTCTTTGGTATTCCAAATCTGTAAATTATTTGTTTTTGGATGAATTCTATGATAGTTTCTTGATCAACATTCACTAGAGGTATTGTTTCCACTTTGTAAAATAATTTATACCTACAAGGATATACTTTTGTCCTTGGACGGTTGGTCGAATTTCACCAATTAAATCTAATGCCCATCCCCTAAAAGGCCAAGGCTTAACAATTGAATGTAACTCACTTGCAGGAACATGTTGGATGCCTGCATGAAATTGACATTCCTCACAACCCTTAGCAAATTCTATACAATCTTTGAGCATAGGCCAATACATGCCATATCGAAACAATAACCATTTCATCTTATGACCTTCTTGGTGTGCCCTACATGCCCCACTGTGTAGATTGGATAATGCTAAGGATGCTTCATTCTCTCCTAAACATTTGAGTAAGATTCCTTCTGGAGTTTTCTTGAACAGTTTGTTTCCTATTAATACATAAGACAATGCTATATATTTGATCTTTTTCTTTGTATCTATTGAAGTTTCTTTCAAATAATTTATTATTGGACTTCGCCAATCTGTATCAGCCAAATCATCTATACTCAATACTTCGAATTCTTCTCTATTGGCATAGCCAAATTTTGAATTTTCCAAGTCTGATGGTGACAACCTAGTAGCCATCACTCTCCCTTTTTCTTCGATGAAGTATTGAAGTTTTTCCTTGGATATTTTATATCCTGAGGCTATTTGAGCCAAGTCATTTGCCTCTTGATTACTAATTCTGGGAATATGTTTAATATCTACATACTCAAATCTCTTAAGTAATCTATTAGCAATAACAAAGTACATGATCAGGTTTTCTTTTATGCACTTGTATTCCTTTGTTATCTGTTTGATTACCAACTCTGAGTCCCCTCTAATTTCGACTCTATTTGCCCCCAATTCCAACAAAGCTTCAAGTCTAGCAATTAATGCTTCGTATTCAGCTTCATTATTTGAGCAAGGAGGGCCTTCTAATTTATACTTGAATTTTGTTGGAATTCCTTTAGGAGAAATTATAAGAATCCCAACTTCACTTCCTTCTTTGTGTGTTGAACCATCGAAGAATAATTTCATGGTTGTATTCACATAATTTAATGTGAAGTCTTCAACAACAGAGTGGTCCACTATGAAATCAAACTATTTGACCTTTCATGGCCTTCAAAGGCTCAAGGTTAAATTGAATTCAGTGAGCGCTACGGCCCATTTTCCACTTCTGCTGTGCATAATTGGCTTTGAAAGCATATGCTTAATCACATCAAAATGACATGAAACATAAAATAGTTTTATATAATACTTAAGTTTGGTACATGAAAAATATAAGCAGAGACATAGTTTCTCTATAGTAATATATCTTGTTTCTGCTTTATTTAAACCCTACTAAGATAATAAATGGCTCTTTAGATGTCATCATTGTCTTCTTGGGCTAACATACTACCTATAGTTACATTAGAAGTAGATATGTACAATCTCATAGGCTTATCCCTAGAGGGTGGCGAAAGTATGGGAGGATGCATCAAGTAATCTTTGATCTTTTCGAACGCCTCTTGATGTTCTTCCTTCCATTCGAAATTTCCTTGTTTGAGACGAAGGAGTGGAGAGAATGCTTGAGTTCGTCCACTCAGATTAGATATAAATCTTCTCAGGAAGTTGATTTTACCTAAGAGGGATTGCAACTCCTTCTTCGTTGTTGGAGGTTTTGTCTCCACAATCGCCTTCGTCTTATTTAGGTTTATTTTGATCCCCTTTGGGACCACAAAGCCTGGAAATCGCCACCGCATAAAGAAGGCACACTTAAGAGGATTCATCTTCAAGCCATGTTTTCTCATTATTTTGAATGATTGGCAAAGATGATTTAAATGACTCTCATCGGATACAGATTTTACTACTATGTCATCTATATAGATCTCCATGAATGATTCAATGAAGTCATGGAATATGAAATTCATTGCTTTTGACACGCTGTCCAACATTTTTAGCCCAAAGGGCATAACTACCCATTCATAGGTGCCCAAGGCTCCCGGCATCCAAAGCTATTTTGGGGACATCATCTTCAAGAATGAAGATCCGTTATACCTGAATACCCATCTAACATACTTAGGTATTCAAACCGCAGCTAAATCAATTAACATTTCGCTATAGGCATGGAATATTCATCCTTAGGGGTGGTGATTTAAATCCCTAAAGTCTATGCAAATTTTAAAGAACCATTTTATTAGTAATAGTACTATATTAGCAAGCCATTCGACATACCTTGTGGTCCTTATAAATTTGCATCAAGGAGTCTTTCGATCGCCTTTATTTTTGAGAGAATTGTTGCCGAACCTTCGAGGCATCCGCTTGATGGGCTTCGCCATCCTTGATTGGAAGCCCTGTTCGACCAGGCCTCTTTAAACTGTGCATCTCGTCATAGTCCCACGCTGGCAATCTTTATTCTGCTTTGAGCATTTCACCACTCGCCTTTCAAACTGGGACTGAGTTTCGCACTGATGTACATAACCCTTTTTTCGACGCCATCTCCTATGTCAACTTCTTCCAGTGGATCCTGCACTAGCATCTCCGCGCTTGTTAGTTCCGGATCTCTTCCGAACCCCAGAGGCTCCTGATCATAAATTGCATCCATTTTAGGTCCAATGGTTCAAGTCCATCCATCAAAGGGTGAAGATTGGTGGCTATCCGTAGGACTTGCTGTATCTATTTTTTTGTTTTCTTTTCATCTGTGGCTTCGACAACCACCTTTTTCACTTCGGCTTCGAGAGCCGTCTTCATTCTATTCTCAGCCAAATAGGCCGAAATCCTTTCGAAAAAGGCACACTCACCATAGTTGACGCCGCTGCCTCCCAAATGGCCACAGACACTCAAGTCTCTTTAATTTCCGTCCGTCCCACATAATTTCCTATCCCATCGAAACCATTAGGTGGAGAGTCAGAACATGTAGAATTTTTATTAGGTTTGAAACCTTCCTCAGCAGGGTTACATGGCCCTATATTAGCCATATTCCTATCAAAATTTCTCTTGTCCACATGATTAACTTCCACCATGTAATAGCTCTGATCTACTTCTATATTCTCCACAATCCCATCATCCCTCCATATAGCTAATCTTTGGTGCGTAGATGAAGGAACTGCACCTACTCCATGGATCCACTCTCTACCCAGTAACAGATTGTAGTTTGCCTTTGAGGCAATTACCATAAACATAGTTGGTCTTGTAATAAAGCCAACAGTTAAATCAACTTGCACCACACCTGTGGTCCTATCTTTCTTCATAATTTGATAATACCATATTGTGAGGTTTTATGTCCGAATCGAACATACCTATCTTCTTCAGCATGAAACGTGGCATTAAGTTTACAGCAGCACCCCCATCTACCGGGACATTATTTATGCCAAACTTCTCCACTTTCGCTCGAATGAATAAGGGTTTCAAGTGGTTCCTCATTCCAATGTCCTGTCTTTCAAAGAGGGCATTTTGCTCTTCAACCGCCCCCATTGTTCATTACATAGTAGCATACTAGCTTATGTTTTTCCATTTCTTCATCGCATTTTCCTCACTTATATCAACTTTCGCTTCTTGATTGTACTCATAAGGTAACACATAGACAACGCAATTTGCATTGAAAAGATTCTCCTTCCGACCGAAATCATTTGTCAACATCTCTTCTTCGCTCACACCGCCTTTTGCTCTTTTCTTCACAAATCTCTTCTTGTGAGAAAGCCTTCCGATAATCCGGAGGTTTGCCCCCAGTTTGGACTATAGATGATGGCTTGTTCGTGCTTGACTCTCCCACTTCTATTGACTTCGATTCTCTCTCAGCCTTCTTATTTCTTTGGTGTCTACGCCACTGGGATCGAGACATAAGGTTCTTTCCTTTATAATTTTCCAATCTGATCTCTTCTATTCTTGTTGTATTAAACTGCTTTCTATACGCCATTGCAGTTCTGCCTCCCTGATCGAAGCTTCTCCATTTTCCTTCCCTTGTCGATTACCAGAGCCATCTCTAGTAGGATTTCGCAGTAATCTGAAAGAAACTCTTTTCGCCCCCTAGGATATGGACTATCGCCTTATTGGCATGTTTCGCCAACAACATCGTGGCTCAAGGCATTCTGCCATGGTGACCCCATCAAGATGCAAAAGGGACTCTTTCAACGCCTACCATCTCTCCATACACAACAACGCATCTCTCGACACATCAAACATTTTGTTCCGATTTTGTGATATCGAACCGTAAATCCTAATAAACTTTCTTCACTTTTGGGTACACCTTGTACAACCGGGTTATCCTTCCTCCAATTGACCATTGTTCTCTCACGCTGAGCCCTCTCGAACTTAGCGTACCACCCTTGATTGCATATAATGTTGCACCTTACATGAGCATCTCCCGGTTTCTTTGTGGCAACGAAACAAGTAATCGCACAAGTCAAGGCTCTTCTGGGTACCCCCTTCTCCGCTTCCCTCTCCATTTCTAAACATCTTTCAACTTCCTCCATTTCGCATTAGGTTGTTTGAAATCAACCATATACACACCTAAAGCCCCGACCTTCAAAGGATCTAGACTTTCTCGAATTTTGCTCGAGGCCTTCAAGAGTCTCTACCATTTTCCGCAAGAAAGTGGGGCGAGACCTTCATTGCATCATTAAGTATTTTTTCCTACACCTTTGGAAGACTTTCACATTTTTGTTTTGTTCTTGATTATGATGAAATCTTCATCTTCTTCGAATTCACTTTCTAATTCACTTTATTCTCAAAGAACCTCCACCATGTTAACGTCCAAAGGTTCAAATATAGTTGGTCTCCGCCATTAGCAAGGGATTAGTATCAACCTTCATTGAGTTTTTGCCTTGTCGAAAATTGAGTCCTTCCTAATCGCATCAATCAAATCCTTGAAAAGAAAGCATTGTGAGGTTTTATGGCCAAAAGTTATGATACTCACAAAGCTCTTCTTCCGTTGTTCCAACGGGAGGAATTTAATATTAGGAGGCACTATTAATCGCCATCTTGACAAGCAAATCAAATATTTCATCACACTTAGTTATGTCAAACGATAGATTTTCTTAGGGAATTTATCTCTTCCCATTTTCGACAAGATTTCTTCCATTCAAGGCATCGTAACTTTGTAAGAATAAGGGTGCTTTAATCTCAAGATCTACTCTAAGTCGATCAATTCATAGGGTCTTCAATGTTCATCTAGATTCTCTTCTACATCTACATATTATTCTTTCTTTTATGATTTTTACTAGCCCTAGCCTTTTCAAATTTTAATCTTTCTACTTGTTTAACTCTATCCGCTAGTTGGGCCATCTCTTAGATATCGTATCTAGTTTCAATAATAATCTAGGCCCTCAAAGAACTATTTCCACCAATTCATGTTCAGAACCACAATAAACATTTAGATTTTATAAGCGGAACCTATTCAAATAATCATCTATTGACTCGTGAATTTCCTCTTAATGCCTGCTAATTATTTTGTGACTTATCTTAGATCGCCCATTTAAAATTGTTCATGGAATAGCCTCTCTAAATAGGGCCAAGTATCTAGATCCCGGGGAAGAGTTGTGAACCAAGTAAAAGCATTTTTGTTAGAGAACTTGGAAAATATTTTATCCTAAGGTTTTCGTTATTAGCCAAATCTCCTCGCTCAATTAAGTATGCTATATGTTCCATCGTTGATTCATTTGTATCTCCAAAGAAATTTTGTAAACTTAGGGACTACAACCCTAGGTAAACTCGATTGTAAAACATAATCAATATGTATAATCTCCTAAACCCCAGTTTAAAGTCCATTCCGGTCATTATTCTTTGATCATAGTGGTTAGATTATTTTCCGCTACCAAGTTGTCGCTTCTAATTCTATGAACAACTCGCCCGCATTCTCGCTCCCTATTTACCATCATTATTCGCCTAGGATGTCCTCTTGCATTTCTCGAACTCTTGTCCTTTAATCTCGCTCCTATATTCCTTTCTCTCACCACCTGTCCAGGGTCAAATTTGTTCAATTGTGGGTTCTTCATTTCGAACCACCCGATTCGCCCACGCCTCAGATGCACTGTGGAACCAAAGAAATCGCTATCTCGGTTTATGGGCTGAATTTTCTTGGTTTGTTCTATTGATGTTCTAGATTAAAGGATTAAAGATGGCGCTCATCTCACGGGCTAGACTCCTACCATATCATGATTTCCATCATCCATTTGTTGTCTAAACGATGCCCCGACTATTAGTAAGGGCAGGTATTTGGGCAAAATTTCTAGACTTTTCGGGGCCAAATGATTCATTCTGAACCGCACTGGATCGGGATGAAGTCGACGATCGTGTAATCCTTCCATAAACGGTTGGCATCCCATATGGAAGATTTCTAGGTCTAAAGGCATCAAGCCCGGAGGCTCAGTTGGGAGTTGAATATTGTTGTTTCCTACGTCATGCAATTTGGTATCACCCTCAATATTACCCAAGGTTTTATATGCAACAATCGTGAGTAAATTAAAATTTCATAAATTTAATATCGAGGCATCACACCTTCAAAAACAACTCACTTTAAATACTTTGATTTAAAGTATAAGTCTCATATACATAGCATCGCCTAAGACATAAATTGATTCAAAACATCAAAACATCTTCTTTAATAAACTCTAATAAACCATATTTTCATAAAGTATGATTCTATATACTAAAGGAAGAAAACAAAAGAATCAACAACAAGACAAATATAAATGTTTCCGAGTGCTACGACGTAGCACACCAACTAACTAATAAGAGCCTATAAACTCCGCTTTATAACTCGTGACGCTACCAATATAAAGGTAATAAAGAAACAAGTAAAGGGTGAGATAATCCAAAACATATAGTTAAAGGCATGATAAAATATATATAGTTTTGAATTGTAAAGGATATAAGTTAATGGCATTCCAACACATATCCAAACCTCACTTACTCTTATCGCTATTCTAAAGTGTATAATCTATACTTAATCGCCTTTAGCCTCATCGGCACAAATCATCACAACAACACGAAAACCTCCGCCATCAACAAATCGCCACAAGCTAATACATCGCTAATTAACACCAATAATCATAAACAACAACATCAACCAACAACGTTAAACAATGCCAACAACATGAGCAACATAAACCAATCATCACAAATTGGCTAAAGCCCATCACAACATCATCACATCACATTTGCATTAAGCATTTCATCAAGTTAAATCATCGCAAAACTCATCATTTATATTCATCGTGATAGTTATCATGAAATTATCAATTCATATTCACCACATAGATCATCACCAAACAAAGCATCATATATCATCGCACCAACATCATCATTCATCAATAAAACCCAACACCAAACAACTAAAACATAAACATAACCGACTTCACGAGACACTACTATGTTATGCATGTGGTACCCATCGCTTGTCCGCATCAGGACATTGGCATAAAAGCCTCTTCGCTTGGTATAAAATCCTCTTCGCCGCATAAAGCCCATCGCGCCAATGCAATGTACGTGACTCGACAACAAACAACACAACACAAAACATCATCGCCGCTATCAAACTCGCATAAAGCCCAGATCGCCATATTTTATCCACATCAAGATAAATATATCATCGCATCATAATTGCATTATGCAAAACATCACTAAACAATTCATCATCATCAAAAGTCGCATTCATAAATCGAAGAATTTATCAACAACATCATTATAATCGCACATCATCATGTACAAAGACATATATTATTTCATCGCAAATCATCAAGTATTCATTAATTAATACGTCCGCAAACATTATGTTTAATCACCCTACATCATAACCAATTCGCTCACTAAATTCCAAAACTAAAAATGGTCAAACCCCTCATAATCGTCAGAAGCCATTCCTAATAACCAGATCAATCATAATCGCCAACGCAAACCAGATTGTCCATAAGTGTCTTAAACCCACTACAATTTAAATCCGATTCAATTGAACTGA
>CM038795.1:268768287-268905730 GCA_021764765.1 Vicia sativa | reverse complement strand
TCAAACGACTTGGCAATGGCATTGGCGCCATCATTACATCCCCCAAAGGACATTTCACCAGATTATGTTTCAACAGACCAATATATCAGTATTTGCATCATGGGTCTTAAAGTCGCTATTGACTTAAGAATCAAGTTCTTACAAGTGTACGGAGACTCCACTTTTAGTGATCACCGACATAACAGTGGATGAACCGAATCTCATTCCATATTGAGAGCATGTTCCAGTTTGATTCCCTACTTTGAAGAGATCACTTTCAATCATATTCCACGAGAAGAGAATCTGGCATGTATCGATTAGCCTATGTTTGTTCAAGGTCGTATGGGACAACGAGGCTCCCTGCATCATCATCGAAACCACGTAACCCAACAGATTGTTGTGAGCTTGACTTGAAGAGAAACCTTGGTACTATGACGGAAGAGGTATCTTGAGACTCGTGAATATCTATAGGGCATCTCAATGATAAGAAATTCATGAGAAGATTTGCATCCAAATTCTTTCTCAACAACGACATCTTATACAAGCGCAACCACCACTTCTTACTGCATCGTGTAGATCGAAACAAAGAATGCGTATCATGGAAGAGTTACAGGCGCATTTGGTACCCACTCAAAGGACACACCATGGCTAAGAAGATTTTGAGAACAGTTACTATTGGTCCACCATGGAAGTCGATTGTCACCGCTTATGCTCGATCTTGTCACAAGTGCGATTATGCCGACAAAGTACACGCACTTCCAAAGACTCCGAATGTTTTAACTTCCCTGGCCTTTTGCAATGTGGGCATTGACATGATTGGGGAAATCAAGCCCACCGCCCAAACTGACATCGTTTCATCCTTGTGGCAATTGATTACTTTACCAAGTGGGTAGAAGTTCGTATGCATCTTACTAAGAATGTCAGGCTCGATTCATCAAACATAATCTTATCTGGCTTGCATGGAACCTAAAGGATTATCACGTATAACGGTTCCAATCTCAATAACAAGATGATCACCGAACTCGACGCAGCTCAAGATCAAGCATCATAATTCTTCTCCATATCGGCTTAAAATGAATGTTGAAGCCAACAAAAACATTAAGAAGATTATACAAGATGACTGACTTACAAAGATTGGCACGAGATGTTACCATTTGCTTCTTCATGGTTATCGTGACTTCAAGACGAACATCAACAGGGCAACCTCTCTGTATACGGTATGGAAGCCGCCTTACCTATTGAGGTTCGGATACCCTCAACCGAGTCCTCCAAGACGCAGAGTAAGACGATTGGGTCCGCACCGCCGACCAGATTAACTGATCGATGAGAACGACTCGCCCATTCGCCATGGATGATTTAAGCGGATGATCGAGCATTTAACAAGAAGGTCAAGCACCGAGTCTACCAAGTCGGTGATCTAGTAGTCAAGCGCATCATTCTTCCACAAGGTGATCCGCAAATGGACTCCCACCCACGAGGGACCATTTGTAGTCAAGACGATTTTCCTGGAGCTATGATACTTAGCACCATGGACGGTGAAGACTTCCCACACGTGAACGCAGACATAGTCAAAAATACTACGATAAAAGAGACCCGCTAGGTCGATCGCCTAGGCAAAATAAGGATCCTGGCGAACCAAAAGGTTCGGGCAAAAATAAAGGATATATACAAAACATGTACACCGCAAGTCGAAAACTCAAAAGGCTTGGGCAAAAAGGGTATCCCAGAGATAAAACCCGAAGGGCGGTCTAGGCAAAAGTTAGATTTAAGCATAACTATGTCTCTTCCAGATCACCGCCTCAGACTACTATCGATTCAAGGTTCAATGGCTAAGATCACCTCACTTTCACTGACAAAGGAGATGAGATAGTCGAAATATATGAGTACTAGCATAGTTGGAACTTAACGAGATTGTTTCCATAGCTTTTTACCTTTCTTGTGTACAAACTACTTGGCCATACGCCACCTTTCAAATAAACAGCTTTTTCTCTTTACAATTTGTTGTTATTTGTAATAAGTCCAACGCTTGTTTTGAATGACTATACACATTTGACAATAAGAATCTAATCACAAACATACGAAAAGTGAACATACAAAAGTACTTACTAATGTGCCAGGAATCGACGAAGACCAAAGTCACCAAAGCATGATCCCCAAGGTGTCACTCACAACACAATTTCCCAGAAAAAGGGAATCCACGAGCAGCAATTCCACTCGACTAAGTAATGTTACATCGGTTCTCCAAGCAAGAATACCTCACTCCCAATAAGGTATTTATCCCCATGGTATCTCTCACCTTCCTTTTCCAAGCAGATTCAGACCTAAAACTTGGTCGATAGTGCATCGGAGGAACCTACATCTTCATTCGCCACCAGAGATTACAACGGATCCTGACTCTTCCACCTTGGTCTCCAAGAATTATCAAATGCTCTCCAATGAGATCCGCACCTGTAATCCCCAAGAGAGCGCCTCCCCAAATTTCCTCAGGGTCTATATGAGATCCCACAACTAGCTTCTCAAATCTCTACCTTCCTCAACAATATTTGGGCCCAAGACTTGGTCGATAGTGCATCGGAGGAATCCGGATATCTTTCTTCTCCTTCAAAAGCTGGTTCTCACCTACTCAATTCCCAAGCAGGAGTCGAAATCCTCAAAGTAATATCCAAGATCTTCTTCCGATGGATATGTTTTGAAATACCACAACATCCATCATTCATACATTTCATAAAGTCATAATTCATGCATATGTCATTCATATACACCGTCATGCATCATACTTTGCATAAACTAACCAATATTCTATCAAAGTTCCTCTTGTTTTCTCCAAAACAGTAATACTACTGACGCAAACAGTCCAGATTAAGCCCCGAATCGACGGAAAACTATCCGAAAGCCTTGGTTGTCCTCCGACGATGTGTCCAGATTAAGCCCGAATCGACGGAAAACTATCTCGAAGACCGCTTTGGTTGTCCTCCCGACGATCGGGTCCAGATTAAGCCCCGAACCGACGGAAAACTATCCGAAGACCACCTCTCGTTATCCTCCGATAATGTGCAATGGATCAACACCGATGCACAACAGGAAGTTATCCACATTTTTGCCTAACTACTATCTCCTCATAGTAATTGGCACTAAGATTTATTCCGACCCTTCCTATTATCAACAAGAACTATAGAGTCTAGCGCCGACTCTTGGATGGCATCTTAAGCCCATCTCCGACTACTTATCAACAAAGGCTTCACTTTCGAACGCCGCATATATGGTTAAAAATCAATGCAAACCAACAACTTCATTCAAAAATGAACACGAAGTCTAACGATGACTTCCTCAGAGGGCATCTTAAGCCCATCTCCATGCTCCTTCCAAACGCTCAGAGGCTAGCGACGGCCACTCCCCAAAGATCGATTTTCTGGATGGCATCTTAAGCCCATCTCCGCCAATTCTCATATCGACATTCTCGAGTCTAGCGACGACTCATCTTTCAGAAAGTATCCAACTTCTCCAAATGGCATCCGAAGCCCATTCCGCATCATCCACCAACAATGAGTGCAAATTTTGTGTATTGAGTGTTCAATCATCTTCTACCTGTGTCACAAAAGACAAGCGTGTCAATCTAACCTCCAGACAAGAAGATTGAACAGGCAGCACATACCCCAAAATTTGCCCTCCATCTACTCAAGAGATTTCATACATCTATGCTCAAGGATTCCTCAAGAGTTGATCGACAAACTCTCTCCTAGACAATCAACCCAAACTAGGGTTTGGTATCTCTCAAGTCAAGATGAACTTCCAACATCTCCAATGGCCTTCATGCCTCCTCATATGTTTCAAAGATTCTCCATGTCAAGTTTCAAGCCTACAAGTCAAGTTTCCTATAATTGCTCGATGGTTGAAAATCAATCAATTGACAAAAGTCAACTGTGGTCAACATACCAAACTTTATAATTTTGGTCAACACCTCATTTTTAAGTTACATTCATCATTTGATCAAGGGTTGATCATGATTCATCAAGAAAACTCAAGATTTGCTCAAAAGTCAAACTTTCTAAATTAGGGTTTCTAGGTGAAAAGTCAATCAACTTTGATCGATCATAACTTTCTCATACTTTCTCGTAAATTTTTCCACCACCTCTTGTTTTGAAGGAAATTCAATTTCTACAACTTCATGTCTCACAAGAATGTCCAAAAATGCTTCATTTGAGAGGTATAGCTCAAAACATTAAGTCATTTTCAAAGTCAACAAAAGTCAACTTTTGCTTTGAAGATATATTGAGCATGGTAACTCCAATTGAGATGAGACCAAAAGGGTTGGTTAGAGGACTCTTAGAGCTTTCCAAAAGTCCAAGAACACTCAAAATGTGGAAAATTGAGCAAGTTACACCACTCACAAGTTGGGCAATTTTGAAAGGATGCACAAAGAGAAATACTCCTAAAAATCAAAAACTTTGCAAATGGGCCTACTTTTTCTTCATCCTAACTTATTCCTCATGCAATTAGGAATGTCCAAGCCCAATGCCACGAATTTTTATTTTATTTTCATATTTAATTTGGAATTTATTCATTTAAATACAAATTAAATTGAAAAATAAAGTATAAAATCCAAATTAAATGCAAATTTGATTTTTATTTCTTCTTTGTGATCCAATCAATTCATTAAAAGCCAACAAATTCGAAATTGGATCAATATGGGAAGATTAGATTGAAAATTGACCAAAGTTTGAAGATTTGATTTTTTACAAAAAAATCAAATTTGATTATCATTGATTATTGATCAATTCTTTCCCAAAACAATGCCAAATCCTTCCAGTACTTATACTTGATACATACCAATTGAAAGGAGACGAAAAAATTGCCTCAAGAGACCCTAACCTAATTCAAAAAATCTGTGACTTACAAGTTAGTAGCAGCCATCGATCCAGCCACTTTCAATTGCTTTTGAGGATTCCATTGCATTCCTGGGTGTTTCGAGTCGATCCAGACTTTAACTCATTCAAAACCATCAAGAATTCATCAAACACGATTTCGGTTTGTCAAGTTTCTTTCAAAATCGATTTTCATCATTCATGCATTATTAACCTGGTTTTGATTGTTTGTTCATGTTTAGAATCAAGTTTGCAAGCGATCCGGTAGCCAATCGTGTTTCCATGGCCTCGAATCGTGATATACCATAGCTAGGGTTTCGAGTTCAATTAGGGCTTTGTTTAAATGGAAAAATTGGACCATGAGACCTATACCATCTTGTTCAGAATGATGTCCTGAATCGAACCATGGCCTTAGAACTTATTTATATTATGTTTGCTTGATTTTTTGAATTAGCTGTGACATAAACAATAACCGACGCTAGCTTTGAAAATTTGAATCGGGACGATGAAGCTGCACATGTTGAGGAAGCTGTGGGACTACACTGCCTTTGTTTTACTTGATCCGGATTTCAAACACAAATGCACACATGGTGTAGCGGTTAAGGCGTGGACTGTTCCCAGATGCTCCAAAGTGTCCTAAGTTCGATCCCCATGGGCACTAGTTTTGTTTCTTTTTCTCAACTTTGCATATTTTCATGTTTTTTCATATATTTTAATATTTTTGCATTGTTTTTAATTCTTTTCACAATTTTATTTATGCATTAAAAAATTATCAAAAATATTTATTCTTTTTACATTACTTTCATAAAATCTTTATTTAATTTAATAAATCAAAAAATACATTTTTGCATGCATATTTATTTTTATTCATAATTTTGCATTTAAATCATTGTAAATTCATTTTTAATTATTAAATTGCATCTAAAAAATCCAAAAAAATTATTTTAATATATTTATATTATTTCCAGCATATATTATTTCTCATACAAAAAATTGCATTTTTTCTAACATTTTCTCTTATTTCGATTTCATCATATTTTCCGATTTCTCGTTTGCTTCACAGGTTAATCCGATTCGGGCGATTCTTCCATTCTTATCTTATTTTTCAATAATGTAATTGTATACGGGATGTAATAGTTTAATTTAGGATCTTTATTTTCCGTGATTTTAAATTATGTATTTAAAGCCAGAATAGCGAGGACATTTACGTTTCCGCACTTTACATTCGCATTTTACTTTCCGCACCTTATAAACGCTAGTAATTAGGTGTATGGCAAGACTAAAATTGAACATAGCTCACTCCAATTTCAAGATAACATATTCAAATCAACACACTTCACACACACCCTTGGGAATTCTCTCTCGCTGCCTTCGCAATTTAAAATGGTCATGTCCCTCTAACGTAGAGATTCTTCAGCGTTGCCTTCCAAACAAATCATCATAGTCCCTTCGATACAAAGATCATAAGACCCACGATGTGCTTCAATACATGATCTTGACCTCGATTGTCATTTAAAATGATGATAGTCCCTTCGAATGTGCTAGGATACTTCCTACAAGTTGCCTTCTATGACCATCCGATGTCCTTCGAATGTCCGCACATCCAACGAATGGAGCTACCTACTAACTAATGGTATGGCTAGCGCTATTCTAAAGGAATGTAGTACAACAACGACCAATTCGAGTGGGTAAATAAGTCTTTAGTTGCTTGCTCTATCAAATGCTTTTCACACCTTTTCAAAGTTCAAATTCTTTTCAAACAAAACATTTCCGAACACTTTGTATACACTCCTACATGAGTCATTACAAAGTCAAAGCGAAATGCCTTTTTTCAAAACATCTTGTCAAACACACGTAAAGCAATTTTAAAAAAGTGATCTAGAGAACTAAGAGTCTGTAGATAACTACGGATGGAAATGGGTGCATACTTCCTTTTCATAACCATTCTCCGAACTCGAATCTAACGAAGGTCTTTTTCGTTACTTTTACCTTCCCTTAATTGGATAAAAAAAAAGTCGGTGGCGACTCTTGCTATCCGCACATTTGGATACAAAAATCCTACAAAGTCAGTTCACCGTATTACAGCTTGATCACAAATGTTGTGGATAGCAAGATTCGCCACCGACTTTTCTTTTATCCAATTAAGGGAAGGCGAAAAGAACAGGAAAAGACCTTCGTTAGATTCTGAGTAAGGGAGGTGGTTATGAAAAGGGAAGGTGTTAGCATCCTTTCCATCCGTAGTTATCTACGGGCTCTTAATTGCTTACTCACCTTAATTGCTTTTTGTGTGTGTTTGAAAAGATTTTTGAAAAGGCATTTCGCTTTGACTTCATAATGATTCACGTTGGAATGTATAAGAAGTGTTTGGAAATGTTTTGTTTTGGAAAAGGACTTTGTAATGATTCACGCTGGAATGTATACAAAGTGTTTTGAAAAGAAGATTTTTGAAAGTGTGAGGTGTGAAAAATGTTTTGATTGAGCAAGCAAAAGAGACTTATTTTTACCCACTCAGAACGGTCGTTTCCGTGTTGTTTTGTTTTCCTTTAGAATAAATTTATCCATACCATTGTTTGATAGGTAACCTTATTCGTTGGATGTAAAAGGGACATTCAAAGAGACATCAGACGGTTATAGAAGGCAACATGTAGGGATACCTAAGCGTATTCGTAGGGGCGATCATCACTTTTCATAGGCAATAATCGAGGGACTAGATCATGTATTCGTAGGCAACATCGAGGGTCATCGAGGGACTATGATCTTTTAAGTCGAAGGGACTATGATGATGTATTATAGGCAACTGTGCTAAGATACCACCACGTTCGAGGGACATGACCATTTTCGTAAGGCAACGAGAGAGGATACCCTAAGGGGGTGCAAGTGTGAAATATGTGTTGTATTCTGATATTTTTATCTTGTATTTAGCAATCTAGATTGATTTTTATCTTTCCATACACGCCTAATTACTAGCAGTTAATGGGTGCAGAAAATAAATTGCAGAAATGTAAAGTGCGGGAAAGTAAATGTCCTACGCTATTACATGGCTTTGGGGCAGATATATAATAGGGGGTGCGGAAACTAAAAGCAGAAATATAAATCTAAGATATTACATGAAAACAACCTTGAAACCTATACATCATTTCTAGAATTTAAATGGAAAAGAAATAAAATAGAAGAAAAATGATCTAAGTGAATACCTAAATCCTAATATTCTTGGTATTTTGAAGATTAATATTAATGTAAGAAGAATCCTTGTTCTAATTGATTTTAATTAATAAAAGGATTTTAATGAAAATTATTAACCTAAATTAAACTAATTAAGTTAATTAATTAAAAAAAGAATGGAGAAAATTATTTGTGAAATTAACCCTAATTAAGCTAATTGTTTAACCTAATTACTAATTAATTAATTAGTTGAATTAATTAAAGAAAAGAAAATAAACAGCAGAAAAATAAATAATAAGCAAAGAATTTCCATCAGAGCTTCTGACGGAAGCTGCCACAGAAGCCATCCTTCTGTGAGTGGCGCGCCTTGGGCATCCAAAAACTAGAGTTTCTGGTGAGGATCCTGTTGAGGGTGTCCAGAAGCTGGAGCTTCTGCATCTGAAAGGGTCCAGAAGCTGGAGTTTTTGGAGTTTCTACATCTGGGAGGGTCCAGAAGCTGGGGCTTCTGGAGGTTTTGCATCTGGGAGGGTCCAGAATTTGGCGCTTCTGGAGGTTCTACTGCTGGGGACGTCCAAAAGTTGGAGCTTCTAGAGGATCTAGTGTTGGAGACATCCTGAAGCTGGAGCTTCTGGAGGATCTGGTGCTGGAAGGGTCCAGAAGTTGGGGCTTCTGGAGATTCTGCTGCTGGGGACGTCCAGAAGCTGGAGCTTCTGGAGATGCCTCTTTTGGAGATGACACCGGAAGGGAAACTCCGGTCATCTTCTCCGGTCATCCAAATATCCAAAACCTGCAAAATCAAATCAAAAACGAAAGAGAATAACCCAGACTAACATAAAATCACCCCTGAATCCAAATCTGACGTTATCTTGGCGTGTAACGTCCTACAACTATGGATTCAAAAGCTTGAGAGCTTCGTGCCCTAGCTATGGTTTTCTTCTGTTCCTGCAGCAAACTTTGAAACTAATGCATGAAATCGATTCAGAATAACATAATAAACATGTATGAATGTATGAATACAGTTTATATCGTATAAATCAAGGATTTAAAATCCAACACTTTACCAAACTAGAGCAACCTTATGAGGAAGGTTCTGGATGCTTTGAACTCGTGTGAGTATTGGTATAGACTCTTGGGAACTTTAGGAACATGAAGGAATGAATGAAACGGATGGAAAGTGGCTGCAAATTGAAACACGACTTTGCCAACTTCTTGGATTTTTGAGAAATTTTAGGGTTTTTGTGGAGGCAAGGATTTCGTGTAAGAAGCTGGCCAAAAGTCCTCTTTGTCTTGTGAAGATGTTAAGTATATATAGAGGAGTGGAATAGGTCAAGGCTTTAAGAGAAAATATTCCCTTTAAATGAAAAATATTTGATTGGAAATTTGCATGAAATCTTTCCAAATTTGCTCAATCTTTCCCTTAATCTTCTTGCACGAAATTGACAGTTCTTTTGGGCTTCCTTAGTCCTCAAGACATGCACAAATCAAGCCCATCTTGCATTAATAATTATCTTTGTATTTTATTTAATTAAATTTGAATTTAAGCCATTTAATTCAAAAAATAAATAAATAAAAGGATAAGAGGCGTGGAATGCAGCATAGAGGTCATGGATAATCTTATAACCAAGTTTGGATCATAAAATCTTAGGCCCATTTGAAAAATATTTGCTTTTGCTAGGTATTTTCCTTCATGCACCTCCTCAAAAATGCTCAACTTGCACAACTTGTATCTTGCTCATTTTCAACATTTTTGGGTGTTCTTGGACTTTTTAGAAAGCTCAAGATTCCTTTTAAACAACCCTTTTGGTTTTATCTTCATTGAAGTTTCCATACTCATGAACACTTCTTTGCAAAAATATGACTTTTTGTTGAATTTTTAAAAGGACCTGTAATATTTTGATCTATAACTTCCAAATGAAGCATTTCTAGCCAAAGCTTGTGAGACATGAAGTTGTAGAGAATTGAATTCCCTTTAGAATGAGATTTGGTGGAAAAATTTCTGATAAAGTATGTGAAAGTTATGCCTGGTCAAAGTTTTGTTGACTTTTGATCAAATCTTGACTTTTCTTGATGAATCATGGTCAAACCTTGATCAAATGATTAAGATTACTTCAAAATATTAATGTTGGGCAAAAATTATGAAGTTTTACTGTATGTTGACCACAGTTGACTTTTTCTCCAACACAATTGATTTTCAATCATCTGAGCAATTAGGTGAGCAATCTTGACTTGTAAGGCTTGAAATTTGACATGGTGATCCCTTGAGACATATGATGAGGTATGATGACCGCTTGAAGCATTTGAAATCCATCTTGACTTGAGAGGAGCAAAACCCTAATTTGGATTGATTGCTTAGAAGAGGGTTTGTCTGGTCAACCCTTACGAAATCCTTGAGTATGGAGTGATGGATTGTCTTGAGAAGTAGGAGGCAAATTTTGGGGTATAACAGCCTACTAGACAAAAGTCTCCCGAGGTTTATGCAAAGGCTCCACCTAAGGGAAACCCTTAGGTGTTCATTTCAAAATACCCTCAAGGTTAACTTCCCAAAGGTTATAGTTTACCCTTTTCTTTTAGGTCTAGGTTTTTGGGTTGTTTATATTTATGACATGTTTTTGTTTGCATATTTATTTATTTGTTGA
This sequence comes from Vicia sativa, assembly GCA_021764765.1. NCBI lineage: Eukaryota > Viridiplantae > Streptophyta > Magnoliopsida > Fabales > Fabaceae > Vicia > Vicia sativa. The sequence goes on along the minus strand of CM038795.1, from coordinate 268,895,091 downwards.
TTGTTTACTTATTATATTATTATATTGTTTTTCTTATTGGTGGGATTTAATTTTAAAAGTAAAATTTTGAACCTTAAAAAGAAGGATTATCAATTAGCCAAGGGGATTTAACATTCCTACGAGTTTTTGCGACGATTTCGCCTAGAGTAGGTCGAGTTCCGGGAAATATCTTTTAGAGAGATGACTCTCTTGCAGGTAGGAATTTTGAATTTTACCCATTACTCTTTGTATAACCCAAAACAAAATCTCATGGTGAGACCTTATACGACCTTCGAGACGAAATTTTCGGTATACAACGAGGCTCTGCCTAAGGAAGGCCCTTGTGCCTTTACCCTTTGGTGTTATCCCTGGTACCCTTAAGGAAACCCCCTTTTGGGAGGATGAAATATTCGTAGGCCGAAACTTGCAACCTACCAACTAAGGATACCTTTCATAAAAAAACCCACTACAATCCCTAAACTCGCAAGGGTTATCTTTTGTCCATTACTATCTTTACCTTAAACGTTTTTCTTTATATGTCATAACCCCTAGCCTGTAGGGATTCCTTTTTATGCGTCACGATCCATAACCTTTATGGATCCCCATTTTTTCCCCCGTAATTATCCTTAGGACATCTTCGTTAATACACGCCATGTGGCCTATATCAGGTCATGGGGTTTCGTGGTCGTTGATCGGTCACCATGTGCTATCTTCCACGATACTTCATCAAGTCCAGCCTTCGTCTTAACTATCCATTGGTGTATCATAATTCCTAGCTTGTAGTGGTTCCATATTGTATACATATCCTTAAAACTGGTGTAGGGTGTCCTAGGTTTATCTTCGTTTTAATCGCGCATTGCATTGCATTTCCATAAAAAAAAATTAGCACCCCTAAAAACAAAAATCGTTTTGCATACACGTGCATTGTCATACATCCTATACATACATTTACACATTTATATACCATTTCCACTTTCGCCCCACATCCAACTAGAAAGTTTCCTGATACTCGCATATGAACTCAAAAAAAAGCTATGAGGGAATCTAAGAGATACAAGTCTTATTGGAGAAAGAAGGAAATCTTTCACCATGACAACTACGGGCCTATGCAAAGCCTCATGTAACACTTATTGCCATTGGTGATTCCTCTACATCAAGAGCTACTATCTTATCGACAAAATTGGTATGCCCAAGAAGATTCAAAGATCACCATACTTCTATAAGTCCAAGAACTAAGGAGTATATCACCTAAAGCAAGTGGATCGACAAAGAAGCTCTTCCATAGGATCATTAGACTTTATCAATTTCCAATTGTAATTTCTATGTTGCTAAGTTGTATTTGGTGTAAATTTATATTTTTTGACTAGTAATTCTAATAAAATAATCATGCATATTTTTGAAATCAATTCATTCGTATTTACTCTTTCAATACATTATGTTTCACTTTTTACCTTTCCAATTTTAGTTTTCTTTAACAAACTTCGAGGGAGAATGATGTAAACTAAATAGCCAAATTTTGCTAAACGTATGCTTTCAATGTAAGACCGAGCTAACGATGTAAGGCATTGTTTCAATTCCTACAGTGGAGAAATAAGGAGTTAATCCGTAGTCAACCCCTCGAGCCAGAAGTAGGAGTTGTTTCTATGTTCTAAAAACCCTTGATTTTTTTAACCAGAGGGAGGGTAGATTTCAATGGTGCATTCAAATATCAAGAGAATCGGTTCATCTAAGCAAAGGTTCAAACATAGCTCCTTCCTCGATACATCATCGAGGAAACGATCCAAGCAAAGGTTCAAGCATATCTCCTTCCTCGATACATCATTGAGGAAAAAATCTAAGCAAAGGTTAAGCATATCATCATCCTTGTGCACGTCAACAAAGATTGAGGAAGCAATCAATAAGGATAAAGTCCATGATATCTTCTTCCTCAATACATCATTCAAGATTGAGGAAACGATGAATACGAAGCTTATAACAATCAACATGGTAGTCACAAATGATCAAAGTCAAAAAAGAAAAAATTCAAAAGGAGAAAGCCCGTTAAGTCAAAGAAAATAAATAAAAAATGACTTATGCAAAAGTTAGGGTATCCCGATGGACCGAAATTCAAAAGAATTAGTCCATGCAAAGGTAAGGTGTTGAAAACAAATAAATTGGAGAAAAATATTGTGACTGCTGTAACACGGTGAACTGACTTTGTAGGTTTTTGTATCGCAAATGTGCGGATAGCAAGAGTCGCCACTGACTTTTCTTTTATCCAATTAAGGGAAGGTAAAAGTAAAAAAGACCTTCGTTAGATTCGAGTAAGGGAGAAGGTTATGAAAAGGGAAGGTATTAGCACCCCTTTCCATCCGTAGTTATCTACGGGCTCTTAGTTGCTCTTAGATCACTTTAAAATTGTGCTTTCTGTGTGTTTGACAAAAATGTTTTGAAAAGGCATTTCGCTTTGACTTTGTAATGATTCATGTAGGAATGTATACAAAGTGTTCGAAATGTTTCGCTTTGAAAAGAGTTTGAACTTTGACAAAAGTGTGAGGTGTGAAAAGTATTTTGAAAGAGCAAGCAACTAAAAGTCTTATTACCTACTCGTAATTGGTCGTTTCGTGTTATTTTACGTTCCTTTAAAATAGCGCTATCCATACCATTAGTTGGTAGGTAACTCTATTTGTTGGATGTAAGCGGACATTCGGGACATCGGATGGTCATAGAAAGCAACTTGTAGGAAGTATCCTAGCACATTCGAAGGACTATCATCATTTTCGACGCGACAATCGAGGGTCAAGATCATGTATTTGTAGGCGACATCGTGGGTCTTATGATCTTTGTATCGGGACTATGATGATTTGTTTTGAAGGCAACGTGCTAGAATACCTCTACGTTCGAGGGACCTGACCATTTGAATTCGTAAAGGCAACGAGAGAGAATTACCCTAGGGGGTGCATGTGTGAAAAGAGTGTATTGATTTCAGATTCATGTTATCTTGAAAATTAGAGTGAGCTATGTTCAATTTTATCTTGCCATACATGCCTAATTACTAGCAGTTTATAGGGTGCGGAAATTAAAATGCGGGAATATAAAGGTGCGGAAAGATAAATCCTACGCTATTACATGGCTTTGGGGCAGATACATAATTTAAAATGCGGAAAATAAAAAGTCCTAATTAAACTATTACATCCCATAAGCAATTACATTATTGGAAAAAGAAAACGGTAAGAAGAAATCGTCCGAAACGGGATAACCTGTGAAAAGATGAGAAATCGGAAAATACGAGGAAATCGAATAAGAGAAAAATGTTAGCAAAAATGATAATTTTTAAATGAGAAAAATATTTCATGCTGGAAATAACATTAATATGCTAAAATAATTTTTTGGGATTTTTTGGAGATAATTTAATAACTAAAAATCAATTAAATGTGATTTAAATGATAAATTAACAATTAAATTAAATATGCATGCAAAATAATATTTTTTAATTTTATAAATTAAATCAACATTTTCTGGAAATAATGCAAAAAAGAAAAATATTTTTTGATGTTTTTAAATGCATGATAAAAATTATTGAAATTAATTAGAATGCATGAAAATATTAAGAATATGAAAAAAATAAGAAAATAGTTTAAAGTTTGTAAAAGAGAAACAAAACTGGTCCCAGGCTGCTTCGAACTCATGACCAGGAGGAGTATCTTTGCACAGTCCATGCCTTAACCACTAGGCCATTTGACATCTGGTGTCATGGAACCCAAAACCAACTGCTTTTGAGTGTAAACGTGTCCTGGGAATTGAGTCAAACCAAGTTAGCACGCGTGGCCCCAGTCACTTATGGACGGACGAATCAGAGAACGCGAAACTGCCACGCACATCCTCGCCTGAGTCAACTGGTCCACGACGCCGGAGCCCTAGCTCCGGTCGTCTTCTCCGGCGAGCAAAATCATCCAACCTGCAAAAATACGCGAAATAAACAAGAAAGGAGGACCCTACCCCCCCTAAATCGAGGGCTGCGATCTCAGTGGTACCATTAGTTTGCCCTAAAAACGCTTGTACAAGCCGGTTCGATTCAAACAGCTCGTGAAGCCCTAATCATGGCAAGTAGGTTCCTGTACGTTCAAGCTTGCATGTAATGGTTCTAATGTGACCTAATGCATGTCCTGAATACAAATAAACACACGAAAACAGTTAACAATGCATGATATTATGAAATCGAATTTGAGGAAAAATTCAAACCGGTGAGAGTTCAAGGACACGATCTGCGCAGCCTGGGCTTGATGTGAGGATTGGGATTGCTTGCTGGAGACCTCAGGAACAAGATTGGATGGTTTGTTTGGGCTGAAAGTGGCTGGAGATTGAAACTCGAATTTTGACAATTTGAGAATTTTTTTGACAAAATAAGGGCTATGCTTGGAGCTAGGGTTTCGTCTTGCTGTGTGTAATGCTGGCTATTTATAGAGTAAATTGGGAGAGGAAAAACAAGGAAAAAAGATTTGGTTTTGAATGCATTGAATAATTTTCAAATAAAATCAAATTTTTGAAGGAAATTTGATTTTCTCTTTAATGAATGATCAAGCACGAAATTGGCATGTATCATGGGCTTCCTTGGACCTCAAGTTTGATATAAAATCACTCCTCTTGAAAAAATATCTTATTTTCATATTTTATATAATTTAATTTTGAATTAAATGGTTTAAAATTCAAAAATAAATTAATAAAAAAGAAAATTGCCATGGCCAAGCATTTATGAGTCACAAATAATGTCATGAACAAGTTTGGTTCAAAAGATTATAGGCCCATTTGGAAAATTTTGCATTTTGACCAATATCTCCTTTTGTGCAATTGTCCAAAAATGCCCAACTTCTAAATAGTGTATCTTGCTCAATTTTCTACATTTTTGAGTGTTCTTGGACTTTTTAGAAAGCTCTAAGAGTCCTCTAATCCACCTCTTTGGTTTCATCTCAATTGGAATTTCCATGCTCAATATATCTTCAAAACAAAATGTTGACTTTTTGTTGACTTTGAAAAGGACCTGTAATGTTTTGATCCATACCTTTCAAATGAAGCATTTTTTGAACATTCTTGTGAGACATGAAGTTGTAGAGAATTGAATTTCCTTCAAAAGAAGAGGTGGTGGAAAAATTTCTGAGAAAGTATGAAAAAGTTATGCTCAGTCAAAGTTTGTTGACTTTTCACTGAGAAACCCTAATTTGGAAAGTTTGACTTTTGAGCAAATCTTGAGTTTTCTTGATGAATCATGATCAACCCTTGGTCAAATGATGAATGTAACTTCAAAATGAGGATGTTGACCAAAAATCATAAAGTTTGACTGTATATTGACCACAGTTGACTTTTTGTCCAATACAACTAATTTTCAACCATCTGAGCAATTGTCTGAGGAAACTTGACTTGTGAGGCTTGAAACTTGACATGGAGAATCTCTGAAGCATATGAGGAGCCATGAAGACCATTGGAGATGTTGGAAGTCCATCTTGATCTGAGAAATACCAAACCCTAGTTTGGGTTGATTGCCTAGGAGAGGGTTTGTCTGATCAACCCTTGAAGAATCCTTGAGTATGGATGTATGAAATATCTTGAGAAGATGGAGGGAAAATTTTGGGGTATGACAACTTCCATCTCAAGAATTATCAAGTCTTCTCATTAATGCTTGGATATTATCAACACTTGGATCTTATCAATGCTTCTCATCGGTGTCTAAACTTTATCTTCGCTTCTTATCATCTGCGTAACCATGATATTTCTCTTAGATACATAATGCATCTGTTGCATTAATTGAATTTAGGATTCGAGAACATCAAGGAGATCGGGGTGTGTTATACCCCAAAATTTTCCCTCCTACTCCTCAAGACATTTCACATATCCATACTCAAGGATTTCACAAGGATTGACCAGACAAACCCTCTCTTAAGCAATCAACCCAAGCTAGGGTTTTGCCATTCCCAATTCAAGATGGACATCCAAAGCTTCAAGTATTCATCATACCTCATCATATGCTTCAAATAATCTCCATGTCAAGTTTCAAGCCTTACAAGTCAAGTTTGCTCAGTCAATTGCTCAGATGGTTGAAAATCAGTTGTATTGGACAAAAAGTCAACTATGGTCAATATACAGTCAAACTTCATAATTTTTGGTCAACACCAATATTTTGAAGTAATATTCATCATTTGATCAAGGGTTGATCATGATTCCTCAAGAAAATTCAAGATTTGATCAAAAGTCAAAGTTTCTAAATTCGGCTTTCTCAGACAAAAGTCAACAGAACTTTGACCAGGCATAACTTTCACATACTTTATCAAAAAAATTTCCACCACAACTTATTTTAAATAGAATTCAATTCTATACAACTTCATGTCACACAAGCTTGGGCAGAAAATGCTTCATTTGGAAGTTGTGGAGCAAAACATTACAGGTCTTTTTAAAAGTCAACAAAAAGTCAACATTTTGTAAAGAAGTTTTCATGAGCATGGAAACTTCAATTAAGATGAAACCAAAAGGGCTGCTTAGAAGACATCTTGAGCTTTCTAAAAAGTCCAAGAACACCCAAAAATGTTAAAAACTGAGCAAGATACACATTGTGCAAGTTGAGCATTTTTGAGGACGTGCACAAAGAGAAATACTTGAGAAACTAAAAAAATTTCCAAATGGGCCTAACTTTTCTTGATTCAAATATGTTCCTTATCTGAATTGGAACCTCCAAGCCCAAGGGCACGTTTTTATCTTTTATTTTTAATTTATTTTGGATTTTTATTCATTTAAAACCAATTTAATTAAAATAAAAGATATAAAATCAAAAATTAAGTGCAAGATGGATTTTCTCTCATCCTTGAGGTCCAAGCAAGTCATTTAATCTGATTATTTCTAAATAATTAAGATTGGCAATTTGATTTGATTGAAATTGGCTCAAAAAGGAAATATTTGGTTTGATTCCAAATCAAATAATTTTTCATTGATTGGCATGTTATTTTTTGACAATTCTTGACCTAATTCATTACAATATAAATACATGATGATTCCAAATGCACAAGAGACAAAATTATGACCAAAAAGAACCCTAGCAAGCTTCAAAAAACCGTGGCATTCAAGCAACCTAGCAGCCACAGTTTTGCTTCAATTCAATCCATTCCAAGCATTGCAATTGATTGCTGGAGGTCCCCTGAGTCGATCCAGATACTCACAAGCAAGCAAAACCCCCAGAATCACCAAAACACGATTACGGTTTGCACACTTTGAACTCAAAATCGTTTTCATACTTTTATGCATAATCAATTGAATTTAACTATGTCTTTGTGTTTGTGATGAAGTTTCGAAGCTTTCTACATAGTTTAATTGAGTTTTAAGTCCAAGAATATCGTTTCACCATTGCTAGGGTTTGAGAGCTCTGATTGGGGTTTTCTTATTTAGGACAAATTGGAAGGAACCAAGGGCATCGTCGTGTTTAGAATCTGATTTCCAGTTGATCCATGGTTTTATATTTCATTTATATTGCATATTGCTTGAGTTTTGATTTTGCTGGGATGTAGCTACAGAAAACAATCTGTGGGTAAAGGCTTTAGCTACGGACGAAAATCATAGGTAAAAGCCTGTGGGAAAAATTCAAACGAGGAGGAGGATGAAGGCCTTGGCGCGGTTTTTGTTTTAAAGTAATTTTCAGAATTTATTTTCCCTTATAACGTTTTTGTTTCATTCCACTAACACCAAAACAGGTTGGCTCAGTGGTAAGGCAGCGCACATGTGACTCGAGGTCCCTGGTTCGAACCTTGGCTGCCACAAATATTTTTTACCACTTGCAAAACTAACATATTTTCTTATTTTCTTTTCATATTTTCTTTTCTAATTTAATTTCTTTTCAAACAATTTTCTAATGCATTAAAAAACCACAAAAAAATTATTTCTTTTTGCATTTAGGTCAGAAAAATACTTATTTAATTTTTTACTTAAAAAAATTATATTTTGCATGCATATTTTAATTAATTGTTAATTAATCGAAAAATTGACTTTTAATTGTTTTTCCTTAATAAAAATCAATCCAGAAAATTACCAAAAATTATTTTCTCATCTAATTAGGTTTACTAACCCTAAAAACTTTTTTCCTAACTCAAAAATCTTTTTTCACTAACATTATTTTCTATTATTCGCGATTCGACTCTTTTTCCGATTATTGTATCTGCTTCCAGGTTGTAATAGTTAGGATTATTTTCTCGCATTCTTTTTCAATATTATGTAACTGCTCATGGGATGTAATAGCTTAATTAGGATTTACTTTCCGCACTCCTCCATTATGTAACTGCCCCAAAGCCATGTAATAGCGTAGGATTTACTTTCCGCACTTTACTTTCCGCAATTTACTTTCCGCACCCATATAAATTGCTAGTAATTAGGCGTGTATGGCAAGATAAAATCAACATAGCTAACTCTAATCACAAGATAACATATCTAAATTTAACACACTTTCTTCACACATGTACCCCCTAGGGTATTCTCTCTCGTTGCCTTTCGAATAAATGGTCAAGTCCCTCGAACGTAGGGGTATCTTAGCACCGTTGCCTACAAACATATCATCATAGTCCTTTCGAATCAAAGATCATAGTCCCTCGATGCTGCCTACGAATACATGATTTAGTCCCTCGATTGTTGCCTACGAAAAGTGATGATCGTCCCTACGAAGGTGCTAGGATACTCCTACAAGTTGCCATCTATGACCATCCGATGTCCCTTCGAGCGTCCCTTTACATCCAACGAATAAGGTTACCTACCAACTAATGGTATGGATAGCGACCATTAGTCTAAAGGAAAGTAAAATAACACGGAAACGACCATTCTGAGTAGGTAATAAGACTCTTAATTTCTTGCTCTATCAAAACACTTGTCACACCTCACACTTTCTAAAAATCATTTTTAAACGCTTTGTGTACATTCCAGCGTGAATCATTACAAAGTTCTTTTCCAAAATGAAACATTTCCAAACACTTTGTATACATTCCAGCGTGAATCATTACGAAGTCAAAGCGAAATGACTTTTTTCAAAATCTTTTTAAAATACACACAAAAAGCAAGTCATCAAGTGATCTAAAGCAATTAAGAGCCCGTAGATAACTACAGATGGAAAGGGTGCTAACACCTTCCCTTTTCATAACCAACTCCCTAACCCAGAATCTAAACGAAGGTCTTTTCCTGTTCTTTTCACCTTCCCTTAATTGGATAAAAGAAAAGTCGGTGGCGACTCTTGCTATCTGCAACATTTACGATTAAACGCAAAACAATCCAAAGTCAGTTCTCCCACCGTGTTACAGAACTGGAGACTCTGCCGGGGAGACACCCTAAAAAGAGAGGATACCTTAAGGATTTTAGATCACTTTATTGCTTTCTGTTTGACTTGTATGCTTTATCTTAAGGGTTGCTTGGGTATTATACTTGTGGGGGATCCTAAACCCAGATCCAGGTTTCCTTAGGTAAGTAGCAAAAAATCGTCGCGACCGTTAGGCGTAGACGGAAATGGTCAATATGATGGCTACGTTAGTGCGACACTTTGGATGTCCTGATGCTCCTCATGTCTAGTTGAGGAAAGTATTTGGCGTCTTCACGGTGTCATCAGCACTAACTCATCTTTTAGAATCCTAATTGACCCATCTTGGCCATTAGAAGGTAGTGAGATGGCCGACTTTGGTGTAGACTAAGGTTGGCTGATACTTGATGCTACGCTCATTAAGATCCGACTTTCGGGATGTTTTGGTCGACCACTTGGTAGTCATATTGAAATAAAGCCTACGAGAAAGATCAATGATATGAGATTCCTAGAACCCGGTTACTATTATAGGACAGGATGAACCCACTCAAAACTTTGGAAGGGTAGTCACCTATACCTCATGCAAGCCTTAAACCTAGGGCTATTGTGTGATTTGCTTGTGCTTGCTATTTTCCTAATCATGACATCATAACATCGCATCATCATATCATTTCTAACTATTTCAAGGACCTAGGGATTTATCTTTGCTTTGTTTTGTAGGGAATTATGGCTTCCAGGAAGACTATTCGAATCAACTTCATGGGTATACCTTCTCAACTCAAAGAATTGGTTTCAGAAATTCCGGATCACGTTCAGTTCATCAAAAGACATGGTTATCTACTTGACTTGATTATCTCTGGATTTGAAGAAGATATGATGCACGTTTTATTCTAGTTCTTCGATCCGAAACATCATTGCTTTACATTTCCAGATTATCAGTTGGTTCCTACCTTGGAAGAGTTCTCTAAGCTACTCGGGATACCTATCTGTGATCAGATCCCATCCACCGGTTCAGAAAAAGCTCTGAAGTACGAAGACATCGCATCAGCATTACATCTAAAGCGATCAGACATAGAAGCCAATTGGGAAACAAGAAGCGGAGTTAAGGGTTTGCTTGCTAAGTTTCTGATAAAGAAAGCTCAAGAATTCCTCAAAGCTATGAGTTTCCATGTATTCGAAGACATTTTGGCCTTGCTAATCTATGGTTTGGTGCTATTTTCTAATCCAGATCAGTTCATAGACGTGAACGCCATCAAGATATTCCTCACTCGTAATCCTGTGCCTACCTTACTTGGGGACATTTTGCATTCTCTCCACACTCGTACTATCAAAAGACAAGGAACTCTCATGTGTTGTCCCGTTACTTTCCAGGTGGTTTATTTTGCACCTTCCTTAATCAGTAATGAAGAACGAGCAAAGATTGAAGTGGTCTCAAAGGCTGATGTCGCTCTCTCACTCAGATATTCGTTGGTGTCTTTTCTCTCAAAAGGACTTCACTTTCATTGAGCGTTATGAAGAATTCCCTAATGTACCACTCCTTGGCATAAGGGGAGGTATCACTTACAACCCTTCTCTAGCTCTACGTCAGTTTGGTTATGCTCGAAGAGATGGTCCTCATGATATGCTTCTCCAAGACATTGTGTTCGACTACAACAACGATCTCCAGAATTACCGTCAAAGATTTGTGCACGCTTGGGGCATGGTAAAGAAGACTGACACCAAGACTTTGGGACACAAAAATTCCATTCCTTGGGAACCTTATCTCAAATGGGTGCGAGCTCGAGCTCAAAACCTCATGATGCCATTTCCGCCTGTTCTACCAGTGATCATGGAACCTGTTGCTATAGGTGACGAACCCTATACCGTTCTCCATCCCGACATGCCTACTGATTTCGAAGACCTGAAGAGATCCTAGATTCAGCTTAAAGAAGAAAGGGATACGTTCGAAGCTCAGTGCTATGCAAGCGAGAAGAAGGTACTAGACTTGACAAAGCTACTTCATGAGGAGCGAAACATCAACACCTACTTCAACACCAAGAGGAAGCGCCCATGAGAGACTTAAAACTCTAGGAATTCATTCTTTTATTTTTCCGAACTATCTTTTGTACTTGCCAAAAGTAAACTAATAAAAAGTTTGTTCGTGCTTGTTTAACAAATTTAAATTCCTAAGGTCCTTGAAAACATTGCATTGCATAAACATCACAAATCATGGCATGACATTTCATAACAGGTACATTGAAGACCGGTTTTCTTATCCTCTCGCTGTTTATTTCAGCAGAAATGGCTCTTGAACAGACTGTCAAAGATCTCCAGGCTCAGAATGCTCAATTCTATGAAATGTTCACTAGCTTGGTCCAAGGCTAGAAGGACCTGAAGAAGCTCATCACCAGAAAGAAGAATACCATCGGTGTCCTCAACATGGGAAGGAATCACAAGGGTCCAGCTAGGGTGGTCAACTGGGTAGAAATCTTAGACAAAAGTGGTGAAACTGATAGAAGTGTCAAGAACAGTGAAGGAAGCCATCAAGGGTCTGAAAACAGAGAAGAAGACTACTTTAGTGAGCAATATCCTCTTGATGATGACAAATACAAGCAACTTGAAGACCGTCTGAATGCTTTGGAAAATCTGAAAATGTCCGGGCTGAATTTTGATGATCTGAGTCTTGTCCCTGGCGTGGTAATTCCCCGCAAGTTCAAAGTTCATACTTTTGCCAAGTATGATGGTATCTCTTGTCCAAAACTACACTTGAAGTCCTATGTTTAGAAGATCCATCCTCATACTAAAGACAGGAAGCTATGGATCCATTTCTTCCAAGAGAGTTTATCCGGAACTCAGTTGGAGTGGTATTATCAGCTAGAGAATACCCACATTCATACCTGGAATGACTTAGCAGATGCTGTCTACAAGCAGTACCAATACAATGCTGAATTGGCACCCACCCGCATGCAACTACAGAGCATGTCTATGGGTCGTGACGAGAAGTTCAAAGAATATGCTCAGACATGGAGAGATCTAGCAGGCAGAGTTCAACCACCCTTGTCCAATAGAGAATTGGTTGATATGTTTATGGGAACACTGACAGGCTCATTCTTCAATCATCTGATTGGAAACTTTTCACTCGGATTCACTGAGCTGATACTGACAGGAGAACGTATCGAAGTTGGAATCAAAAGTGGAAAAATACAGGTGGAGTCATCTTCAAATGCTGCGAAGAGATCTTTTGGTGGTAAGAAAGAAGCCAATGATGTGTATGGTCAGAAGATCCGTGTCAAGACCGATCGTACCCAATCTGTGGGGGCAATTGTGATCTCCAATCCTACACCAACCTCAACGAGACAACGTGCGTAATCAGAACGCGCCACGAAGACAGTTTACGAAGATTAACATGCCATTGTCGCAAGCATTGCAACACATGTTGAAAGCAGAGCTCATTACTTTGAGGGATCCTCCTCAGCACGTCAACACTTCCTCTCCAAAGTACAATCCTAATGTAAGGTGCGCATACCACTCCAACAGCCCAGGGCACGATACCGACAACTGTTGGGCTCTGAAGAACAAGATTCAAGATATGATTAAAGCCAGGGAAATTGAGTTTGACCCTCCTATCGAAACTCCAAATGTGATCAATGCACCAATGCCTAACCATGGTAAAAGTTCCAATTCTATTGACGAAGACTCCTATGTGTATGATGTGAACAATCTGACTATTCCTCTAATGACTGTCAAGAAAGATTTGCTACAAGCCAGCGTATTTCCTAGATGCCCGGATGATTGTCGTTGGTGTGCATTTGTATCTGACGGATGTGCTTGGTTGAGAAGGCATATTCAGCGCATGATGGACAACCGTGAAGTACTATTTCTGAAGCCTCCCTCTGTGGAGAACCTCTGTGAAGACATTTCTAGGAATCTAAAGATTGAAGATGTGAGCGAAGCCGTACCAGAAGTTTGGGATACCTTGGGGCAGCCAAGTGGCAAGTTTGATTTCATGGTGAAGTATACCGCTCCTAAAAGTTACAAAATTGCTATTGAAGATGTCAAGGCAACCGGATGGGGAGACGATTTCCTAGAAGACTATGCTGATGTAAACACAATAAGGATCTCCTCTGTCGATCCTGTGCCTAGAGTGGCACCTCTCATCATCACTTCTCCCAGAATAATTCCATATTCCTCTGACAAAGCTATACCGTGGAATTATGGAACCGAAGTTTACTATCATGGCGTCAAGCAAGAACTTTTGACCATTGAAAACATTGCAACTGAAGCTACTAATCCTGACGTCGACAACATCACCAGATCAAGCAACGTGACCAGAACCGGAAGAGTATTTTCTCCAGAGATCTCTCCTCCAAAAGATACTACGACTCCAGCCCGCATTCCAGCTATCGAACCAATTTCCGAAGCTAGAGGGAACGAACCAGTAACTCATCCTGCTCATACAGAAGTACCAAAGGAAGTTGCTGAGGGTACCTCCAAGCAAGAAATGGAGGAAATTCTGAAGATCATCAAGAAGAGCGACTACAATGTTGTGGAACAGTTGGGACAAACTCCGTCCAAGATATCCATGCTTGCTTTGCTACTGTGCTCTGAGGCTCATGCTCAAGCCTTGGTGAAGTTTTTGAAAAATGCTCACATACCGCAGGACACTACTGCTGATCAATTCGAAGGTTGTATTGCTAGCCTGACTGTCAACAATGATTTGGGTTTCTCTTATGCTGATTTGACTCCTCCCGGAAGGGAACACAACAAAGCCTTGCACATCTCCATTGAATGCCAGGGCACTACATTGTCTCATGTTTTGGTGGATACGGGTTCTGCTCTAAATATCCTACCAAAAAGTGCTTTCGACCGACTTGACTTTGAAGGAGTGGTCTTGAAACCTAGTGACATCATTGTAAGAGCTTTTGATGGTTCTAAATGAACAGTACTTAGAGAGCTCATCCTGCCTGTTAAAGTCGTTTCCCAGACTTTTGACTCCACTTTCTTCGTCATGGACATCCGTCCAACTTACTCTTGCCTGGACGCCCTTGGATACATGCGGCAGGTGTTGTTACCTCTACTTTGCATCAGAAGCTGAAGTACCCAGCAAAGGGGAAAATCGTTACCGTATGCGGTGAGGAAGAATACATGGTAAGCCATATGCAGTCATTCCGATACCTCGAAATGGAAGGTGAATTCATTGAAAATCCCTGTCAAGCTTTCGAAGCAGTTCCACGAGTCATGCCTGTTGACTCTCCTATCACTCCTGAAGTTACTAGAGTTCCACCAAGAATGGCCTCACTAAAGGACGCTCAAGCTGTAGTTGAAGAAGGAAGTCTTACTGTTTGGGGTCAGCTCCCCGATCTTCCTTTCAAATCTGACAAGACTGGTTTAGGCTTCACCCTCAAAGGACAGAAGATGATACGTCGCGAACGTGCCGAAAAACTTCCCTTCCACATCAGCAAGAATGGAGTCCATGCTATAGAAGATGACGACAGCAACTTCGACATCAGCGACTGGATCTTCCCAACTCCAGACAATGGACTCAGCAATTGGAAAACCGAAGATGTCATACCAATCTCCTTTAGACAGGAGTAATTGCCTTTTGTTTTCCGTTATGCTTTTCATTCTTTATTTACGTTTAGACAATAAACTTAAAAGCCTAGTGCCTTGCCCGGGGCATCACGGCTCGTTTGTGAGGGTTATTATTTATCATTTGCATATTTTCATTCAATAAAATCATTGGACTTTTGCATTTAAATACAGTTTCCTTTCTTTTCTTTTACTTTACTACCCCTTCAAAAGCTATGTGTTCTTACACACACCCACATGATACACTGCAGATTCACTCTGAATCTCGTTGATAACAGCTTTGCTATTGCTAAATATGACTTCGATAATCCGATCTACCAAGCCGAGGACGAAGGTGAGGAAGATTGTGAAGTGCCAGGAGAACTTGTCTGATTGCTACAGCAAGAAGAACAGGTCATACAGCCACACGAAGAACCAGACAAGGTTATGAATCTAGGTACTAACGAAGATAAAAAAGAAATCAAGATAGGAGCAGGTCTTGAGAATAGTGTCAAGAAGAGATTGGTCGAGATGCTATGAGACTATATCGAGGTTTTTGCTTGGTCCTACAAAGACATGCCAGGTCTAGACATTGACATTGTGGTACACCGACTACCAACGAAAGAAGGTTTTCTCCTAGGATGTCTGAGAAAATCAAAGCCGAAGTTATGAAACAATTCAACACCGGTTTCCTAGCCTTTACTTCTTATCCACAGTGGGTTGCAAATGTGGTACCCGTACCTAAGAAGGATGGCAAAGTAAGGATGTGTGTGGATTACAGAGATCTGAAGAAAGCGAGTCCGAAAGACGATTTTCCACTTCCTCATATTGATGTTCTAGTCGACAAACCGCTCAACATAAGGTCTTCTCCTTCATGGATGGTTTCTCCGGTTACAACCAGATCAAAATGGCTCCTGAAGACATGGAAAAGACTACTTTCATTACACAGTTCGGGCACATTCTGTTACAAAGTCATGTCATTCGGTATGAAGAATGTTGGCGCCACATATCAACGTGCCATGGTGGCTTTGTTCCATGACATGATTCATCATGAGATAGAGGTCTACGTCGATGACATGATAGCTCGATCACAAACTAAAGAAGAACATCTCGATCATTTGCGAAAACTGTTCGATAGACTGAAGAAGTACAGACTAAGACTCAATCCCAACAAATGTACCTTCGGAGTCAGATCTGGTAAACTCCTGGTGTTTGTCGTCAGTGGTAAAGGTATTGAAGTTGATCCTGCCAAGGTTAAAGTTATCCAAGAAATGCCAGCTCCCCGCACCAAGAAAGAAGTTAGAGGTTTCTTGAGACGATTGAACTACATTGTCAGATTCATTACGCATCTAACTGCTACTTGTGAGCCAATCTTCAAGTTGCTGAAGAAAGATCAAGTAGTGGAATGGAACGAAGATTTCCAGACAACTTTTGACAAAATCAAGGAATACCTACAAAATCCTCCTATCCTAATGCTACCAGTCAAAGGAAGACCTCTTATCCTAATGCTACTCAATGGGGTGTGTGTTGGGGAAATATGACGAGTCTGGTCAAAAAGAGTATGCAATATACTATCTTAGCAAAACGTTTACCGACTGTGAAACAAGATACTCACAGCTCGAGAAAACTTGCAGCACTTTGGCTTGTGTTGCTCGCCGACTAAGACAATATATGTTGACTCACACTACCTTGTTGATCTCCAAGATGGATCCGATAAAATACATATTTGAGAAAACTGCTCTCTTCGGAAGAATAACAAGATGGAAAATGATCTTGACCGAATATGACATCCAGTATACTACTCAGAAAGCGATCAAAGGAAGTGTAGTAGCCGATCATTTGGCTCATCAAGCCGTAGATGACTATCAATCTATGTAATTCGAGTTTCCCGACGAAGATGTTTTGCTAGTTACTGATTACGAAGAACCAGGACCAGACGAAGGACCTGAACAAGGATCCCGATGGACCATGGTCTTTGATGGAGCCTTAAATGCACTTGGCAATGGCATTGGCGCCATCATTACATCTCCTACAGGCGGACACACACCTTTCACTGCCAGATTATGTTTCAGTTGCACCAGCAACATGGCCGAATACGAAGCATGCATCATGGGCATCAAATCTGCCATTGACTTAAGAATCAAATTCTTGCAAGTATATGGAGACTCAACTTTAGTGATCAGTCAGATTAAAGGCGAGTTGGATACGAAGCATCCGAATCTCATCCCATATCGAGAGCATGTTCTATGTCTGATCCCGTACTTCAAAGAAATCACTTTCGATCATATTCCACGAGAAGAGAATCAGTTGGCAGACGCATTAGCTACTATGTCATCTATGTTCAAAGTCATATGGGACAATGAAGCTCCCCAAATCATCATCAAAAAATTTGACGAACCGGCATACTGTTGTGAACTTGATACATAAGAGAAACCTTGGTTCTACAAAGTGAAGAGGTATCTCGAAACTCAGGAATATCCCCCTGGAGAATCTGTCAATGACAAGAAATTCTTAAGAAGATTCGCATCCAAATTCTTTCTCAATAACGGCATCTTATACAAGCGCAATCACGATTTGTGCTAACTTCGCTGTGTAGACCAGAAAACAGCAGAACGGATCATGGAAGAATTACATGAAGGCGCATTTGGTAACCACTCCAGTGGACATACAATGGCTAAGAAGATTCTGAGAACAGGTTACTATTGGTCCACCATATAAGCTGATTGTCACCGCTATGCTCGATCTTGTCACAAATGCCAGATATATGCAGACAAAGTGCACGTACCTCCAGTACCGCTGAATGTTTTGACCGCTCCTTGGCCTTTCGCAATGTGGGGCATCGACATGATTGGAGAAACCAAGCCCACCGCTTCCAATGGACATCGTTTCATCCTCGTTGCAATTGACTACTTTACCAAATGGGTAGAAGCAACCTCGTTCGCATCTGTTACCAAGAATGTTGTGGCTCGATTCATCAAGCATAATCTTATCTGCCGATACGGCATCCCCGAAAGGATTATCACAAACAGCGGTACAAACCTCAATAACAAAATGATCACCGAACTATGCATGCAATTCAAGATCAAGCATCACAACTCTTCTCCATATCGGCCTAAAATGAACGGCACAGTGGAAGCCGCCAACAAAAATCTCAAGAAGATCATACAGAAGATGACAGTGACTTACAAGGATTGGCAAGAGATGTTGCCATTTTCTCTCCACGATTATCGCACTATAGTACAAACATCTATACGGGAAACCCCCTTCTCTCTCGTATATGGTATGGAAGCAGTCCTACCCATCGAGGTTCAGATACCCTCAACCAGAGTCCTCCAGAACGCAGAACTAGGTGAAGACGAATGGATCCAAACTCGCCTTGACCAGATCAACTTGATCGACGAAAAACGGCTCGCATCCATCTGCCATGGACAGATCTACCAGAAGTAAATGATCAGAGCATTCAACAAGAAATTCAAGCACCGAGTCTACCAAGTCGGTGATCTAGTAGTCAAACGCATCATCCTCCCACAAGGTGACCCCAGGGGCAAATGGACTCCCACCTATGAGGGACCGTTTGTAGTTAAAATAATATTTTCCGACTGAGCTATGATACTTAGCACCATGGATGGAGAAGACTTTCCACACCCTGTGAACGCAGACATTGTCAAAAAATACTACGCATAAATGAGACTCGCTAGGTAGACTGGCCTAGGAAAAAATAAGGGAATCCTGACGAACCAAAAAGGTTCGGGCAAAAGTTAAGGATATATACAAAAAATGTGTGTACACCCGGCAAGTCGAAAACCTGCAAAGGCGGCTTGGGCAAAAAAGGGTATCCCGGTAGACTGAAAACCCGAAAGGGTGGTCTAGGCAAACGTTAGGGATTTAAGCATACGACTATGTCTCGTCTAGATCACCTACTTACAGACTACACTACTATCAGCATTCAAGGTTCAAATGGCGAAAATCAATTCACTCGCTTTCTACAGACAGCAGGGAGATGAGATAGTCGAAATACATGAGCAATAACATAGTTGAAACTCGACGAGATTATTTCTGCATAGCTTTTACTCTTTTTCGTCTCTTGTATACAAACTGCTTGGCCATACGCCACTTTTCAAAATTAATGCAAAATCCTCTTTTACAGTGTTAATTTTTATTATTTTTGCATAAAGTCCAATGATTGCTTTGAATGGTTATATGCATTTGACAGTAAACACCCGTTCACAAACACATGAAAAACGAACAGACAAAAGTAATTACTACAGGCTCTAAGAATTGAGATGACGGCTAAAGTCACCAATGTATCCCCCGCAGAGTCACTTTCACAGAGTTACTTTCACAAGAGTACAATTCCCACAGAGCCATCGCTCTCCCTGCAAAGACAAATCTTCTTCGACGAAGTACTAATCTTCTCCCAGCAAGTATTCTAATACTTCAGATTCATCACGTTAGTCCCCGAGCGGTGATCCTATCAAACTTATATACCTTCTCAAGTTACCACATTACATTAGTCTCCAAGCAGTAGCAGGTCATTCCATATCACATCGTCCCCCAGTATGGCTTATACACAAATATATTCATCCCCAGCGGAGTATCACCCAATGATTATCATTCCCCGGCAGCAGCAATATCCAGACTCGAAACTTGGTCAGATAGTGCATCGGAGGAATCTGCATCTCTCTTATTCCCCAGTCAGAGGTTTCAACAAACTTCAGATTCATCACCTCAAAGGATTCTTCGAGCCTCGTCAGCTCTAACGTCCTTATCAGCTTTGCCACGTTACGTCAGTCTCCAAGTAGTAATCAGGTATTCCCCAGCAAGATCTACGCACAAGATCCCCAACCGAGTATTTCTTGACTGCTGCTATTCTTCCAACAACATTAATATCCAGACTCAAAACTTGGTCAGATAGTGAATCGGAGGAATCAGAAGCATCTCTTTTTCTCTCCAAGTCAGGGTTTGCGACAACCCTATCCCCAAGCGAGCATCAGAAATCTCCAGCAGGGCATTCCCATCTTCTTCAAGATGGATATGTTTAGAAATACATCTGCATTCATACATCTATATTCATATAGCTGCATCATAGTAATATTTCCATACATTCGCATGCATCATAATCTGCATAAAACTAACCATGTCTTGTCAAAAGTTTATCTCCTCAAACAGGTAAAAACTATTTTTCCAGAAAACTGGTCAAAGATTAATGCCCGAAACAAGACGGGAGAACTATCTGAACGACCATGAAAATCACTTCCAGACAACATGTCAAAGATTAATACCCGAAGCAAGACGGTAAAACTATCTGAACAACCATGAAAATTATTTCCAGACAACAGGTCAAAGATTAATGCCCGAAAAAAGATGGGAAACCTATCTGAAAGACCACACGAATTGTCTCTAGGCAACAGATATTGGATTAACACCCGAAGCAAGACGGGAAAGCTATCCACCTCCTGCCAAATGTCCACCTCAAGAATAGCCAAGACAAAGGTTTATTCTGACTCTCCCTTATTATCAACGGCAACTACAGAGTCTAGCGTACGACTCAGTCGCCCCGGATGGCATCTTTAAGCCCATCTCCGTCGTCTCTTCTACTCAAAAGACACCTACAGAGTCTAGCGTACGACTTAGCTTCTCCCGATGGCATCTTAAGCCCATCTACATCGCCTCTTTGCCTCAAAAGACAAATATAGAGTCTAACGTACGACTCACTCTCCAGCAACAGCTTCTCCAAATGGCATCTATAAGCCCATTTCAGCGCGTCATCAGCTGACGATCCTATTCCATACAACAGCGAGTGCAAATTTTCAGGTGTACTCGAGTGTTCAATCATCTTCTACCTTCAGGTCATGAAAGGCAAGCATGCCAATCTAACCCTTCCAGTACAAGAAGATTGAACAGGGGCAACTGTTATACGCCAAAATTTGCCCTCCTACTCCTCAAGACATTTCACATATCCATACTCAAGGATTTCACAAGGGTTGACCAGACAAACCCTCTCGTAAGCAATCAACCCTAGCTAGGGTTTTTCCATTCCCAAGTAAAGATGGACATCCAATGCTTCAAGTATTCATCACACCTCATCATATGCTTCAAAGAATCTCCATTTCAAGTTTCAAGCCTTACATGTCAAGTTTGCTCAGTCAATTGCTCAGATGGTTGAAAATTAGTTGTATTGGACAAAAAGTCAATTGTGGTCAATATAAAGTCAAACTTCATAATTTTTGGTCAACACCAATATTTTAAAGTAATATTCATCATTTGATCAAGGCTTGATCATGATTCCTCAAGAAAAGTCAAGATTTGATCAAAAGTCAAAGTTTCTAAATTAGGCTATCTCAAACAAAAGTCAACAGAACTTTGACCAAGCATAACTTTCACATAATTTATCAGAAATTTTTCCACCACAACTCATTTTAAATAGAATTCAATTCTCTACAACTTCATGTTTCACAAGCTTGGGCAGAAAATGCTTCATTTGGAAGTTGTGGATCAAAACATTACAGGTCTTTTTAAAAGTCAACAAAAAGTCAACTTTTTGTAAGGAAGTGTTCATGAGCATGGAAACTTCAATGAAGATGAAACCAAAAGGGATGCTTGGAAGGAATCTTGAGCTTTCTAAAAAGTCCAAGAACACCCAAAAAAGTTAAAAATTGAGCAACATACAAATTGTGCAAGTTTAGCATTTTTGAAGAGGTGCACAAAGAGAAATACTTGAGAAAATCAAAAAATTTCCAAATGGGCCTAACGTTTCTTGATTCAAACATGTTCCTTATCTGAATTGGAACCTCCGAGCTCAAGGCCACGTTTTTATCTTTTATTTTTAATTTATTTTGGATTTTTATTCATTTAAAACCAATTTAATTAAAATAAAAGATATAAAATCAAAAATTAAGTGCAAGATGGATTTTCTCTCATCCTTGAGGTCCAAGCAAGTCATTTAATCTGATTATTTCTAAATAATTAAGATTGGCAATTTGATTTGATTGAAGTTGGCTCAAAAAGAAAATATTTGGTTTGATTCCAAATCAAATAATTTTTCATTGATTGGCATGTTATTTTTTGACAATTCTTGACCTAATTCATTACAATATAAATACATGATGATTCCAAATGCACAAGAGACGGAATTCTGACCAAAAAGAACCCTAGCAAGCTTCAAAAAACCGTGGCATTCAAGCAACCTAGCAGCCACAGTTTTGCTTCAATTCAATCCATTCCAAGCATTTCATTCGATTGCTGGAGGTCCCCTGAGTCGATCCAGATACTCACAAGCAAGCAAAACCCCCCAAATCACCAGAACACGATTACGGTTTGCACACTTTGAACTCAAAATCGTTTTCATACTTTTATGCATAATCAATTGAATTTAACTATGTCTTTGTGTTTGTGATGAAGTTTCGAAGCTTTCTGCATAGTTTAATTGAGTTTTAAGTCCAAGAATATCGTTTCACCATTGCTAGGGTTTGAGAGCTCCGATTGGGGTTTTCTTATTTAGGACAAATTGGAAGGAACCAAGGGCATCGTCGTGTTTAGAATCTGATTTCCAGTTGATCCATCATTTTATATTTCATTTATATTGCATATTGCTTGAGTTTTGATTTTGCAGGGATGTAGCTACGGAAAACAATCTGCGGGTAAAGGCTTTAGCTACGGACAAAAACCGTAGTTAAAAGCCTGTGGAAAAATTCAAACGAGGAAGAGGATGAAGGCCTTGGCGCGGTTTTTGTTTTAAAATAATTTTCAGAATTTATTTTCCCTTATAACGTTTTTGTTTCATTCCACTAACACCAAAACAGGTTGGCTCAGTGGTAAGGCAGCGCGTGTGTGACTCTGAGGTCCCTGGTTCGAACCTTGGCTGCAACAAATATTTTTTACCACTTGCAAAACTAACATATTTTCTTATTTTCTTTTCATATTTTCTTTTATAATTTAATTTCTTTTCAAACAATTTTCTAATGCATTAATAAACAACAAAAAAAATTAATTGTTAATTAATCGAAAAATTGACTTTTAATTGCTTTTCCTTACTAAAATCAATCCAGAAAATTCCCAAAAATTATTTTCTCATCTAATTAGGTTTGCTAACCTAAAAACTTTTTTCCTTACTCAAAAATCTTTTTTCACTAACATTATTTTCTATTATTCGCAATTCGACTCTTTTTCCGATTATTGTATCTGCTTCTAGGTTGTAATAGTTAGGATTATTTTCTCGCATTCTTTTTCAATATTATGTAACTGCTCATGGGATGTAATAGCTTAATTAGGATTTACTTTCCGCACTCCTCCATTATGTAACTGCCCCAAAGCCATGTAATAGCGTATAATTTACTTTCCGCACTTTACTTTCCGCAATTTAGTTTCCGCACCCATATAAATTGCTAGTAATTAGGCGTGTATGGCAAGATAAAATCAACATAGCTAACTCTAATCACAAGATAACATATCTGAATTTAACACACTTTCTTCACACATGCACCCCCTAGGGTATTCTCTCTCGTTGCCTTCGAATAAATGGTCAAGTCCCTCGAACGTAGGGGTATCTTAGCACCGTTGCCTACAAACATATCATCATAGTCCCTTCGAATCAAAGATCATAATCCCTCGATGCTGCCTACGAATACATGATCTAGTCCCTCGATTGTTGCCTACGAAAAGTGATGATCGTTCCTACGAATGTGCTAGGATACTCCTACAAGTTGCCTTCTATGACCATCCGATGTCCCTTTGAGCGTCCCTTTACATCAAACGAATAGGGTTACCTACTAACTAATGGTATGGATAGCGCTATTCTAAAGGAAAGTAAAATAACACGGAAACGACCATTCTAAGTAGGTAATAAGACTCATAATTGCTTGCTCTATCAAAACACTTGTCACACCTCACACTTTCTAAAAATCATTTTCAAATGCTTTGTGTACATTCCAGTGTGAATCATTACAAAGTTCTTTTCCAAAACGAAACATTTCCAAACACTTCGTATACATTCCAGCGTGAATCATTACGAAGTCAAAGCAAAATGACTTTTTTCAAAATCTTTTCAAAATACACACAAAAAGCAAGTCATCAAGTGATCTAAAGCAATTAAGAGCCCGTAGATAACTACGGATGGAAAGGGTGTTAACACCTTCCCTTTTCATAACCAACTCCCTTACTCAGAATCTAAACGAAGGTATTTTCCTGTTCTTTTCACCTTCCCTTAATTGGATAAAAGAAAAGTCGGTGGCGACTCTTGCTATCCGTAACATTTGCGATAAAACGCAAAACAATCCAAATTCAGTTCTCCCATCATGTTACAGGGTGGGATAAATAAATTTTGAACCTTATATCCTTTGTTTCTTAAACCACGAACCATAGCCACGTTACAACCTTCAAAAGTCCTAATTGAAGAAAGGTTAACTGTGAAAACATATTCGACAAAATCTGTGTTAAACTGACTCCTATGTTTGTTAAATTTTTGCTAACCACTTCGCTTCTTCGAATCTCCATCTCTAATCATCCATTTCAATTCAAACTTTCATTTTAAAACTTGCATGTGCTTTAAACAAAATTAGTTTTCAAAATATACAATTTTATCTACGAATCAGTACTTAGCATCAAGGAGATCTCAAAATTGGTTTAATCAAAAGTGATCCATTTCAAGAAGCTAGAACGTCTAGAGAAGAACCCTATAATCATAAGCAAGACTATTAATCATAGGGGTATATCATATGAATATCCTATTGACTAGTGGCAATCGTTCTAAGATACAGTTAACTTGGATAACATTCCAAAGCATCATTCAATCAAGAGCATACCTTTCGAAGTTTAAAATTCTTGGGGTATTCCTTTCTTAGGGCCCTGATGATCAAGGGGCAACCTTCCAATACTCAAACATTGGGTAAGTGCATATCAAGTTCACCTTCCTACAAGTAAAATCCAAGTTTCTTCTCAAGAAATTTTAAGTACAAACTTGGGGCAATCCATATCACATTAGTGATATCCGAGTTCTTTCTAAGGGTACTTCTTTTGGATTCTAGATATTGGGGGGCATATCTTTCAAATTTTGAATATTGGGGCAGAACGCTACAAGGCTCGATCAAAAGGAGTTTGATTCAAAATGGTTCATCAAAGACATATATCTTCAAGAGTCCCTTAATATGGGGCATAACTCAAAATAGTGGGGTCATTCATACTATGATCAAACTACTCTCGAAATTATATCAAGGGGAATCTCTACAAATCAATAAATTGGGGCAAGACCCTACACAAAGGGTAAAGTTCTCTACGTACTTTCATGATCCCCATTGGATCCTTCCCCTACATCAAAAATCTGCGAGTTCAAAACGAGTATCGGGAAATCATGTTAGCATAACATCCTACCATCTTGTGGCAAGAAACCTTGTTACATAAGCAACCTCTCTGCGGCTTAACTATCTACGATCCATCACAAGGGCATCTATCAAAAACATTTACAAAACATGTGGTGCATGTACATACGAAATATTAGGTGCATATACAAAATAAATCCATTTTAGATATCATATAAATTTAGGGTATTGTGCATATACATGTGCATTGCATCTTCAAACCTGATTTGGTTAAAATTTTCTTCGAACTATCTTAGGGCCTATTGTGAACTAGCTTATCTACGTATAACAAACAAACACCTTGGTTGAGAACAGACACAACCGGTCAACTTCGATATTATCTTTGGTTTAGTTATAAAAGATTTAATTATTAAATTTAAACTTTTCGAATTCAAAACCTTTCAACATTCAACTTCATTTGGTTATGAAGCCTTGGTTGAGAACAAACACAAGCGGCATTCATCAGCCAAACTTTGATTTCAATATTAAAATCGTAGAGCGTATTCAGCAAATACCTTAGTTGAGTACGGGTACAACTGGTATATCTAAGGTTTACACCCTTGGTTCAAAATTCTAAAAATTTAGTTATCAAATTCAAACTCAAAACATCTGAAACTCATATTATTTATCCCCTAGGTTGTTATAATTATACTAATATGTGATTTTTCTATCCCCTAGGTTGTGATAGATACACAAATTTGCAGTACAGTTCGTTGTGTTAGTCTCGAAGCAACAGCGAACTATGTAACCCGTATCATTTACTCCCTAGGTTTTATTCGATGTACGGAATCTATGATGTGACTTAGCACGTCAGTCTCTTAGCAGCAATAGGTCTTTTATTCAAAATTCGTGTTGTCCACCCCCTAGGTTGTGGCAGGTACCCGAATTTTCAATATAGTTCAGTGTGTCAGTCTCTAAGCAGCAATGTATTCTTGAGTCAACGTATTTATCCTCTAGGTCAGGATAAACACAATGGTAGAATCTTACTTTGTTAGTCTATATGCGTTAGTATGATATTTTAAACCCGTGTCATTTACTCCCTAGGTTGTAGTCGATGTACGGAATCTACAATGTGACTTAGCGCGTCAGTCGCTTAGCAGCCATAGGTCATTCGTTTCGAATTTGTCATGTATACCCCCTAGGTTGTGGTAGACATCTAAATGAGCAATATAGTTAAGTGTGTCAGTCTCTAAGCAGCAGTGAGTTATTCAGTCAGCGTATTTATCCTCTAGGTCGTGATAAGTACGATGGCAAAATCTTACTTTGTTAAGTCTCCATGCATTAGTAAGATATTTTAAATACATCATTTACTCCCTGGGTTGTAGTAAATATACGAAATCTACGATATAATTTATTGCATTAGTCTCAAAGCAGCGGTAAATTATCTATCTCGGTGTGCTAATACATTGTGTTAGTCTCCATGCGACAATGTATTATCAAGCTTTGTATTATTCACCCACTATGTTGTGGTGAATAGACAAAATCAACATTAAGCTCACTATGTAAGTCTCAAAGCATTAATGAATTCATTCTTTAAGCTTGTGATATCTTATCTCCTAGGTTAAGTTAAACACACGAGAATCAGCGATATCTTTTTTGGATATTGACGAGTTATCTGCATCGTCATATCTAGGCCAATTTCATTTTTTGCTCTGACTCGGGTAGGATGATACATCATCATTTTTGCCTATTTCTCTGTACTCTTGGGGACGTTATATAGTGTATCCATGTAATCCTTTGGTCAAACTTTGGGGTATTCCATTATTTAATAATCCTCCAATTCGAATGTGCGAGACCTGTGTATTCTCGCACCTTCAATCGAAGACTAATTAAATAGGGACAGTTGTCATACCCCAAATTTTCCCGCCCTTTATATATGTTACAATGTAATTTTTTCATTGAATAAATGGAGTAACGTAGTTGGCAAATGAGCGTGTGTAAGGAGGTATAAGTAGGAGGTCATGTGTTAGAAATCTCACATATCCCATTTATTTGTCTTTTTGTTCCTATTCATTTTCTTCATTATTAGTCCTAATTAACTTTTCTTGTATTATTATCGAAACTATTTTTCTATTATATTAGAAGTATTATTTTTTTTTAATTAATTTTAATCACTAGTATTATTATTAGTTTTGTCTAAAATTTATATATTTATTGTTGTTATTAGATTAGAAATTAAATTTAAGTTAGTACTATTCTACTATCGTTGCTATTTATTTTTTCATTTTTTATATTAATATTATTTCTTCTCGTTATTAAGATAATTATGTTTTTATTGGAAGTACTAGTTGCTGTTAGGTTGTTTTTGACATTATATTTTTGGTTATTAGAATTACTTTCTCAAGTTTAACTTATTTTGTTTGTTTTCAATCAAGTCATTATTAATAATAACACTACTTTAATAAAATGAATAAAGTTTATAGGAATAACAAATATGTTTTCACGTGTTTGTTTGTTTCAAAAAATCAAATCTTCCAAGATACCAGCACAGATAAACCTTCACAGATTTGCTCAAACTAAACGCAAACAAATCAAAATGCAAAAGGATTCAAAAATCAAATATTTCCATTCAAGATACAAATACATTGGAATAAAAATTTACACTATTATACTGTCCAAATACATGACTTAGGCATTAAGAACAACCGCGGTTACAATTTGAGATTGAAATTTCAGCAATGGCATCAAAAGTTTCCCAAACTTAATCCTCAAAACTTGTCTCAATCATAAATGAGATTCAATCAAGAATTAAAACAAATCAAATATCTCACTATAAAAGCAGAGGAAGAATACGAGAGAAAGGGAGAAATTGAGAGTAGAAACCATACTCTGTACCTGTAACCATAATCCTCACTAAAAGCTCACAAACCTGACTGTTCGAGTTTCACATCGAAACTCCGAATTTGTTGAGCAACTGCCGCCCTTCGACACTCAGCCTCTCTCATCCTTCCGCGACTCCCACCGGAAAACCCCTAAACACCGCACGGATAACTCCCATGCGAAGAAACTACGATCTCCCTGTAGACGGAAGCTCAACTGCCAATTCCGACTTTGTCCTGCATGCTGCCAATAACCGCGACACCTACGAATGCACTGACAGCCCTTTCTCTGACAACGCGCGCAATCAGCGGCAAGACTCCTCTCTTTTCGGCGATAAACAATCGCGGAATCCCGCCGCCAACCTACTATCCACCGCCTATATTCACGGTAGTACCATTGTTGATTTATTATGGGTTTGATTTCTTTTTCTTCCTTTTATTTTACTTTGTTCTTGTGGCATTTAATTTGATCTATGTGTAAAAAGAAATTGGTTCTGTAAGAGAAAGATGAAGGATATCGATGAAGAAGAAGTGGAAATTGTGTTTGTCTTCTCTCTCTTTTCCATCTTGTGTGTATAGATATATTAGCGTGATTTTATTTTTATTTTTTTCATTATTATTTCTACTGCCACGTGTCGTGCACTTATAGGTGGTTTAACGTGGTGTTGAATAATTCCATGTTTAGAAACAAAGGCACACCTTTGTGGTGAAGCAAGAATGGGGCGGTACCCCTATATCTAAATTATATTGCATTCAATTTAACTCAATTATTAGAATTTTTTCTTCAATAAACCATGCCAAGTGTCAAAGGAATATTGGATCAAAAAGGGTGGAGAGATCAAGCAAATTTGAAAGATGGAGTACGTATGTTGCACCTGTATGTTTTAATTTCTTATTCATTTCTTTCTCCTAAAATTTCTCCCCATGAAAAACAAAATATTTGTAGCAAATGAGGTGTATGTTTAATTATTATTCTATTTAAAAATTAAGATTTTAATTAGATTTTAATTAGATTTTAATTACAATTTTAGATTAGCCTAGTTAGAGATTAAATTAACTTAAGTTTTTTTTCTTGATTTAGCTTTAAGTTTAACATAGTTAATAAAAAAAATATTCAAAACGCTTGTTTAAGTTAATTAATTTAATATTTTACATCAAAATATTAAAATTTACGGCGAGCAACACGTGGTCAATATCTGGCCACATGATGAAAATGATTTTGACAGACTCCCTCCGTATCCTTCATGACGAATAATACCTGGCCAATATCTGGTTATATGATGAGGAAGATTTTTTCAGGCATCTTCCGCATCATTCAAGACGAGTAACATGTGGCCATACTCTTAGTTTAGTAATCAAAATATTAAAACAGCTAACCAACAACAAAACCATTTTTTACTAACATAATCAAAAACTACAAGATATTTTCAAAAAAGTATTAAATAGCATTACTTTCAAAATTAACTGCGAACTGCGTCGACGATCACTCTTCTACAAAACCCACACAAGGTTCAAGGATAAACTCGAAAGCAAATCTACGTAATTCTATAAAAAAACACTAACCAAATACTATGAACTACGAATTGGGACTCTGATTCCTCATAAGAGGATACGTAGGCATGCGGTTTAAAAACCAAGGCGATTCCCCTAACTAATAATTAACATATTTTCTTTGTTTTTGTAAATAATAAATAAAATAAACTTGAGCATTAGATAGATGACAAAATTTAGTAAACACATCATACTCTAAAATTAGAGAAGGTTCCCCTTGAGTACAAGGGAAGTGAGGGGTGTCTAACACCTTCCCCTTGCTTAATTGACTCCTGAAACCTTAACTTAGTTACAATGCTTGTCCATAGAATCAAGGTTTCCCCATTAGTTTCCTCGTCCTTATGACAAATAAATAATGGTGGCTACTTCATTAATTTTCCCAGGTACTACAGTTGACGTCTTTGCTAGGGAGTCCCTTTAAGAGAGTCTCTCCTATCCTCTAGTTTTAGGTTTCTTGTGTTTGCTTGGTGTGTTTTGATTTGCTTCTATTTTTTGTTTTATTTCATATGATATGCTTTATTTTAATTGTTTATATTATCAATTTATTTATATTATATATTATATATTATATATACATTTGTTCGTTAGTGGGAATTCTGTAAATGAGGCTCTATACCCGAGCCTCAGAAAAACCTTAAAAATAAGGGATTGTCTAATATGGGCCAATGGGGTTTTTACACCCGTATGAGTTTCATACCTACAATTCTGCTTAGAGTGGGTCAATTCAAAACATATGTCCTATGATGGCTAGACCTTCTTAAGGACGAATTTTAGATTTGGCCAATGACTCTGAAAATCTTATCCAAAATCTTGAAATAGAGACTTTGTATGGCCTACTAGACAAAAGTCTCCCTAGGTTTATGCAAAGTCTCCACCTAAGGGGAACCCTTAGGTGTTTATTTCAAAATACCCTCAAGGTTAACTACCCTAGGGTTATAGTTTACCCTTTTCTTTTAGGTCTAGGTTTTTGGGTTGTTTCTATTTATGACATGTTTTTGTTTGCATTTTATTTATTTGTTTATTGCTTACTTAGTATATTATTATATTGCTTTTCTTATTGGTGAGATTTAATTTCAAAAGTAAAATTTTGAACCTTAAAAAGAAGGATTGTCAATTAGCCAAGGGGATTTAACATTCCGACGAGTTTTTGCGACGATTTCGCCTAGAGTAGGTCGAGTTTCGGGAAATATATTTTACAGAGCTGACTCTCTTAGATGTAGGACTTTTGAATTTTATCCAGGACTCTTTGTATAACCCAAAACAAAATCTCATGGTGAGACCTTATACGACCTTCGAGACGAAATTTTTGGTCTATAACGAGGCTCTGCCTATGGAAGGCCCATGTGCCTTTACCCTTTGGTGTTATCCCTGGTAACCTTAAGGAAACCCCCTTTTGGGAGGATAAAATATTCGTAGGCCAAAACTTGAAACCTACCAACTAAGCATACCTTTCATAAAAAACCCACTACAATCCCTAAACTCGCAAGGGTTATCTTTTGTCCATTACTATCTTTACCTTAAAAGTTTTTCTTTATATGTCATAACCCCTAGCCTATAGGGATTCCTTTTTATGTGTCACGATCCATAGCATTTATGGATCCTTGTTTTTTCCCCGTCATTATCCTTAGGACGTCTTCGCTAATTGTCATACCCCAAAATTTTCCCTCCTACTTCTCAAAACATTTCATACATCCATACTCAAGGATTTCTCAAGGGTTAATCAGACAAACCTCCTCCTAGACAATCAACCCAAACTAGGGTTTGGCAATTCTCAGATCCAGATGGACTTCCAACATCTCCAATGGTAATAATGCCTCCTCATATGCTTCAAAGATTCTCCATGACAAGTTTCAAGCCTCACAAGTCAAATTTCCTCAGGCAATTGCTCAGATGGTTGAAAATCAGTTGTATTGGACAAAAAGTCAATTGTGGTCAACATACAGTCAAACTTCCTGATTTTTGGTAAACATCCTCATTTTGAAGTCACATTCATCATTTGATCAAGGTTTGATCATGATTCATCAAAAAAACTCAAGATTTGCACAAAAGTCAAACTTTCCAAATTAGGGTTTTTTAGTGAAAAGTCAACTGAACTTTGACTGAGCATAACTTCTTCATACTTTCTCAGAAATTTTTCCACCACCTCTTATTTTGAAGGAAATTCAATTCTCTACAACTTCATGTCTCACAAGAATGTTCAAAAAATACTTCATTTGGAAGGTATAGATCAAAACATTACAGGTCCTTTTCAAAGTCAACAAAAAGTCAACTTTTTGTTTTGAAGATTTATTGAGCATGGAAACTCCAATTGAGATGAAACCAAAGAGGTTGTTTAGAGGACACCTAGAGATTTCTAAAATGTCCAATAACACTCAAAAATATGGAAAATTGAGCAAAATACACCTTGTACAAGTTGGGAATTTTTGGACAATTGCACAAAAGGAGATATTTGTCAAAATCCAATTTTTTCCAAATGGGCCTATAATTTTATGATCCAAACTTGATCATAATATTATTTGTGACCTATTGATGCCTTTCCATGACCACATTCTATTTTATTGATTTATTTTTGAATTTAAAAGCTTTTAATTCAAATTTAAATTATATATAATATGAAAACAAGATATATTTTCAAATGGATTGGATTTTTATCAAACTTGAGGTCCAAGATAGCCCACATAACTTGCCAAATTCGTGCTAGCTTGCATATGGAAGGGAAAATCAAATTTTCAAAGATTTGATTTTATTGGAAGGGAAATTATTTTTGCATTCAAGACAAGATCTTTTTTCACTCTCTTTGCTCTCATTCCTCACTCTATAAATACCCAGCATGTTGACAAGACAAAGGACGAAAACCCTAGCCCTACAATAACCCTTACTTTGCTCAAAAATTTCACAAAATTGTCAAAATCGAATTCCAATTTCCAGCAAGTTTGAAGGTGTTCTAAGCATTCAAACGTGTTCCTTGATATCCCAACAATCATTCCCAGCCTTTACTTGAAGCCAAGACTGCCCAGATCGTGTTCCCAAGCTTGCTCCGATTTGGTATTTCTTTGAATTTCGATTTTTATTATCCAGGCGTTACTAACTGTTTTTGCTTGCATATTTGAACTCAGGATACCCTTTAGGTCATGAATGATGCATTACATGTAAGCTTGCACGCATAAAACTTGATTCACCATAGTTAGGGCATCTTGAACTGTTTCGTTCGAACCGGTTTATCCAGGCATTTTCAGGGGAAAAGAACACCATCATCGTGTTCGCAGCCCTTGATTTAGGGGGGTAGGGTATCCTTTTGCCCTTTATTCTTCGTGTTTTGCAAGTTTTAATTTAGGTTGGCCGGAGAAGACGACCGGAGCTAGGGCTCCGGCGTCGTTGACGTGGTTTGACCGGCGTGAGCATGCGTGGCGCGATCCAGCGTTCTGATTCGTCCATTCCATCCAACTGGGGTCCACGCGTGTTGACTGGGCTTGGAGTTATAATCAGGACACGTTTACATATTTAAACCACTCTTTCCAGATTTCAAACACGAAGTGCACTTTGGCTCAGTGGTAAAGGCGCGTGTATGGGAAGATTCTCTCCATGGTCCTTGGTTCGAACCTGGTCAGGACCAAATGTTTTTTACTCTTTTGAAAACTAACATATTTTTCTTATTATTTCTTTAATATTTTCATGCATTTTATTTTATCTTCAAATGTTTTTATCATGCATCTAAAAAACTCCAAAAATATTTATTTTTTTCATAATCATCAGAAAAATGTTTATTTAATTTTTAATATAAACATTATTATTTTTGCATGCATATTTAATTTAATTACTAATTAATTGTTTAAATGACTTTTAGTTGTTTTTAAATTATCAAATCGATTCCAAAAATTACCAAAAATTTATCTTATCATATTAATGTCATTACTAACACAAAAAAAATTTTCTCATTCAAAAATACTTATTTTTACTAACATTTTCTTCTTATGCAATTTTCTCGTATCTTCCGATTTTGTATCTGTTCACAGATTGTACCGTTTCGGACGATTTTTCCTGCTTTTCTTTTTCAATTATGTAACTGCCTATGGGATGTAATAGTTTAATTAGGACTTTTATTTTCCGCACTCTAATTATGTATCTGCCCCAAAGCCATGTAATAGCGTAGGACATTTACTTTCCGCACTTACTTTCCGCAATTTACTTTCTGCACCCTATAAACTGCGAGTAATTAGGCATGTATGGAAAGATAAAATTGGACATAGATCGCTCACAATTCCAAGATAAAATATCTGAATTTGACACACTCTTTTCACACATGCACCCCTTATGGTAATTCTCTCTCGTTGCCTTTACGAATACAAATGGTCAAGTCCCTCGAACGTAGAGGTATCCTAGCACCATTGCCTTCAAAACAAATCATCATAGTCCCTTCGATACAAAGATCATAGACCCACGATGTCGCCTACGAATACATGATCTTGACCCTCGATTGTCGCCTACGAAAAATGATGATAGTCCCTTCGAATGTGCTAGGATATTCCTACAAGTTGTCTTCTATGACCATACGATGTCCCTTCGAATGTCCCTTCTACATCCAACGAATAGGGTTACCTACCAACTAATGGTATGGATAGCGCTATTCTAAAGGAACGTAAAATAACACGAAAATGACCATTCTGAGTAGGTAATAAGACTTTTAGTTGCTTGCTCTATCAAAATACTTTTCACACCTCACACTTTTGTCAAAGTACAAACTCTTTTCAAAAACGAAACATTTCCGAACACTTTGTATACATTTCTACATGAATCATTACAAAGTCAAAGCGAAATAAATGTCTTTTCAAAACATTTTTGTCAAACACACAGAAAACACAATTTTAAAATGATCTAAGAGCAACTAAGAGCCCGAAGATAGCTACGGATGAAAAGGGGTGCTAATACCTTCCCTTTTCATAACCTTCTCCCTTACTCAGAATCTAACGAAGGTCTCTTTTTCTGTACTTTTTACCTTCCCTTAATTGGATAAAAGAAAAGTCGGTGGCGACTCTTGCTATCCGCACATTTGCGATACAAAAATCTCAAAGTCAGTTCACCGTATTACAGAACTAGCGACTCTGTCGGGGAGACACCCTAAAAGAGAGAATGCCTTAGGGATTTCAAGATCACTTTTACTGTTTTCTGTTTGATTTGTATGCTTTATCTTTAAGGGCTGCTTGGGTATTATACTTGTGGGGGATCCTACACCCGAATCCAGGGTTCCTTTTAGGTAAGTAGCAATAAATCATCGCGACCGTTAGACGTATATTGAAACGGTCAACATGATGGCTACGTTAGTGTGACACTTTGGATGTCCTGATACTCTTCATTTCCAAGTTGAGGATAGTATTTGGCTTCTGCGTGGTGTCGTCAAGCACTAACTAAACTTTTAGAACCTTAATTGACCCATCTTGGCCATTAGAAGGTAGTGAGATGGTCGGCTTTGGTGTAGACCGAGGTTGGCTAATACTCGATGCTACGCTCATTAAGATCAGACTTTTATTGGTAGTCGTATTGAGATAAATGCCTACGAGAAAGATCAATGATATGAGATTCCTAGAACCCGGTTACTATTATAGGACAGGATGAACCAACTTAAACTTTTGGTAGGGTAATCACCTATACCTCATGCAAGCCTTAAACCTAGGCTCATTGTGTGAATTGTTTGTGTGTGCTAAACATGACATCATGACATCATCGCATTGCATATCATTTCTAACTATTTCAAGGACCTAGGGATTTATCTTTGCTCTGTTTTGTAGGGATTATGGCTTCTAGAAAGACTATCCGAATCAACTTCATGGGTATACCTTCACAGCTCAAAGAATTGGTTTCAGAAATTCCCGACCATGCTCAGTTCATCAAAAGACATGGTTATCTACTTGACTTGGTTATCTCCGGTTTTGAAGAAGATATGATGCACGTCTTATTCCAGTTCTTCGATCCGAAACACCATTGCTTTACATTCCCAGATTATCAGTTAGTTCCTACCTTGGAAGAGTTCTCTAAGCTACTTGGGATACCTATTCTTGACCAAATGCCATTCACCGGTTTAGAAAAGGTTCCTAAGTACGAAGACATTGCATCAGCATTACACCTAAACCGCTCAGACATTGAAGCCAATTAGGAAACAAGAAGCGGAGTTAAGGGTTTACTTGCCAAGTTCTTAATTAAGAAAGCCCGAGAATTCCTCAAAGTTATGAGTTTCCATGCATTTGAACATATTGTGGCCTTGCTAATCTATGGTTTGGTTCTATTCCCTAACTCGGATCAATCCATAGATGTCAACGCCATCAAATTGTTTCTTACCCGCAATCCTGTGCCTACTTTACTTGGAGACATCCTACATTATCTCCACACTCGTACCATCAAAAGACAAGGAACTCTCATATGTTTTATACCGTTACTTTCCAGGTGGTTTATTTCGCACCTTCCTCCATCAGTTTTGAAGAACGAGCAAAGGTTGAGATGGTCTCAAAGGCTAATGTCACTCTCTTATTCAGATATCTGTTGGTGTCTTTTCTCTCAAAAGGACTTCACATTCATGGAACGTTGTGGAGAATTCCCTAATGTACCGCTACTTGGTATAAGGGGAGGTATCACTTACAACCCTTCTCTAGGTCTATGTCAGTTTGGTTTTGCTCGAAGAGATGGTCCACATGATATGCTTCTCCAAGATATTGTGTTCGACTACAACCACGATCTCCAGAATTATCGACGAAGGTTCATACACGCTTGGGGCATGGTAAAGAAGACTGATACCAAGACTTTGGGGCACCAAAACTCCATTCCTTGGGAACCTTACCTCAAATGGGTGCGAGCTCGAGCTCAAAACCTCATGATGCCATTCACGCCTGTTTTACCAGTAATTATGGAACCTGTTGCTATAGGTGACGTACCCTATACTGTTCTCCATCCTAACATGCCTACTGATTTTGAAGACTTGAAGAGATCCTGGATTCAGCTTAAAGAAGAAAGGGATACATTTGAAGCTCAGTGCTATGTAAGCGAGAAGAAGGTACTAGAGTTGACAAAGCTACTTCATGAGGAGCGGAACATCAACGCCTACCTCGGCACCAAGAGGAAGCGCCCGTGGGAGACTTAGAGCTCTAGGATTTTATGCTTTTTATTTTATTGTTTTGAACTATCTCTTGTACTTAAAAAGAAAAAAAGAGGACTAATAAATGTTTGTTCGTGCCTGTTTAACAAATTTAAATCTCTAACTTGAAAACATTGTATTACATTTACATCGCATATCATGGCATAACATCTCATAACAGGTACATCAAAGATTGGTTTTCTCATTCTCTCGCTATTTGTTTTAGCAGAAATGGCTCTTGAACAGACTGTCAAAGATCTCCAGGCTCAGAATGCTGAGTTCTAGGAGATGTTCACTAGCTTGGTCCAAGGCCAAGAAGATCTAAAGAAGCTCATCAACAGAAAGAAGAGGGTCGTTGGTGTTCTCAACATGGGTAGACGTTACAAAGGTGGTCCTAAAGTGGTCAGCCGGTTAGAGCTCTCAGAAGGAAGTGTCAAGACTGAGGGGAGTGTCAAAGGCAATGAAGAAGGCAGCCAGCGTGAGCCTGAGAAAGACAGAGAAGATCACTATGATAATGACCAGTACTCTGATGAAGATGACAAGTACAAGCAACTTGAAGACCGTCTGAATGCTGTGGAAAATCTGAAGATGTCCGGGCTAAATTTTGATGATTTGAGTCTTGTCCATGGTGTGGTGATTCCTCCCAAGTTCAAAGTTCCAACTTTTGCCAAATATGATGGCATTTCTTGTCCGAAGCTACATTTGAAGTCCTATGTTCAGAAGATCAACCCCCATACTGATGACAGAAAGTTGTGGATGCATAATTTTCAAGAGAGCTTGTCCGGAACTCAATTGGAATGGTATTATCAGCTAGAAAATGATCGTACATGTACTTGGAGTGACTTAGCAGATGCTTTCTACAGACAGTATGAGTATAATGCTGAGTTGACACCCACTCGCATGCAACTACAGAGCATGTCTATGGGTCGTGATGAGAAGTTCAAAGAATATGCTCAGAAATGGAGAGACCTAGCAGGCAGAGTTCAACCACCCTTGTCCAATAGGGAGTTGGTTGATATGTTTATGGGAACACTGACAGGCCCATTCTTCAATCATCTGATTGGAAACTCTTCAGCCGGGTTCACCGAGCTGATATTGACAGGCGAGCATATTGAAGCTGGTATCAAGAGCGGAAAGATTCAGATAGAGTCATCTTCAAATGCTGTGAAAAGATCTTTTGGTGGTAAGAAAGAAACTAATGTTGTGTATGGTCAGAAAAGCCGAGCCAAGACCGACCACGCTCAATCTATGGGGGCAGTTGTGATCCAATCCTACATCAGTACAACCTCAGCGAGACAACGCGCGTAACCAGAACGCGCGTAACCTCTCCGAGATACAATCCTAATGCTAAGCGTGCTTACCACTCCAACAGCCCAGGGCACGACACTGACAACTGTTGGGCTCTGAAGAACAAGATTCAAGATATGATTGAAGCTAAGAAGATCGAGTTTGATCCTCCTGTTGAGACTCCGAATGTGATCAACGCGCCTATGCCTAACCATGACAAAAGTTCCAATGCTGTTGGTGAGGATACTTACGTTTTCAACATAGATGACTTGACCATTCCTCTGATGACTGTTAAGAAGAATTTGCTGCAAGCAGGTGTCAATCCAGGATGCCCAGAGAAATGTCGTTGGTGCCCATCTGCACTTGATGGTTGTGCTTGGTTAAGAAGACGTGTTCAGTGCATGATGGATAACCGTGAAATACTATTCCTGAAACCACCTGTGGAGAGTCTGTGTGAAGACATGTCTAAGAAACTGAAGATCGAAGATGTGAATGAAACTGTACCATCTGCATGGGATACCTTGGGACAGCCAAGTGGAAAGTTTGATTACATGGTGAAGTACACTGTTCCTGGGAGCTACAAAATTCCTATTGAAGATGTTAAGGCAACCGGATGGGGTGACGATTTCCCAGAAGACTATGCTGATGTTAACACTGTAAAGATTTCCTCTGCTGATCCTGTGCCTAGGGTGGCACCTCTCATCATTACTTCTCCCTGACCAGTTCCATACTCCTATGACAAAGCCATCCCTTGGAACTATGGAGCTGATGTTTACTATCATGGCGTCAAGCAAGACCCTCTGACCATTGAAGATCTTACAGTTGAAGCTACCATTCCTGACATTGACAACATCACCGGATCAAGTAAGGTGACCAGAACCGGAAGAGTATTCTCTCCAGAAATCTCTCCTCCAAAAGACACTGCGACTCCAGCTCGCATTCCAGCTATTCAATCAGTTCCCGAGACTAGAGGGAAAGAACCAGTGACTCATCCTGCTCAGCCAGAAGTACCAAAGGAAGTTGCTGAAGACACCTCCCAAACAAGAAATGGAGGAAATTCTGAAGATCATCAAGAAGAGTGACTACAATGTTGTGGAACAATTGGGACAGACTCCGTCCAAGATCTCCATGCTTGCTCTGCTCTTGTGCTCTAAAGCTCATGCTAAAGCCTTGGTAAAGTTTCTGAAGAATGCTCACGTACCGCAAGACACTACTACTGATCAATTTGAAGTTTGTATTGCTAGCCTGGCTGCCAACAACGGCCTAGGCTTCTCTAATGCTGATTTGACTCCTGCCGGAAGGAAACACAACAAAGCCTTGCACATCTCTGTTGAATGCAAGGGCGTTACATTGTCTCATGTTTTGGTGGATACTGGTTCTGCTTTGAACATCCTACCAAAGACTGCTTTTGATCGACTCGATGTTGAAGGGTTGGTCCTGAAGCCCAGTGACATAATTGTGAGAGCTTTTGATGGTTCTAAGCGAACAGTACTTGGAGAGCTCACTCTGCCTGTTAAAGTCGGTTCCCAGACTTTCGATTCCACTTTCTTTGTCATGGACATCCATCCAGCTTACTCTTGCCTACTTGTACGCCCTTGGATACATGGGGCAGGTGCTGTTACCTCTACCTTGCATCAGAAGTTGAAGTACCCGGTGAAAGGGAAGGTTGTTATAGTATGTGGTGAGGAAGAATATATGGTAAGTCATCTATAGTAATTCCGATACCTCGAGGTGGAGGGTGAATTCTTTGAGACTCTCTGTCAAGCTTTTGAAACAATACCCAGATTCATGCCTGTTGACTCTCCTGTTACTCCCGATGCTACACAAGTTCTGCCTAGGATGGCCTCGCTGAAGGATGCTCAAGCTGCTGTTGAAGAAGGAGGTAGTACTGTTTGGGGATAGCTCCCTGATCTTCCTTTCAAATATGACAAGACTGGTTTAGGCTTCACCGTCAGAGGACAGAAGATGATACGTCGCGAACGTGCCGGCAAACTTCCTTTCCGCATTAGCCAGGGTGGAATCCATGCTATAGAAGACGACGACAACGACTTCGACATCAACAAGTGGATCTTCCCAACTCCTAACAACGGACTCAGCAATTGGAAGACTGAAGACGTCATACCAATCTCCTTTAGACAGGAGTAATTGCTCTTGTTTTTGTTTTGCTTTTCGTATTTTCTATGTTTTGAACAATAAACTCTAAAGCCTAGTGCCTTGCCCGGGGCATCATGGCTCGTTTGTGAAGGTTATTATCTGTCATTTGCATATTTTCATTCAATAAAATCGTTGGACTTTTGCATTTAATTGTTGCTTTCTTTCTTTTACTTTATCACCCCTTCAAAAAGCTATGTGTTCTTACACACACCCACGTGATACACTGCAGAATCACTCCGAATCTCGTTGATAACAGCTATGCTATTGCTAAATATGACTTCGATAATCCGATCTACCAAGCCGAAGATGAAGGTGAGGAAGATTGTGAAGTTTCGGGAGAACTTGTCAGACTGCTACAGCAAGAAGAACGCGTTATACAGCCCCACAAAGAGCAAGTTGAGGTTGTGAATTTGGGTACTGATGAAGACAGAAAAGAGATCAAGGTAGGAGCGGGTCTTGAGAATAGTGTTAAAGAAAGGTTGGTACAGATGCTACGAGACTATGTTGAGGTTTTTGCTTGGTCATACGAAGACATGCCAGGTTTAGACATTCATATTATGGTACACCGATTGCCGACAAAAGAAGGTTTCCTCCCAGTGAAACAGAAGGTTCGTCGCATGCGTCCTGAGATGTCAGAGAAAATCAAAGCAGAAGTTATGAAGCAGTTCAACGCCGGTTTCTCAACTGTTACTTCCTATCCGCAATGGGTTGCAAATGTGGTACCCGTACCTAAGAAGGATGGCAAGGTACGAATGTGTGTAGATTACAGAGATTTGAACAAAGCAAGTTCGAAAGACGATTTTCCCCTTCCTCATATTGATTTTCTGGTTGACAACACCGCTCAGCATAAGGTCTTCTCCTTCATGGATGGTTTTTCCAGTTACAATCAGATCAAAATGGCTCCTGAAGACATGGAGAAGACTACTTTCGTTACACAGTGGGGCACTTTCTGCTACAAGGTTATGCCGTTCAGACTGAAGAAAGCGGGCGCCACTTATCAGCGTGCCATGGTAACACTATTTCATGACATGATTCATCACGAGATAGAGGTCTACGTCGACGATATGATAGCTCGGTCACAGACTGAGGAAGAACATCTTGATCATTTGCGGAAACTGTTTGATAGATTGAAGAAACACAGACTGAGACTTAATCCCAACAAGTGCACATTTGGAGTCAGATCCGGTAAACTCCTAGGGTTTGTTGTCAGTGGTAAAGGTATTGAAGTTGACCCAGCCAAGGTTAAAGTTATTTAAGAAATGCCAGCTCCCCGCACCGAGAAGGAAGTCAGAGGTTTCTTGGGCCGATTAAACTACATTGCCAGATTCATTGCACACCTAACTGCTACTTGTGAGCCAATCTTCAAGTTACTAAAGAAAGATCAAGTGGTAGAATGGAACGACGATTGTCAGATCGCTTTTGACAAAATCAAGGAGTACCTACAGAATCCTCCCATTTTGATGCCGCCCGCCGAAGGAAGGCCTATTATCATGTACTTGACAGTGTTAGAGAATTCAATGGGGTGTGTGTTGGGGCAACATGACGAGTCTGGTCGAAAAGAGTATGCAATATACTACCTTAGCAAAAAGTTTACCGACTGTGAAACAAGATACTCGTAGCTCGAGAAAACTTGCAGCACTTTGGCTTGGGCTGCTCGCCGACTAAGACAGTATATGTTGACTCACACTACCTTGTTGATTTCCAAGATGGATCCGATAAAATACATATTTGAGAAACCAGTTCTCTCCAGAAGAATAGCAAGATGGCAAATGATCTTGACCGAATACGACATCCAGTACAGTTCTCAGAAAGCGATCAAAGGAAGCGTAGTAGCTGATCATTTGGCTCATCAAGTCGTAGATGACTATCAATCTATGCAGTTCGAATTTCCAGATGAAGATGTTTTACTAGTTACTGATTGCGAGGAACCAGGACCAGACGAAGGACCTGAACAAGGATCCCAATGGACCATGGTCTTTGATGGAGCATCAAATGCACTTGGC
Organism: Vicia sativa; assembly: GCA_021764765.1. NCBI lineage: Eukaryota > Viridiplantae > Streptophyta > Magnoliopsida > Fabales > Fabaceae > Vicia > Vicia sativa. Next base: position 268,852,990 of record CM038795.1, on the reverse strand, counting down.
AATGGCATTGGCGCCATCATTACATCCCCTACAGGCGGACACACGCCTTTCACCTCCAGATTGTGTTTTAGTTGCACTAACAACATGGCCGAATACGAAGCGTGCATTATGGGTATCAAAGCTGCTATTAACTTAAGAATCAAGTTCTTACAAGTGTATGGAGACTTAGCTTTAGTGATCAGTCAGATTAAGGGCGAGTGGGATACGAAGCATCCAAATCTCATTCCATATCGAGAGCATGTTTTGAGTTTGATCCCCTACTTCGAAGAGATCACTTTCAATCACATTCCACGAGAAGAGAATGAGTTGGCAGACGCATTGGCTACTATGTCGTCTATGTTCAAGGTCAGATGGGACAACGAGGCTCCCCAAATCATCATTGAGAGGTTTAACGAGCCAGCATATTGCTGTGAGCTGGATACAGAAGAGAAACCTTGGTACTATGACGTGAAGAGGTATCTTGAGACTCAGGAATATCCCGCAGGGGCATCTGTCAATGATAAGAAGTTCTTGAGAAGATTTGCATCCAAATTCTTCCTCAGCAACGACATCTTATACAAGCGCAACCACGACTTGTGCTTACTCCGCTGTGTAGACCAGAAAACAGCGGAACGTATCATGGAAGAGTTACACGAAGGCGTATTTGGTACCCACTCCAGTGGACACACCATGGCTTAGAAGATTCTGAGAACAGGTTACTATTGGTCCACCATGGAAGCTGATTGTCACCGTTATGCTCGGTCTTGTCACAAATGCCAGATTTATGCAGACAAAGTGCATGTACTTCCAGTACCTCTGAATGTTCTAACAGCTCCTTGGCCTTTTGCAATGTGGGGCATTGACATGATCAGAGAAATTAAGCCCACAGCTTCCAACGGACATCGTTTCATCCTTGTGGCAATTGACTATTTCACCAAGTGGGTAGAGGCAGCCTCGTTCGCATCTGTTACCAAGAATGTTGTGGCTCGATTCATCTAATATAATCTTATCTGTCGGTATGGCACTCCCGAAAGGATTATCACAGATAATGGCTCTAATCTCAACAACAAGATGATTACCGAACTCTGCACGCAGTTCAAGATCAAGCATCATAACTCTTCTCCTTATCGACCTAAGATGAATGGCGCAGTGGAAGCCGCCAACAAGAATATCAAGAAGATCATACAGAAGATGACAGTGACTTACAAAGATTGGCATGAGATGTTACCATTTGCTCTTCATGGTTATCGCACAACAATACGGACATCAACAGGGGCAACCCCCCTTCTCTCTTGTGTACGGTATGGAAGCAGTCCTACCCATCGAGGTTCAGATACCCTCAACCAGAGTCCTCCAGGACGCAGAGTTAGGTGAGGACGATTGGATCCAGACTCGCCTTGACCAGATCAACTTGATTGATGAGAAACGACTTGCATCTATCTGCCATGGACAAATCTATCAGAAACGAATGATCAAAGCATTTAACAAGAAAGTCAAGCACCGAGTCTACCAAGTCGGTGATCTAGTAGTCAAGCGCATCATTCTTCCACAAGGTGATCCCAGGGGAAAATGGACTCCCACCTATGAGGGACCATTTGTAGTCAAGACAGTATTTTCCGGCGGAGCTATGATACTTAGCACCATGGATGGTGAAGACTTCCCACACCCTGTGAACGCAGACATAGTCAAAAAATACTACGCATAAAAGAGACCCACTAGGTCGACCGGCCTAGGCAAAAATAAGGGCATCCTGGCGAACCAAAAGGGTTCGGGCAAAAGTTAAGGATATATACAAAAAATGTACACCCGACAAGTCGAAAACCTGAAAAGGCGGCTTGGGCAAAAAAGGGTATCCCGGTAGACTGAAAACTCGAAAGGGCGGTCTAGGCAAAAGTTAGGGATTTAAGCGTACGACTATATCTCGTCCAGATCACTTATCTACAGACTACTATCAGCATTCAAGATTCAAATGGCGAAAATCAATTCACTCACTTTCTATTGACAGCAAGGAGATGAGATAGTTGAAATATATAAGTAATAGCATAGTTGGAACTTAACAAGATTGTTTCCGCATAGCTTTTACTTTTCTTGTGTACAAACTACTTGGCCATACGCCACATTTCAAATAAATACGAGTTCTTTCTCTTTACAATTTTTACTATTTGTTATTTGCATAAAGTCCAACGTTTACTTTGAATGATTATATGCATCTGACAATAAAAATCTATTTATAAACATGCGAAAAGTGAACGAACAAGGATAATTACTACAGGCTCTAGGAATTGAGATGACAACGAAAGTCGCCAATACATTCCCCTGCAAAGTATAGTCCCCACAGAGATGTCACTCATCACAAAATCTCCCCAACGGAGTACGCATTTCTCTCCACTAGTCCAGACCTTTCAGGCTTCATCACGTTAGCCCCCGAGCAGTGATTCCACTCAAATTAAGCCATGTTACATCAATCTCCAAGCAGTAACGATTCATCACCAGCAGAGGTATTTATCCCCAGTAAAATGTCTCTCAGCAATCATCACCTCCCCGGCAGCAGCAGTATCCAGACTTGAAACATGGTCAGATAGTGCATCGGAGGAAATCTACGTCTTTTATTCCCCAGCCAGAGGTGTCAATAGGCTCCAGATCCTCCCAGCGACAATTAATTACTCCTCAGTAAAGCGCCTTCTAATTTTCCCCCCAGCAGGATCTATACACAAGACCTTCAGCGGCGCATCTCTCGATCTCTACCGTCCTCAACAATATCTAGGCTCAAGACTTGGTCAGATAGTGCATCGAAGGAATCAGTGTTATCTTTCTTCTCAGGGTTTCCAATCCGTTTCGTCCCAACAGAAGCCGGGAATCCCCAAGCAGAACATCCACATCTTCTTCAAGATGGACATGTTTTGAAATACCACAACATCTATCATTCATACATTGCTCATAGAAGTCATAATCTTTGCGCATGTCATTCATACACATTGTCATGCATCATAATTCGCATAAGACAAACGATACCCTATCAAAGTTTCTTTTGTTTTTCCCAAAATAGGTGAAAATCACTTCTGAAACAACGAGGTCCAGGATTAATGCCCGAAGCCAGACGGGAAAACTATATGAACTACCGCCCTAGTTGTCCTCCGACAACTGGTCCAGGATTAATGCCCGAAGCCAGACGGGAAAACTATCTGAACGACCACCCTAGTTGTCCTCCGACAACAGATCCAGGATTAATACCCGAAGCCAGACGGGAAAACTATCTGAACGATCACAAGTTATCCTCCGATAACAGGCATTGGATCGATACCCGAAGCACAACAGGGAAGTTGTCCATATTTTGCCGACTATTATCCTCTCAGAGTAATCAAGACGAAGATTTGTTTTGACTCTCTCTTATTATCAACAACAACTACAGAGTCTAGCGTACGACTCAGTTGCCTTGGATGGCATCTTAAGCCCATCTCCAATTACTTATCAACATTTCTCCACTTTCAGAATGCTGCATATTTGGTTAAAAAACCAATACAAACCAATAACTTCATTCAAAGACAAGCACAGAGTCTAACGTACGACTCCCTCCGGATGGCATCTTAAGCCCATCTCCATGCTCCTTTCACTTCTAGAAACATCTACAGAGCCTAGCGTACGACTCACTCCCCAGCATCGATCTTTCCAGATGGCATCTTAAGCCCATCTCCGACAGTTCTCTTATCCAGATAACAACCTCGAGTCTAGCGTACGACTCATTCCCCAGCGAAGTCTCCACCTTCTCTAAATGGCATCTGTAAGCCCATTCCCGCATCATCAGCAAACAACGAGTGCAAATTTTCAGGTGTACTCGAGTGTTCAATCATCTTCTACCTCCAGGTCACGAAAGGCAAGCATGCCAACCTAACCCTTCCAGTACAAGAAGATTGAACAGGGGCAGCTGTCATACCCCAAAATTTGCCCTCCTACTTCTCAAAACATTTCATACATCCATACTCAAGGATTCCTCAAGGGTTTGGCAATTCTCAGATCCAGATGGACTTCCAACATCTCCAATGGTCATCATGCCTCCTCATATGCTTCAAAGATTCTCCATGACAAGTTTCAAGCCTCACAAGTCAAATTTCCTCAGGCAATTGCTCAGATGGTTGAAAATCAGTTGTATTGGACAAAGAGTCAACTGTGGTCAACATATAGTCAAACTTCCTGATTTTTGGTCAACATCCTCATTTTGAAGTCACATTCATCATTTGATCAAGGGTTGATCATGATTCATCAAGAAAACTCAAGATTTGCACAAAAGTCAAACTTTCCAAATTAGGGTTTTTTTAGTGAAAAGTCAACTGAACTTTGACTGAGCATAACTTCTTCATACTTTCTCAAATAAATTTCCACCATCTCTCATTTTGAAGGAAATTCAATTCTCTACAACTTCATGTCTCACAAGAATGTTCAAAAAATGCTTCATTTGGAAGGTATGGATCAAAACATTACAGGTCCTTTTCAAAGTCAACAAACAGTCAACTTTTTGTTTTGAAGATTTATTGAGCATGGAAACTCCAATTGAGATGAAACCAAAGAGGTTGTTTTGAGGACACCTAGAGATTTCTAAAAAGTCCAAGAACACTCAAAAATGTGGAAAATTGAGCAAAATACACCTTGTACAAGTTAGGCATTTTTGGACAATTGCACAAAAGGAGATATTTGTCAAAATCCAATTTTTTCCAAATGGGCCTATAATTTTATGATCCAAACTTGATCATAATATTATTTGTGACCTATTGATGCCTTGCCATGACCACATTCTATTTTATTGATTTTTTTTTTAATTTAAAAGCTTTTAATTCAAATTTAAATTATATAAAATATGAAAACAAGATATATTTTCAAATGGATTGGATTTTTATCAAACTTGAGGTCCAAGATAGCCCACATAACTTGCCAAATTCGTGCTAGCTTGCATATGGAAGAGAAAATCAAATTTTCAAAGATTTGATTTTATTGGAAAGGAAATTATTTTTGCATTCAAGACAAGATCTTTTTTCACTCTCTTTGCTCTCATTCCTCACTCTATAAATACCCAGCATGTTGCACAAGACAAAGGACGAAAACCCTAGCCCTACAACAACCCTTACTTTGCTCAAAAATTTCACAAAATTGTCAAAATCGAATTCCAATTTCCAGCAAGTTTGAAGGTGTTATAAGCATTCAAACGTGTTCCTTGGTATCCAATCATTCCACCTTTACTGAAGCCAAGCCGCCGGATCGTGTTCCCAAGCTTGCTCGATTTGGTATTTCTTTGAATTTCGATTTTATTATCCAGCGTTACTAATGTTTTGCTTGCATATTTGAACTCAGGATACCCTTTAGGTCATGAATGATGCATTACATGTAAGCTTGCACGCATAAAACTTGATTCACCATAGCTAGGGCATCTTGAACTATTTTGTTCGAACCGGTTTATCCAGGCATTTTCAGGGGAAAAGAACACCACCATCGTGTTCGCAGCCCTTGATTTAGGGGGGTAGGGTATCCTTTTGCCCTTTATTCTTCGTGTTTTGCAAGTTTTAATTTCAGGTTGGCCGGAGAAGACGACCGGAGCTAGGGCTCCGGCGTCGTTGACGTGGTTTGACCGGCGTGAGCATGTGTGGCGCGACCCAGCGTTCTGATTCGTTCATTCCATCCAACTGGGGTCCACGCGTGTTGACTGGGCTTGGAGTTATAATCAGGACACGTTTACATATTTAAACCACTCTTTCCAGATTTCAAACACGAAGTGCACTTTGGCTCAGTGGTAAAGGCGCGTGTATGGGAAGATTCTCTCCATGGTCCTTAGTTCGAACCTGGTCAGGATCAAATGTTTTTTACTCTTTTGAAAACTAACATATTTTTCTTATGTTTTTCTTTAATATTTTCATGCATTTTTATTTTATCTTCAAATATTTTTATCATGCATCTAAAAAAACTCCAAAAATATTTATTTGTTGCATAATCATCAGAAAAATGTTTATTTAATTTTTAATATAAAAATTATTATTTTTGCATGCATATTTAATTTAATTACTAATTAATTGTTTAAATGACTTTTAATTGTTTTTAAATTATCAAATCGATTCCAAAAATTACCAAAAATTTATCTTATCATATTAATGTCATTACTAACACAAAAAACTTTTTCTCATTCAAAAATACTTATTTTTACTAACATTTTCTTCTTATGCAATTTTCTCGTATCTTCCGATTTTGTATCTGTTCACAGGTTGTACCGTTTCGGACGATTTTTCCTGCTTTTCTTTTTCAATAATGTAACTGCCTATGGGATCTAATAGTTTAATTAGGACTTTTATTTTCCGCACTCTAATTATGTATCTGCCCCAAAGCCATGTAATAGCGTAGGACATTTACTTTCCGCACTTACTTTCCGCAATTTACTTTCTGCACCCTATAAACTGCGAGTAATTAGGCGTGTATGGCAAGATAAAATTGGACATAGATCGCTCATAATTCCAAGATAAAATATCTGAATTTGACACACTCTTTTCACACATGCACCCCTTAGGGTAATTCTCTCTCGTTGCCTTTACGAATACAAATGGTGAAGTCCCTCGAACGTAGAGGTATCCTAGCACTGTTGCCTTCAAAACAAATCATCATAGTCCCTTTGATACAAAGATCATAGACCCACGGTGTCGCCTACGAATACATGATCTTGACCCTCGATTGTCGCCTACGAAAAATGATGATAGTCCCTTCGAATGTGCTAGGATATTTTTACAAGTTGCCTTCTATGACCATACGATGTCCCTTCGAATGTCCCTTCTACATCCAACGAATAGGGTTACCTACCAACTAATGGTATGGATAACGCTATTCTAAAGGAACGTAAAATAACACAAAAGCGACCATTTTAAGTAGGTAATAAGACTTTTAGTTGCTTGCTCTATCAAAATACTTTTCACACCTCACACTTTTGTCAAAGTACAAACTCTTTTCAAAAACGAAACATTTCCGAACACTTTGTATACATTTCTACATGAATCATTACAAAGTCAAAGCGAAATAAATGTCTTTTCAAAACATTTTTGTCAAACACACAGAAAACACAATTTTAAAATGATCTAAGAGCAACTAAGAGCCCGAAGATAGCTACGGATGAAAAGGGGTGCTAATACCTTCCCTTTTCATAACCTTCTCCCTTACTCAGAATCTAACGAAGGTCTCTTTTTCTGTACTTTTTACCTTCCCTTAATTGGATAAAAGAAAAGTCGGTGGCGACTCTTGCTATCCGCATATTTGCGATACAAAAATCTCAAAGTCAGTTCACCGTATTACACTAATGCACGCCATGTGGCCTATATCAGGCCATGGGGTTTTGTGGTCGTTGATCGGTCACCATGTGCTCTCTTCCATGTTATTTCATCAAGTCCAACCTTCATCTCAACTATCCATTGGTGTATCGTAATTCCTATCTTGTAGAGGTTCCATATTGTATACATATCCTTAAAACCCGTGTAGGGTGTCCTAGGTTTATCTCTATTTTAACCGTGCATTGCATTTCATTTCCATAAAAATAGTAGCACCCCTAAAAACAAAAATCGTTTTGCATACACATGCATTGTCATACATCCTATACATACATTTACACATTTATATACCATTTCCACTTTCGCCCCACATCCAACTAGAAAGTTTCCTGATACTCGCATATGAACTCAAAAAAAGCTATGGGGGAATCCAAGAGATACAAGTCTTATTGGAGAAAGAAGTAAATCTTTCACCATGACAACTACGGGCCTATGCAACGCCTCATGTAACACTCACTGCCATTGGTGATTCCTATACATCAAGAGAAATTGTCCTATCGACAAAATTGGTATGCCCATGAAGATTCAATGATCAACATACTTCTATAAGTTCAAGAACTAAGAAGTATATCACCTAAAGCAAGTGGATCGACAAAGAAGCTCTTCCATAGGATCATTAGACTTTATCAATTTCCAATTGTAATTTCTATGTTGCTAAGTTGTATTTGGTGTAAATTTGTATTTTTTGACTAGTAATTCTAACAAAATAATCATGCATGTTTTTTAAATCAATTCATTCGTATTCACTCTTTCAATACATTCCATTTCACCTTTCCATTTTCAATTTTCTTTAACAAACTTCGAGGGAGAATGATGTAAACTACATAGCCAAATTTTGCTAAACGTATGCTTTCAATGTAAGACATTGTTTCAATTCCTAAACAGTGGAGAAATAAGGAGTTAATCCCTAGTCAACCCCTCGAGCCAGAAGTTGGAGTTGTTTCTATGTTCAAAAAACCCTTAATTTTTTTAACCAGGGAGGGGGGTAGATTTCCATGGTTCATTCAAATCTCAAGAGAATCGGTTCATCTAAGCAAAGGTTCAAACATAGCTCTTTCCTCGATACATCATCGAGGAAACAATGTAAGCAAAGGTTAAAGCATATCTCCTTCCTCGATACATCATTGAGGAAACAATCTAAGCAAAGGTTAACCACATCATCATCCTTGTGCACGTCAACAAATATTGAGGAAACAATCAATAAGGATAAAGTCCACGACATCTTCCTAAATACATCATTCAAGATTGAGGGAACGATGAATACGAAGCTTATAACAATCAACATGGCAATCAAAAATGTTCAAAGTCAAAAAAGAAAATATTCAAAAGGAGAAAGCTCGTTAAGTCAAAGAAAATATAAAAAAAAGACTTATGCAAAAGTTAGGGTATCCCGATGGACCGAAATTCAAAAGAATTAGTCCATGCAAAGGTAAGGGATTGAAAACAAATAAATTGGAGAAAAATCTTGTGACTTCCATCTTAAGAATCATCAAGGCTTCTCATCAATGCTTGGATATTATCAACACTTGGATCTTATATTTCTCATCGGTGTTTGAACTTTATCTACGCTTCTTATCATCTGCGTAACTACGATATTTCTCTTGGAGATTGAACGCATCTGTTGCATTAATTGAATTTAGGATTAGAGAAGATCAAGGAGATTGGGGTGGGATAAATAAATTTTGAAGCAAGGTTAACTGTGAAAGCATACTCGGCAAAATTTGTGTTTAACTGACTTCTATGTTTGTTAAATTTTTGCTAACCACTTCGCTTATTCAAATCTCCATCTCTAATTATCCATTTCTATTCAAACTTTGATTTCAAAAATTGCATGTGCATCAAATAGAATTTATTTTCAAAATATACAATTTTATCTGCGAATCAGTACTTAGCATCAAGGAGATCTCAAAATTGGTTTAATCAAAAGTGATCCATTTCAGGAAGCTAGAACATCTAAAGAAGAACCGTATAATCATAAGCAAGACTATTGATTGTAGGGGTATCTCACATGAAGATCCTATTGACTAGTGGCAATCGTTCTAAGATACAGTCAACTTGGATCACATTCTAAAACGTCGTTCAATCAAAAGCATACCTTTCGAAGTTTCAAATTCTTGGGGAATTCCTTTCTTAGGGCCCTGATGATCAAGGGGCAACCTTCCAATACTCAAAAATTAGGGAAATGCATATCAAGTTCACCTTCCTGAATGTAAAATCCATGTTTCCTCTCAAGAAATTTAAATTACTAACTTGGGGCAATCCATATCACATTGGTGATATCCGAGTTCTTTGTAAGGGTACTTCTTCTGGATTCTAGATATTGGGGGATATATCTTTTAAATTTTGAATATTTGGGTAGAATGCTACAAGGCTCAATCAAAAGGAGTTTGATTCAAAATGGTTCATCAAAGACATATATCTTCAAGAGTCCCTTAATATGGGGCATAAATCAAAATTGTGGGGTCATTCATACTATGATAAAACTACTCCCGAAATCATATCAAAGGGAATCTATAAGAATCAATAAATTGGGGCAAGACCCTCCACAAAGGGTAAAGTTCTCTTTGTACTTTCATCATCCCCATTGGATCCTTCCCCTATGTCAGAAATCTGCGAGTTCAAAATGTGTATCAGGAAATCATTTTAGCATAACATCCTACCATCTTGTGACAAGAAACCTTGTTACATAGGCAACCTCTCTTCGGCTTAACTATCTGCGATCCATCACAAGGGCATCTGTCAAAAACATTTACAAAACACATGGTGCATGTACATATGAAATATTAGGTGCATATACAAAATAAATGCATTTTAGATATCATATCAATTTAGGGTATTATGCATATACATGTGCATTGCATCTTCAAACCTTCTTTGGTTAAAATTTTCTACGAACTATCTTGGGGCCTATTGTGAACTAGCTTATCTACATAGAACAAACAAACACCGAGGTTGAGAATAGACACAATCGGTAAACTTTGATCTTATCTATGGTTTAGTTATCTAAGATTCAATTATCAAATTTAAACTTTTCAAATTCAAAACCTTTCAACATTCAACTTCATTTGGTTATGAAGCCTTGGTTGAGAACAAACACAACCGACATTCATCAGCGAAACTTCGTTTTTAATCTTCAAACCGTAGAGCGTATTCAGCAAATACCTTAGTTGAGAACGGGCACAACTAGTATATCTACGATTTTCACCCTTGGTTCAAAATTCTAAAAATTTAGTTATCAAATTCAAACTCAAAACTTCCAAAAATCGTATTATTTATCCCCTCGGTTGTGATAATTATACGAATCTGTGATTTTTCTATCCCCTAGGTTGTGATAGATACACAAATTTGTAGTACAGTTTGTTTTGTCAATCTCGAAGCAACAACGAACTATTTAACCCATATCATTTACTCCTTAGGATGTAGTCAATGAATGGAATCTATGATGTGACTTAGAGCATCAGCCTCTTAGCAGCAATAGGTCAAAATTCGTATTATCTATCCCCTAGGTTGTGATAGTTATAGAAATCTGTGATTTTTCTATCCCCTAGGTTGTGATAGATACATGAATCTACAGTACAGTTCATTGTGTTAGTCTCAAAGCAACAAGGAACGATTTAACCCGTGTCATTTACTCCCTAGGTTGTAGTCGATGTACGGAATCTACAATGTGACTTAGCGCATCAGTCGCTTAGCAGCCATAGGTCATTCGTTTCGAATTTGTGATGTATACCCCCTAGGTTGTGGTAGACATCTAAATGAGCAATATAGTTAAGTGTGTCAGTCTCTAAGCAGCAGTGAGTTATTAAGTCAGCGTATTTATCTTCTAGGTCGTGATAAGCACGATGGCAAAATCTTACTTTGTTAAGTCTCCATGCATTAGTAAGATATTTTAAATCTATATCATTTACTCCCCGAGTTGTAGTAAATATACGGAATCTACAATATAATTTATTGTATTAGTCTCACAGCAACGGTAAATTATATATCTCAGTGTGTTAATACATTGTGTTAGTCTCCATACGTAATGTATTATAAAGCTCTATATTATTCACCCCCTAGGTTGCAGGGAATAGACAAAATCAACGTTATGCTCACTATGTCAGTCTCAAAGCATTAGTGAATCCATTTTTTGAGCTCGTGATATCTTATCTCCTATGTTAAGTTAAATACATGAGAATCGGCGATATCTTTTCTAGATATTGACGAGTTATCTGCGTCGTCATATCTAGGCCAATTTCGCCTTTTTCTCTAACTCAGGTAGGATGATACATCATCATTTTTTACTATTTCTCTGTACACTTGGGGACGTTGTATAGTGTATCCATGTAATCCTTTGGTCAAATTTTGGGGTATTCCATTATTTAATAACCCTCCAATTCAAATGTGCGAGACCTACGTATTCCCTCACCTTCAATTGAAGACTAATTAAATAGGGGCAGCTGTCATACCCCAAATTTGTCCGTCCTTTATATTTGTTACAATGTAATTTTTCATTGAATAAATGGAGTAACGTAGTTGGCAAATGAGCGTGTGTAAGGAGGTATAAGTAGGAGGTCATGTGTTTCAAATCTCACCTATCCCATTTATTTCTCTTGTTGTTCATATTGATTTTCTTCATTATTAGTCCTAATTAACTTTTCTTGTATTATTATCGAAATTAGTTTTCTATTATATTAGAAGTATTACTTTTTTTTAATTAATTTTAATCACTAGTATTATTATTAGTTTTGTCTAAAATTTATATATTTATTGTTGATACTACTAAGTAAATATTTCTTATTAGATTAGAAATTAAATTTAAGTTAGTACTATTTTACTATCATTGTTATTTATTTTTTCATTTTTTATATTAATATTATTTCTTCTCGTTATTAAGATAATTATGTTTTTATTGAAAGTACTAGTTGCTGTTAGGTTGTTTTTGACATTATATATTTGTTGGTTAGAATTACCTTCTCAAGTTTAACTTATTTTGTTTGTTTTCAATCAAGTCATTATTAATAATAACACTATTTGAATAAAATGAATAAAAATTATAGGAATAACAAATATGTTTTCACGTGTCTGTTTGTTTAAAAAAATCAAATCTTCCAAGATACCAACACAAATATGTTGGAATTAATTCAATAACAATTAATCACATATATATGTCCTATATATTATATCATATGCTTTAGTGCGGAATATAATAAATAATTATGAATATGTATATAACTATAGGATCTACGACATGTTAGTATACGAGATATGAGATTTCAAGAGTATCTGGATCCATAAGATGAAAAACATTTTTGCCAATGATAATTGTAATTCTGAAACAAAAAACTGTTGAGACAAATGACTAGCACTTGTTGTATTGTGGATCTTCCTCAACCGGTACTCCTAATGCCTTGAACACTTTTCAGATGGGGAGAAGAGATTATTTTGCTTGTGTACGGTATATTGGGGACCATAGCCTTTATATAGTGTGATGACCAATTAGGGTTCCCATTATTCCCAAATTGGGTCATCCTGACATCCAGTCATATTTGAGCCCATATCCAATTATTTAATTAATTAACTAAAGAATTCCTAAATAAAATCCAAATAGTCTTTTTAACATTATTTGATCACATAAATATTTAAGGCACTTTATTTGATAAAACTAGCTAATATAATTAAATAAATATATTAGGCCACATAATTATTGGAATGCTAATATTTAATTAAATAATTAAAATATTCCAACAATCTCCCACTTGGTCAATATATCTGAATAATTATATCATAATTCTTTAGGCCCGCATCTGAATGTTATTCATCTTTAGATTTTAACTTTACAATCTGGTCCACATCATACATCAATAATGGAACCATCGTGGTTGTCGTCACTAACGTATAACGTGACGGGACCCCGACGACCACCACATTAATGTACTTGATGACATAGATCGATATGGATGAGTGGCATGGAAATTTCATGCAATGTGATCTATAAATCATGTATATTTTCAACTAGTCCGACTGAAATCTTTATTGAGATCAAACTAAAATTTGCAAATTTAATATTTGCACAAACGATACATAAATGGTTATAACATAAATAACCTTATAAACATTATTTCTGCAGATAATCTTAACATAAATTATATATTGATATCAAAACAATATTATTAAACATAAAGAAGAAGTGACTCCCACTAATCTAAGACATCCTTAGTGACAATAATCATATGAAAGTATTTATATGTCAAGTCTTTGATTAGTGAGTCTTTAACTTAAATTCCATATGCATATATTCTAGTTTCACCAATAATAACTTACAAGTCAATGAACTTTCAAAACCTATTGTTGAAACAATATATGACTGTCTTACAATAAAATATAACTTGAGTGATTTTGAAAACTATATATTGAATTATAACTGAATGACATAAATACTTACCTTCATTTATTCTGTATTAAAATGTCTATTCGACATCTAAAATATCAGAGTCAAACATACTAATGGTCTCCTCATTGTCAGATCTCCAATTTGTGAGTACAAACTCTTTGGTTCTCTATAATAATCCTCATGGTTGACATTTTTTTCCAACAATTCAATTTTGAATTGTTCATGTATCTACTTAATGATTTTATGTATGTTTTGTTGGAGTAAGCTCTAATAGCCAATCAATATTGGCTTAATATGCTTTTGTATCATGACTTTGATATATGTTATTTGTTAATACATATAATCGTTAGGCCTCATATTTATTATGTTATTTGCATATGACATAATAAAGTCCTTAGAGTAATTAGTCTATTAATGATCTATTAATTGTGACTTAATTGTGAGAGCTCATTAAACATAAGAACATTATTCTTAAAGTATCTGTAGTCAAGCTTTACTGTCAAATAGGACAACAGTAACGCATAAAGACTATTACGTGAGTAGACTGATGATTGTATCTCACAAGTCATGGATATGAGATATCAAGTCTTCACGTAGGTATAAATATTAGGAGTAATATTTATACTGGATTGACCCACCATGAGAATACTACATAGTTTGTTATGTAAGTGTCATAAGTTATTCTCATAGTGATAGTGGTGTATACCACCCTTCGACCTGAAACCACTATGGACCCTAGATGTGGAGTCGAGTACTTTATTGCCAATCAAACGTTGTTCAGAACAAGATGACCATAAAGATGGTTGATGGGTACTTTATAAATCATCTTTGAGGACATGAGTGACCTAGATGGAATTTGCCCTCCTACATACGGAGTAATATCATGGGCCCCTTGATAGAGTATGATTGTAAAAATGCATGGCCGTGCTCAAATAAGTCAATATGAGATATTGGGCTTATTTGTTATTATCAGGAATACTCGGGGATCAAGGAATAAAATATTGAACTATACGAGGGTGACACATTCTATGCCTTGTGTTCAATATAGATATAAGGGCAAAAGGGTAATTATACACATAATCATTATCACAAAAAGGTTATGTCAGATCACATGACATTCTCGTTACTTGGGTAGCAATGATGTGTTGCTAGATACCGCTCATTGTTTATAATATTAAATAGGTGATTTAATATTATTGTCAACGTTACGAGAACCTATAGGGTCACACGCATAGAGTACTTATAGTGGAATGGATGATTAAATTAAATGTGATTTAATTTAATTATGTGTTAATATTAATTAAATTGTTTAATACATTGACACATATAATTTATTTGATTAAATATGATTTAATTAAATAAATGAGAATTGGCAGTTGATTAAATTAAATATGATTTAATTTAATTAATAGTTTATTTTTATTTAATTAAAAGAGTTTGATTAAATAGAAATAATAATTATTTAATTAAATAGTTTAATTAGATAAGATTGGGCTTGTTTTGGAAAAAGCCCAAATTAAGAGCATTAGGGTTTTAGAGGCTCTCTATAAATAGAGAAGCTCTTTTCCCTTGCTAGGTTAATTGTCAATTCTCAAGAGAACAAGAAACGGCTAGCACCGCCTTCCACTTTGCACTCGCGTGGACTACGTAGAGACGCCGGTAACTTCCTCCGTTCGTGATCGTATGAGAAAACACGCTTCAAGAGGTAATTCTTGAATCCTTATTTCATGAGTTTTTATTTGTGATTAATGATTTAATCAAGATCTGTTCATCGGGATTGTTCCGCTAAGAGGTTAAAATTTTGAAAAACCCCTCTTAAATCCCAACAGTGGTATCAGAGCCTGGTTCTGATTAAATTATTAATTCAAATAATTTGCGTATATAAGATAATGATTATATGATATAATCATATAAATATGCATTTACCGTTTTGATAAGTTCTCGCAACGCTGCCGTATTTATGTTGGTTTTGTTATTTTAATCGTGCATATAAGAAATTAATCAATTGATAATAACGTGGTTATATGCATATATGATATCATGATTTGACGGCGGTAGTGTACCATATGTGTGTGTTTTACACCCACCAAATATAATGTTGATTGCTTGCAGTATGTGTGGTTGCTAGATTGTACAGTATTATTATAATTAAGAGTATGTGGTTTCATTTTTAATAACCATTGACTCACCAATTAACTACTAAACAAAGTTATGTGAAAGTCACATATGTTTTGGCTATCAAATTACATGTAGCTTGCGGTAATCGGTTTCGTAGTACACTACGTCAATGCGTTTTCATCGTTGTATGATTATTATTCAGCTTATGCTTGTTATCTTCGGTGATAGTAATTAAATAATAATTATTATATGATTATATGATAATAATAATAATAATAATGGTTGATTATTATATAATAATAATAAAGTGTTTATTATTTAAAAATTAAATATTGACAAGTTTTGTATAATTTGGATATTGATGTTGACTATGTTTCGGAATCCGACATTTGTATGGTGAAACAGCGATACTTCGATTATCCATAAGAAATACAAAATTATTGTTCAAATTTATATATGATATAAATATTTCTAATGCAAAGTCAGTGTATTTGATACACTATTTTGTTTCGTACATTCAAATAGTATAATGATTGTTATACATCTGAATGATCAATGTTCATTATGCTTCGGAATCCGACATTTGTATGGTGAAGCAATGACATTCGATCAGTCACGTTGAGTAATTAATCATTATATTTTGATTGTAGGAACACGTTTGCATTAGGGTTTGTGACGACGCAAGAGTTGTGCCTTTAGGGTTCGCAAACAGCATCAAGTGTTGATGCGTCAATATTTATAATTTAATAATCTATTATTATCTATTATTTAATTATTTATTATTAAATAAGTTGGTATACGGTTATGACCTTAGATTTTGGCGTTTTATTTTGTTTAAATATGACCTGCGTGTCGTGATTTATTTTATACGGCATGCGTGTCGTGGTTTATTGTAATTAAATACGACCTGCGTGTCGTGTCATTTAATTATTATTTTATTTATTTAAATTTTATAAATGTTCAAGTTCAAGAGTTGAAGAGAAGACAAAGTCAAATGATGACGCCGATGGAGAGGCTTGAGAAGCTTGCTCGTGGGTCAAAGAATTGTAATAAAGTAGTTTATTTAATTCTTGCATTTTAGGTGGTCATAATCGTATTACCATATTTTATTTCATGTATGTGATGCATGGAATGTATATTATATGTGAGTGTATGAGATACACAAATACGTGAGTGTATGAGATACACAAATATATGAGTGTATGAGATACACAAGATTAAACCGGGAGTGTATAAGATACACAAATATGTGAGTGTATAAGATACACAAACATGCGAGTGTATGAGATGCACAAGATTAAACTTAATAAAAATCCCTCAATTAATATTAAGTTAATTGCTTTCCAAAATTTAGCACTCATCAAGAGTAGTATCGAATAATGTAGGTTTCGCCTAACGCGAGGTGCATGTTTTATATTAGTAAGGTGCGATGGGATAAATGCAATATCCAACTGTTAAATTTTGGGTTTGACTTAACTAAACTAATTATAATATGATTATATATGTTTAGAAGCAAGAGTTGAGAACAATCCATATGATGGATTAGAATAAGGAGTTATTCACTCAACTGATAACATTCGAGAGTTGTATTAGATACAATTGAAAGAGTTCCTACCTAAATAACTAAGTTTTGTGTAATCCGCCACGCGGACTTAAAACAAAGTGAAATATGGATCTCGACCGCTAGAAAATCTTTCAACGGGATTTTCCGAATCAAATGTTGAGGGTCATTAGATTTGAGTAAAATAGTGGGAGCATTTTAATAAAAGACCTTATTAAAATGATTTTAATTTGATACAATTTTACACGTTTTGTAGTTAGAATTTTCTTTTGCATTTTATTTATATTTTACTGTAAAATATCCTTATGAAGGATGTAAGGATCAGAAAGGAGTTTCTGAGTTGGTACATAAATTGAGAATTGTTCTCAAGCACGAAAAAGAATTGTATGTTCTCAATAAACCAGTTCCTAACAACTGAATATAACTAGATTCGAAGAACGATGCTTATGAGAAGGATCAATTCGAGTGCCTAGATATAACATATCTCATAGTTGTAGTTGTCAAGGAGAATGATATGATCATTAACCTCGATAATAAGAAATACAAGATGTGAGAAATGTAAAACTTTCCAAGTTCTTTTCAATACAAGTTAGGAATCCAAGTTAATCTAAAATAGTTTTAAGATTTGAAATTTGGATTTCCTTATAGAATAAATAGTTGGTCACAAGTTTTATTTGAGATTGTCTCAGATAGGTAGATTATATTCATTATGAATGAATTTTTCTACCACATCTTGTTGAAAAGAAAAGGAAAGTAGTTTGTGATGCTAAATTGATGAATTATAAAAGAAATGAGATTCATTTTATATTCATTGGAATTTAGGCATACAAACATGGTTCTAAAGGAATACAGTTCTTTCATATGTTGAAAGAACAAACATTTTGATGGTTATCGAAAGAGTCAAAGTAGAAGAAGGAAGTAAGACTTATTCTTCATACGATTTATTATAGAAAATACATTTGTCTACTTCTACATCTTGAGTATGTGATACTAGATGTTGATATCACATTTATATGAATGTGAAGAGTCTTTTAAGAAGTAGGACATTGATTATAATTTGAGTCCCCTTATGTCTAGAATGGAACAATGTGTTTCGTTGACTATAAGAGCTTATGATTTAAATTAGAGCTTGGAATGAAACCAAATAATTGTTATTAAGTTTCATTTAGTAAAAGAAAAAATTAATTCTAAGTCTTGTATTGACAAGATGAGGAGTACACGTTGTGATAATGGACAAGTGTTGTTATGATTATCCAAACAATGTTTTCAATACTAAATCAAGTAGTAGATTTGAGTTCTACAATCTTGATAAGCTCATCTATAATAAATATGGGATGGATCAAATGAAATTTGAATCTTATATATCTGACACGAGTTAGAATTCTTTTGAGAAGAGTTCAAGAGTGAAGTAGAAGGAAATAACTCGAAAGGGTATTAAGACCATTCGAATTGTTCGCTATAGTAAATACCTATGTAAAGAATATAATGAACATTTAAATCATATCATGTTTGACATTGATCTATTTAAGATAGTTCAATTATATCTTTGTGACTCTTTTATAAATTGTTTTTACATACAATTATTCCCATCCATAAGCAATTCCATTTAAAGTAGTCGTAGAGACACCATATTTGATATGGATGTAAGAGTACCTAGTTTGTCTGTATGGTCATCTGAGTTTTAAGGTTTATTAAGTAAACTTTATCACAATATAGATGAAGATGTATTTATGTATGTATCCTAATGGAAACAAATGAAACATATTCTATAAAACGTTATAGGACAAAATTGTTTTGTTGCTAGAACTGGAGTCTTCCATTAGAGATAATATGTATCTAAAGGAGCCAGTGGGGGTGATATAGAACTTGAAGAAATTCAAGAACCATAAAATACATATCGTTATGAGAGTGGAATATGATCCAATTCAACAAGGGAGTTGTTGTTGAACAATTGGTTCGCGTGGCACAAGATTCTATAAATGTATGTAAGTTGTCTATATCCATTTATGAATTGAGGAAAACTTCTTAGAATTAAATTCTTTTATTAATGAAGTTTTGTGAAAACTTGGATTAATAAATGTAAAATTTAAACCTTGTGCATTCAAGAAGGTTAGTGGGAGTATTTGCATTAATCTAGTATAGTATGTAAGCGACATACTGACCATCAAAACAAATTCTCCGCAACGCCAATGTAGGACATGGTTAAGGAAATGGTTTTGATAAAATGCTTAGGAGAGATTTCCTAAAAGGTTAGGAATCAGAATCTATAGAGATAGATGGCTGATGAATCTCAATCCTAGCACAAGTACATATTTCGACGAAGTATTGAGATACCTAATATGCATAAATCTTACATTAAGATTATTGCATGTATGGTAAAATGGTTTGTCTAATGGACAATGTCTTATCTCATTGGATGAGGAAAATGACACCATGATATGTATTGCACTAGATACGCAATATGCTATGAGCATAAACAATAAGTACCAAAATGATTAAAGTGTTAATCATTAGATCTCTATCAAGAAGGTCTATGAGTACCTTAAAGGACCTGGTGTTCCTTTTCTCAAAAGTAGATGGGAATAATAATTGTAAAGGAGTTACAATGATTTTATTCCAAAATTTATGAACATATTCATATCACAGTATAAATTAAATATTATGCTTAGATGACAATTGTATAAGTTGAAAGGAGTTTCAGATAATTGACGTTTCTAGTACAAAGATCAAATATATGATTTGGATCGCTTTGATAATTCTTGGGAAGAAAATTGTGTTTCTTGTATTGCAGATCCTATTGATCTCATTTTCGATGATAATGGGTTAATCTTGCAAGTTTAGAATACTAGATCTCACTAGCGATTCATGTATATATATTTTGACGCTTCAATTTATTTCGATAGAAGATCGAAAGTTGAAATTGGAAGAGGTGTATATTACCAACAGAGGAAAGAGTTCCTTATGCCCTAATAAAGTATCATGCTTAGATGATGCTTGATGCACATGATGAGCAACTAGATATTAAATTAATATCTGATTGGCTTTAGTGCTAGTGGGAGATTGTTGGAGTAAGCTCTAATAGCCAATCAATATTGGCTTAATATGCTTTTGTATCATGACTTTGATATATGTTATTTGTTAATACATATAATTGTTAGGCCTCATATTTATTATGTTATTTGCATATGACATAATAAAGTCCTTAGAGTAATTAGTCTATTAATGATCTATTAAGTGTGACTTAATTGTGAGAGCTCATTAAACATAAGGACATTATTCTTAAAGTATCCGTAGTCAAGCTTTTATCAAATAGGACAACAAGAACGATAAAGACTATTACGTGAGTAGACTGATGATTGTATCTCACAAGTCATGGATATGAGATATCAAGTCTTCACGTAGGTATAAATATTAGGAGTAATATTTATACTGGATTGACCCACCATGAGAATACTACATAGTTTGTTATGTAAGTGTCATAAGTTATTCTCATAGTGATAGTGGTGTATACCACCCTTCGACCTGAAACCACTATGGACCCTAGATGTGGAGTCGAGTACTTTATTGCCAATCAAACGTTGTCTGTAACAAGATGACCATAAAGATGGTTGATGGGTACTTTATAAATCATTGAGGGACATGAGTGACCTAGATGGAATTTGCCCTCCTACATACGAGAGTAATATCTGGGCCCTTGATAGAGTATGATTGTAAAATGCATGGTCGTGCTCAAATAAGTCAATATGAGATATTGGGCTTATTTGTTATTATCAGAATACTGGGGATCAAGGAATAAAATATTGAACTATACGGGTGACACATTCTATGCCTTGTGTTCAATATAGATATAAGGGCAAAAGGGTAATTATACACATAATCATTATCACAAAAGGTTATGTCGATCACATGACATTCTCACTTGGGTAGCAATGATGTGTTGCTAGATACCGCTCATTGTTTATAATATTAAATAGGTGATTTAATATTATTGCCAACGTTACGAGAACCTATAGGATCACACGCATAGAGTACTTATAGTGGAATGGATGATTAAATTAAATGTGATTTAATTTAATTATGTGTTAATATTAATTAAATTGTTTAATACATTGACACATATAATTTATTTGATTAAATATGATTTAATTAAATAAATGAGAATTGGCAGTTGATTAAATTAAATATGATTTAATTTAATTAATAGTTTATTTTTATTTAATTAAAAGAGTTTGATTAAATAGAAATAATAGTTATTTAATTAAATAGTTTAATTAGATAAGATTGGGCTTGTTTTGGAAAAAGCCCAAATTAAGAGCATTAGGGTTTTAGAGGCTCTCTATAAATAGAGAAGCTCTTTTCCCTTGCTAGGTTAATTGTCAATTCTCAATAGAACAAGAAACGGCTAGCACCGCCTTCCACTTTGCACTCGCGTGGACTACGTAGAGACGCCGGTAACTTCCGCCGTTCGTGATCGTATGAGAAAACACGCTTCAAGAGGTAATTCTTGAATCCTTATTTCATGAGTTTTTATTTGTGATTAATGATTTAATCAAGATCCGTTCATCGGGATTGTTCCGCTAAGAGGTTAAAATTTTGAAAAACCCCTCTTAAATCCCAACATGTTTTCCATATACGTATAAAATCATATATAAGATTTCCACAACCAAAATATTAAAAAAAACTTAATTTTCTAAATTTTCAGATTCATTTATTTTGGACAATGAATAAGACTTAATAATATCCCTTTATAATTGATATCTGTATAAATCTTTTGTGATAACCGGATGATATCTTGAGAATAAACTCTAAGTATCTAAATACCTAATACAAAAGAGAGGTGCCCAAGATCTTTCATAATTGTTAGAGACTTCTTGTTTCATACAATAATCATATATCATTTCTGACTAAATAAAATTGACACATTAAAGTAGAAATATAAACTTACTCCCATTGAACTTGTAAAACCCAATAATTTTTCATAATAGAAATCTCAAAATCAAACAAGACAATTACCTTATGAAATATTGTGGTATTACTAATGAGACAATTTCATTAATTTGTAAATGAATTTTATCTGTTTAGAAACTATAAACTTTGTATCTATTGTTACAAAATTTTCTTTTGTTGCACCATATTGTTTTTCTTAATGTCGCCATTCAGAAATACTAACTTGATATCCATTTTACAAAGCTCCAAAATTATAACAAATAGCAAGTATCACAACTATCATAATAGAGTTTTTCAATCATTTTGAATAGAATTTCTCTTTTCAGTTAATTCTTAATGACACTTGATGCTATAGTTCTTGAGAATGTTGAGTTTTATATTCAAGGATTAATTTCTTATTTTAATTGAGAGAAAGAACAATAATATCTACATGAGCGCCCAAATTTACTAAATAAATGGCAACTATATGAATTGAGTTAAAACCAATTCTTTCCCACTCAATTTTGTTCTTTGAACATATCTCTCCCCTAAAACCAATATTCTCGAGACACATTATAATATTTGTCTCAAAATATTCCTTAACTTGGGACTAAAGTTTCTATTTCTCAAACTTTTCAACAATTCTAGATTGTCACAAGTCATGACTGAATTAACTATAATAATATTTGAATTTAAAAGACAAATTGAATCCATCACTTAAAAAAAGTTATAATATTAAAATAAAACTTTATTTATTCACTAAATTGTCTTTTAAACAAAAAATTTAAGCTTATACTGACAATCTAAAATAGTTAAATCTAAATAAAAAATATCAATCTTCACCAAATTTGTTCTCTTTAAATTGATGTATCTTTCAACACCATTGAACATTTATCAGTTCAAATTATATTTTCTTATTATTCTTTATTTGTCCTTACCCTTTGAGGTATTTACCAAATGAGCAATATTTTATTTTCTCTTGCTTCAATATTTTCTTTATTGCACACTTTATAAAATTATTCTTTTAAAGAATAATTCTAACTTTAATAGTTATAAACTTAATTGTGCAAAGAGAACACCATATGCTAAATTTTTGACAAAGTCACCTAATTGACGAAATTATAGCGTTTTAGCAAGATTAAGTAGTTTCATAATATGCTTATGATATTTTCTTTGCTTAATAATCTTGATGAAAAGTTATCACTCCAATGAGAGCTTGTCTTTCGCTTTATTGCTTTAGAAGCACTAGAATTTAAGCAAAGATAATATGACAAAATTTATGTCATCTTAAATAACACCTCTAATGTCTACGGACTGCAAAACTGATTATAGAACTGTGTAATTTGGAGTGTACTCACTTTTAAACTTGAGTCTCACTTTAAATATACTAAATTGTGAGAGAATTTGAGTTTCTCCATCATTATATAAGGTCTTAAAAAAACCATAATGTTCATATTTTATTCTTAAAATAAACTATATTAGTTTAGAGAGAACAAAAAAGTGTACTCAGTCAAAATATCAAATTCATCATTGATATTAACTCTTTAGAAAATAAAATCAATTGCTTATAATATTTATTTTCAATGATCAAACACTGATAATTAATATTTATAAACAATAAATTCTTAAATTGTCACATGTTTACCTTATATATGTGAATGTAATCAAATAAGCACCTGAAAGATTTACACTCATACAACATCATTACTGATATGACAATAAATTATTATATATAGACATTCATCTTTACTTATAAATTAAAAGACTAAAACAAGAAACCAAACACACCATTAATTCTCAATCTTTGATTGTAAGTTCGGTACGCAATGATCAAACATTAGTAATAAGTTCGGTCAGATAATAGAAGTCTTTGACATCAATCATTATCCACATGGATAAAATTAATAACTACTACATATTTACCATCACAAATATGCAATTGTTCGGTCAAACTGTGTCTTCCTTTTGGCCGACTATAATAGTTTGCATGAACAATTACACACTACATCTTTTGTAATTCTGATTGAATCAAATTTACACAACAGAGATCACTTTTGCAACATATTGCTTCAACCAACTCAACCAAAATTACTAGACATTTTAATAAATTCAAGGGGAAGAGTTTTAAAGTTATAAGCCACTACCCATAAATGTAGGTCGTATTCATTTAGGATGTCGTTTGATAATAATAATATTTCTTGAAATTCCTTAGTGTGTGAACAAATCCATGATAAAACATAAATTTTATAAATTTATACAAATTTCATGATTAAAAAAAACTTATTGTATAAAAAATAATAACAATAACCTCAAATAACATAATCATGCTAAATATATAATTTCAAATCAGATAAATATTAAATGTTTATATATTCAAATTAAATATCAAATAAATTCACATATGCAGTAAATAACTCTTTAAATAGATTATTTTAGAATCAACAAAATCAATTCTAAAATCTAAAGTATCCATAATTTAAAGAATCAACTCTTTAGTTTTACCTAATAATTTTGAAAGATATTTAAAATATTCAAAAATTTCCACAAATAGAATATAATAACTAAATATATATTAAACAAATTAGTATTTGTCTTATGAATCAAATTGAAAGATAAAATAATAATTAAAAAAAACAAATAAAAAGATCTGATAATAAAATCTTTTTATTTATTTATTCAAAACCAAGAATCAAATCACCAAAATAAAATTTAAATTCAATATTTATCTTTCATAAATAATTGACATAGATGCATATTTCTAAATATATTATTTATAGCCATAAATAAAGTATTGAGAATCTAAATTCTTTGAGAGAATATAGATTTTAGGATTCTCAATCATACTTGTTTAAAAGAATAATATATTTAGAATCATATAGTTTCTATAAATTCAAAACTTTCCATTATCACAAATATAATTCTATGAATTATAACTTAAAAATAGATTTTTACCATAATATCATAGTTTTTAAATCACAGTTATTATTCCAAATATGATCACCAAAATAAATATTATTTAAATATATATTGTAATCAAATTTATTTTCAAGAATTCATATAAAAGATATGGAAGATCCTAATTTCATAAAAATGTTTAGAAAATAAATATAACACACAAAACATAAACTCCATAGTAGTATAACAAAAAATATTACTAAAAAAATTATCATTAAAACTTCATGCATCATAAAACATATATATCAAAATTAAAAAAAAATAATGAATTTAAAATATATGTTTTCATGATCCGAAAAATAAACATTGGTGTTTATAGAACAAATCTCAATAAACAAAACATGAAGACCTGCTTTGATACCATTTGTTGGAATTAATCCAATAACAATTAATCACATATACATGTTCTATATATTATACAATATACTTTAGTGCGGAATATAATAGATAATTATGAATATGTATATAACTATAGGATCTACAACATGTTAGTATACGAGATATGAGATTTCAGGAATACCTGGATACATAAGATGAAAAACACTTTTGCCAATGATAATTGTAATTCTGAAACGAAAAACTGTAGAGACAAATGACTAGCACTTGTTGGCTTGTGGATCTTCCTCAACCGGTATTCCTAATGCCTTGAACACTTTTCAGATGTGGAGAAGAGATTATTTTGCTTGTGTACGGTATATTGGGGACCATAGCCTTATATAGTATAATGACTAATTAGGGTTCTCATTATTCTCAAATTGGGTCATCCTGACATCCACTCATATTTGATCTCATATCCAATTATTTAATTAATTAACTAAATAATTCCTAAATAAAATCTAAATAGCCTTTTTAACATTATTTGATCACATAAATATTTAAGGCACTTTAGTTGATAAAAATAACTAATATAATTAAATAAATATATTAGGACACGTAATTATTAGAACGCTAATATTTAATTAAATAATTAAAATATTCCAACAAAATAAACCTTCACAAATTTGCTCAAACTAAATGCAAACAAATCAAAACGCAAAAGCATGCAAAAGTCAAATATTTCCATTCAAGATACAAATACATTGGAATCAAAATTTACACTATTGTACTGTCCAAATACATGACTTAGGCATTAAGAACAACCGCAGTTACAATTTGAGATTGAAATTTCAGCAATGGCATCAAAAGTTTCCCAAACTTGATCCTCAAAACTTGTCTCAATCATAAATGAGATTCAATCAAGAATTAACATAAATCAAATATCTCACTATAAAAGCAGAGGAAGAATACGAGAGAAAGGGAGAAATTGAGCGGAGAAACCATACTCTGTACCTCTAACCATAATCCTCACTGAAAGCTCGCAAATCCGACTGTTCGACTTTCACATGGAAACTCCGAATCTGTTGAGCAACTGCCACCCTTTGACACTCAGCCTCGCTGATCCTTCCGTGACTCCCACCGGAAAACCCCCAGACACCGCACGGATAAATCCCACGCGACAAATTCGTGATCTCTCTGTAGACGGAAGCTCAACTGTCGATTCCGACTTTGTCCAACACGCTGCCAGTAACCACGACACCTACAAATGCTTCGACAGCGCTTTCTCTGACAACGCGCACGATCAGCGTCAAGACTCCTCTATTTCCGGTGATAAACAATCGCGGAATCCCACTGCCAACCGCCTATCCACCGCCTCTATTCATGGAACTACCATCGTTGATTTAATATGGGTTTGATTTATTTTACTTTGTTCTTGTGGCATTTAATTTGATCGGTGTGTAAAAAGAAATTGGTTTCGTAAGAGAGAGATGAAGGATATCGATGAAGTAGAAGTGGAAATTGTGTTTGTCTTTTCTCTCTCTTTTCCATCGTCTGTGTATAGATATATTAGTGTGATTTTGTTTTTATTTTTTTTCATTATTATTTCTACTGCCATGTGTCGTGCACTTACAGGAGGTTTAATGTGTTGTTGAATAATTCCATGTTAAGAAACAAAGGCACACCTTTGTGGTGAAGCAAGAATGGGGCGGTACTAGGGATGTCAGTTTGGACTCATAATGGGGATCCTCATGGGAACGCCTGTCGGGCCCCAAAGATGGGAATTTTCCAGGGATGGGAGAAAAATTCCCGAGCATTTCGGGACGGAAATACACCCCATGGGACCCCGCCCCGCCTATTATTTTAATATAGTTAATTTAATATATATATTTTAGATTAGGTTTTTTAGTCATTTCCTTTATGTTTATTTATAAAAATAAATAAATAAATATTCATGTATTTATTAAGAGAGAAATGTAAATATTAGACCCTAAAAAGTTGAAGCATTTCATTTTCTTCTGCAGACATTTAGAGTCTAACACGTTAGACTCCTTTTTTTCTCCATCAAATCTCCATTCATCTTCCTCTTCCAATTCCATCTTCTCTATTTGGTGTGCTTCCATTATTCACACTCTTACAATTTCATCAATAAGGTTTGATTTTCATAAATTTGTTCATGTAATTATTTATAGGAAAAATAGATTATTTCTCTTTGATTCTCATAAATCTGTTTATATTATTGTTTATAGAAAAAGTAGATTGTTTCTCCTTGATTCTCATAAACCTGTTCATGTAATTGCTTATTGAAAAGTTGATTATTTTGATTAAATTTAAATTAAATTGTTTAGAAATTTTAGAGTTATCAAATCATTTGCATATTAAAAAATATAAAATAATCAAAAATTACTCATTTTATCTCCTTTTAAATATTTTTGTGTTCATTTTTATCTATACTATGCATTTGTAATTAAAATAATGTCGCGTTTTTCCTTAAAAATATTAAAATATACTTTTCCTATTTTTATTAATATATCACACTATAATTTAATTTTCTATATTAAACAAAAAATATTACTTTTAAATGAATCAATATATCATGCTATCACGGTATCACCCATAAAAAACCAAATATCTTATATTTCTAATTATTAATGAAATAATAACATATAAACAATAATATATCATGCTATCACCCATAAAAAAATATATATCTTATATTTCTAATTATAAAACCAAAGCCATTAAGTGAAATAATAACATATAACTTTTACACGAGTAAATATATCATGTATATAGGTAAATAAATGTATTCTCAATGTATATAATTAATTAATATATGTTATTATTTCTAATTGAAAAGTTACAAAATAAGGCATATTTAGAAATATGTGTAATGCATCATATATTTAGAAATATAAGATTTTTCTTATTAATTATTTTTGTGTGAATTTCATGTATTTACTATTTCATTTATTTATTATTTTTCATATATTTATTATTTTTGTTCTACTTCCATGTAGCCTTTTAAAATTTGTGTTTGTGTGCTGTGTTTTGGTAAAAGAATGGTTGGTGAAGTTCAATCATCTAATAGTCCTAATGTTGCTTTGGAAGGAATGAAGTTCCTATAGAAAGTAGTGGAGTTTCACTCACACAGGAAGTTCAATCTACTCCAAATGAAATAAATATAGAAAATCAAGATCCTCAAGCTCCGCTGAACCCACTACAAGTCCTAACAAAAGGGATTAAAATCGATGCTTGGCCCTATTTTAAAAGGCAAAAATAGGAGGCATTTGGAAGGCTATATGCAAATCTTGTGATAAGAAAATTGGTGGTGATACAAAAATGGTACTAAACATTTATTTGATCATATTAGCATATGTCCAAAACGCATGAGAGAGGTCCAAAACAAGCCATGCTTAAAGTGATGAAAAAATCCTAAATGACATGAATCATTTGTGGTTGGAAATTATACATTTAATCAAGATGTTTCTAGGAATGAACTCGCAAGATGATTATATTGCATGAATATCCCATCATGATGGTTAACCATATTGGTTTTAGAAATTATAGCCATTCTCTTCAACCTTTGTTCAAGATAGTTTCAACACCATGAAGAATGATATAATGAAGTTGTATGAAAGTGAGAAGTCAAAGCAAATGAAAATACTTGCAAAGAATAAAAGCCGCATTGCAATAACTACGATATGTGGACTGCTAGCAACCGTAACAAAGGATATATGTCTCATATACTCATTACATTGATGAAAATTGGATTTTGCGAATCGGATCATCGTAACTTCTCCTTCCATTTACGTTATTATTATAATATAGTTATTTTATGTGATATTTATTATAATTTATTTTAGGTTCATTTATGTCCCTACGCCACATACCGAGGTCATTTGTGATTTTTGGTAGATTGTTTGATGGATTGGAATATTGATAGAAAATTGTCAACATTAACCGTTGATAATTGTAGCACCAATGATGCTCGATTGACCATTTGATTGATAAGATGTCACCTTCTTCTTTTATTTTAAAGGGAAATTGTTTCATATGCGTTGTTGCCCACATATTAAACTTGATAGTGAAAGATGGCATGCAAACAATTTCTAGTTCAATTGAAAAGATTAGGAAAGTGTCGGTTTTGGGTAGCAACACCAAAGAGGAGGAGAAATTTAAAGAAACTTGTAATCAATTGAACATGACTTATGAAAAGAAGCTTGCACAAGATTGTAGAACAAGATGGAACTCTACTTATTTAATGCTTGTCGCATTGCCTTACGAACAAGTTTTTAAACGCTTAAAACAACGCCGTGATTCCCAATATAAGTGTGCACCAAGTGAAGAAGATTGGAAAATGGCAAGAGAAATTTGTGACAAGTTGAAATTATTTTTAGTGTCACCGAGTTGTTCTCGGTACTAAGTATCCAACATCAAACATTTATTTTCCCAAAGTTTGTCAAATAAGATTAGCTTTAAGAAAGTGGGAAGATTCTTCTAGTGATACTATACAAAGTATGGCAAGAAGTATGATAGTGAAGTTTGACAAATATTGGAGTTTGATTAATGGGGTGATGGCAATAGGGGCTGTTTTGGATCCTAGATATAAAATAACTTTGTTGAATTACTTCTTCCCACTTATGTATGGAATAATGCTCCCAAAGAATTGGAAAAGGTAATACAAATGTGTGAAGATTTAGTTGAAGAATATCAACCAAATAATGATATGGTTCCTACAAGTAGTGAAGTTGGTGCATCAACATTGGTAGATGACATTGATGTCACAAGTCAAGATTGGGAGAAGGCTTATTCGAATATGTGATGGAAAATACTCAACTACAAATGTCAAGTCAGAATTTACTTCCTACTTGGAAGATGGTGTCTTGCTTGATAAACAAAAAAAGGAAAATTTTGACATCTTAGGATGGTGGAAACAAAATGGTTTGAAATTTCCAACTTTGCAAAAGATTGCAAGGGACTTTTTAGCAATTCCTATCTCTACCGTTTCGAGTCCGCCTTTAGTACTAGTGGTCGTGTTTTAAGTCAACAACGTAGTAGGTTGAAGGAAGACACTTTAGAGGCTTTGATGTGCACTCAAGATTGGATCCGAAAAGATATAAAAGGTAATATATTTTTATCTTTTACAAGATTAATTGAAAAGGATTTTTAAATTTTAATTTAGCTATTTGTTTCTTAGGTTATTCAAAAACGTTGACTCAATTCGAATGTGTGGATGAAGATATGGATGATGATGATGATGATGATGATAATAAGGTAATTTACATATTAGTGTTGATTACCTTTTAGTTTTTAAAGTATTTTTAAGTAAATATAATTATTGATTGTTTACTTTTCGTAGGAAAAAGAAAGTCATATCTAATTGTGGAATGAGGAAGAAGACCTTGCAAGGAGAAGTTGGAAAGAGAGACATGATTGATCATTACTTGTTTGGATATTTTGCTTAATATTTTAGTTTATTTATATGTAACTTTGTTTTAAGTATTTTGATATTTCTACTTTACGTGTGTTATCAATTGAGCAAATAGAGATATGTTGACTTTTGCTTTTAGTTGACTTATTATGAAGTATTTTTTAGCTTTTCAAGCATACTCATGATGCTAAATTTTATAATTATCCCTTATTAGTTTTGATGAAGTATAGTTTTTAAGCATAATTATGTTGTTGGATTTTTTAGTTGTTTAGGCATATTGTTACTTTAAAAAGTATTATAGTTCATTTTGTTGAATTTTATAGCATTTTATAGAAATTTATAAAAAAATATTATTATTGTGTTCCATTAGTATTTTTAATAAAAAATAATAAATGTCAAATACTAGTATTTTTTAATAACATAATAAATATGTGAATTCTTTGTGCTTTTTATTTTATAGAAAATATAAACATTTTAAAAAATAAAATATTAATGAATAAATGTAGGATCTATGGGATCCCATGAACGGGATCCGGAACGGATGGGATAGAAATTCCCGTGACGGAGGGACGGGACGGGAATGAATTTGATGGCGGAGAAAAAGATGGGAAAGTGTCCCCCCGGCCCCGCCCCGCCCCATTGACATCCCTACCCCTATATCTCAATTATATTGCATTCAATTTAACTCAATTATTAGAAATGCTTTTTTTTTCTTCAATAAACCATGCCAAGTGTCAAAGGAATATTGGATCAAAAAGGGTGGGAAGATCAAGCAAATTTGAAAGATGGAGTGCATATGCTGCCCCTGTATGTTTTAATTTCTTATTAATTTTCTTCCTCCTAAAAATTCTCCCCACGAAAAACAAAATATATGTAGCAAATGGGATGCAGCGCCATTTATTTATATGTTTAATTATTATTCTATTTAGAAATTAAGATTTTAATTATTAATTATGTTTTAATTACAATTTTAGATTAGCCTAGTTAGAGATTAAATTAACTTAAGTTTTTTTTCTTGATTTAGCTTTAAGTTTAACATAGTTAGTAAAAAATATTAGAACGTTGTTTAAGTTAATTAATTTAATATTTTATATTAAAATATCAGAACTCACCGCAAGCAACACGTGGTCAATATCTTGCCACATGATGAAAAAGACTTTGATAGACTCCCTCCACATCCTTCATGACGAATAACACCTAGCCAATATCTGGTTATGTGATGAGGAAGATTTTGTCAGGCATCCTCCGCATCATTCAAGACGAGTAACATGTGGCCAATATCTGGCCTCGTGACGAGGAGATTTTATCAGACTCTCCCTGCTCTGCGTCCTACTATACTCTTGGTTTACTAATCAAAACATCAAAATAGCTAACCAACAACAAAACTATTTTTTACTAACATAATCAAAAACTACAAGATATTTTCAAAAAAGGATTAAATAGCATTACTTTTAAAATTAACTGTGAACTGCATCTACGATCACTCTTCTACAAAACTCAGACAAGGTTCAAGGATAAATTCGAAATCAATTCTACGCAATCCTATAAAAAACACTAACCAAACACTATGAACTACGAATTGAGACTTTGATTCCTCATAAAAGGATAAGTAGGCACGTGGTTTAAAGACCAAGGCGAGTCCCCTAACTAATAATTAACATATTTTCTTTGTTTTGTAAATAATAAATAAAATAAACTTGAGCATTAGATAGATGACAAAATTTAGTAAACACGTCATATCCTAAAATTAGAGAAGGTTCCCCTTGAGTACAAGGGAATTGAGGGGTGCCTAACACATTCCCCTTGTTTAATTGACTCCCGAACCCTTAACTTAGTTACAACGACCGCCTTATCCATAAAATCAAGGTTTTCCCATTAGGTTCCTCGTCCTTAGGACAAATAAATAATGGTGGCGACTTCATTAATTTTCCCAAGTATTATAGTGTCAACACATCTGTTTTCACGTCGACACATTTACTTGCATAAAGCACGTATACTTTGTTTCTCTTCGATCGACACACAGACCTATACATGTCGACACATACACCATAAAAATCAAGTATGTGTGGACACATACGATTTATAGGTTGACACATTTTGTTTGTTTGGTCAATTATCATAAATCTTTTTATTTTGAATTTGTCCCCTTTTGCCCTAAATATTCCAAAACCATAAATACTCTCTCATTCATCATTTATAAATTGGTGAAACCATAAAATTAGCTTATTTATCTCTTCATCTTCAACCTCCAATCTATAAATACACACTAACATTACATTGTAGTGATGTTTTGTTGGGGTGCAATCTAGACGAGGATTGTTAGTGTCCAATTATGTATTGGTTGGAGTTTTGTATGGGGTTTTCATCCAGGAAAAACATTGGGTTTATCCTCCAAGATCATTGGTTGATTTGGAGGTTTTCTGAAATATTTTTCGAGAAGGAATCGTTCATGTGAATCACCTTGGAGTGTTTGAAATCTTTGCAAGGAACTTGGAGTGTTTGAAATCTTTTCAAGGTAGTAGCAAGTATTGATCGATATAATTGAAGATCTTGTGTTGATAGAGTGCAACCAGAATTACTCGAGTAAAATCCCTTGGAGTGTTTGAAATCTTCGCAGGGAATTAGCTTAAGTGGAGAATAGGTTGCATCTATCGTATTGGTCTTGATCTTTCTCAAGATCAAAGAGGAGGAAGGATTACACCAATATCAACCTGAGAGTTTGTATAGTTGCTTTGAACTCTTCTCTGTATTAACAATTTTGCATAGTAGAATTATCCTAATTCCATTAGAATTAAGCGCAGAAGTACCCACACGCAAAGACAAGAATGGAGAACTATGAAAAAAAATTACTTGTGTCTCTTTTATTTTTGCTTTTACTTGTTTTGATATTCATTGACTATAAAATAGTATTGTGTTAATTGAATTGTAATAACTTTCCGAATCACTTATGAGTTTTAAATTAAGTGTTGATATAGCTTATAATCACTTTTTATTTTAAGTGGTTTTGTGTATCAACACAATTCAAGGAAAAATTATGAAAATTCACTTGCACACCAAGTGTTTGATAAATTGATCTAACTAGCTCCTTCAATATTACCATTGGAAATATTTTGCTAAGTGAAATAACATAAACGATAAATAATTTGAAAGTGATTCAAGGTTATTAATTCAAGTTATCGTTCATATTCCATATTGGTTTTATTTTACAGTTTACATATCTGAGTTTCCAATAACATTTGTATAAACGGCATTTTCAAAACCTTTTGCGTCGCACTTTGATAAAACATACTTTTCAAAACCAAATATTATTTGGAATTTTAAAAATGGGTATCT
This sequence comes from Vicia sativa, assembly GCA_021764765.1. Taxonomy (NCBI): domain Eukaryota; kingdom Viridiplantae; phylum Streptophyta; class Magnoliopsida; order Fabales; family Fabaceae; genus Vicia; species Vicia sativa. Next base: position 268,818,650 of record CM038795.1, on the reverse strand, counting down.
GCCCCATCTAGATACGTTTTCGTCGTCTAACAAGTTGCATCAAGAGCCTGGTTCATTCCAACTTCGACATTTTTTAGAAAATGGATTACGAACCTAAAGGGGATTATAAAAGAGCTATAATTTTCACGGGATAAAATTATATTTATTGGAAAGCTTGTATGCAAATTCATGTAAACTCATATGACAAAGGTGTTTTGGAAGCCATTCAAAATGGTCCAACATCGGTGACATATATTGTTGATGGTGTTATGGTACCAAAGTCAGAAAACCAATGGGATAAGAATGATAATAAGAAGTGGTCGTATGATTGGAAAGCCTAGAACATCATTGTATCCACTTTTGGTGTTTATGAGTTCTATCGCATTTCCCATTGTCAAATCGCTAAAGTTATGTGGGATGCTATAAAAGTTACCTATGAGGGAACTAATTAAGTCAAACAAGCTAGAATTAATACGCTTAATGAAGAGTTTGAACTCTTTCGCACGAAGCAAGGGGAAACCATTACTCAAATGAAAAAAGAGGTACTCACATCTTATTAATCGTTTAAGTTTACTAGGAAAACTTATTTTCAATGATATTTATACTAACAAGGTGTTGAGATTTCTTACTAGAAATTGGAAACCTAAAGTCACCGTGATCAAGAAAGCCAACAATCTCGCAACACTCGATCTCACCGCACTGTTTGGTAAGTTAGAAGAGCACGAGCAAGAACTCAATGGCTTAGACAAACATTAAAAGAAGCTTGAGAAAAAGAAGAAATAAAATGGTTTGTTAAAAAGGAAGTATTTTAAATCTCTCAAAGCTTCAAGCTCAAATTCCTCAAGAGAAGATCTCACAAACGATAGTGACTCTAGTAATGAAGAGAATTCAGATAATAAAGAGATTAGATTATTTGTAAAGAGATATAATCGATACATTTAAAAGAGTGGTGTCAAACACTCTGATAATAATCTTGTCAAATTTAGAAGACAATCCTTCTCTATTAAAGATGAAGACAACAAAAAGGATAAGTCAAAGGGTATTTGCTATGAATACGGAAAACCGGGTCATTATAAACTGAATTGTCCTTCACTTGCTAAGAAGAGAGGAAATGGTCAACTAAACAATTCTAGAAATCCTAGACAAGTCTATGTTGCTTGGGATAGTGATAGTAATGTCTTAAGCAATGAAAGCTCAAGTGAGAGTGATGAAGAGGCAAATTATTGTTTCATGGAAAATCATCGCCAAGGCAAGAAAAAGGATGTAAGTCATTCTAAATACTCAAATATTACAAATTTGTCTTTCAATGAGTTGAAGAATCAATTTGAAAATTTACAAAAAGAGACGTTATATGCTAACAGAATTTTGGCCTCCCAAGAAAAGGTTTTTACATATATAAAGGCCAAGGTAGAAGGAACAAATGAAAATTTTGAAGCATTAAAGAAACTCATTTTAAATGGTTCAGATTGTGTAAAGGAGGATGAACAATCTTGTAAATTTGGATGTGAAACATGTCAAATTTGGAAACAAGAAGTGAGTTATCTTGAAAACAAATTGGACAAAATACATCATCCTATTAACACTATTGCTATTAGACGCTCAAAGGTTGAAAAGCCTCATAAGAATTATAATTTGATTAAAGAAAAGTCTAATACCATAGGTGATTTTCATCATAGATTATTTTGTCACTATCATCGCAAAAAGGGACATACTATTGAAAATTGCAAATTTAGGTGCTTTTTGGTTCCTAAAGGAGATTTCAAATGTTTTCCCAAAAGCAACATTTATTTAACTCACTCTCAAGGACCCAATGAGAATTGGGTACCTGCCTTCTTTGTTTGAGATTTGTAGGATGCGTGCCTTGACTCTATAACGAGAAAGTGGATTCTCGATAGTGGATGATTAAGACACATGACGGGAGATATATTCCTATTCTCCGACTTTATGGTGAAGAAGAAAGGGTTTGTATTCTATGGTGATCACAACAAAGGTGCGATACTCAAAAAAGGTAGTATATGTAATCCCTCAAATATTATTATCCCAAATGTTATGCTAGTCGAAGGACTTAGACATAGCCTTCTTAGTGTTAGTCAATTATGTGATAATGGATATAAAGTGACATTTGCCAAAGATTATTATATAATTGAACATAATGAAAAGAAGGATTGTATGTTTAAGGGTGTGAGGGTTAGTAATATTTATATGCTTGACTTAAGAGAGATTTCCTTAAATAATGTCCAATGTCTTGTTACCTTGAGTAAAGACTCTTAGTAATGGCATAGACGTTTAGCTCATGTCAACTTTGATCTACTTAACAAAATTATTATAAAAAATTTAGTAATCGGTCTACCAAAAATAAATTTTTCAAAAGACCATCTATGTGATGTATGTCAAAAGGGGAAGCAAAAAAGGGTCTCCTTTAAATCAAAAAATATTGTGTCAATATCAAGACCACTTGAGCTCCTTCACATAGATTTATTTGGCCCCTCACTGACTAAAAACATAGGTGGTAATTACTATGGTCTTGTAATTGTAGATGATTACTCAAGATTTTAGAATAAGCTTAATGAGCATGGTGTGATAACAAGAAATAAGTCTCGTATTGTAGCTCAAGGGTATAACCAAAAGGAAGACATTGATTATGAAGAGACTAATGCTTTGGTTGTCCGACTTGAGGCTATACGCCTTTTATTAGCGTATGTATACTCTAAGAACTTCAAATTATATCAAATGGACGTAAAAAATGCATTCGTTAATGGATACATAAGTGAATAGGTATGTGTTGCTCAACCTTTCATTTTTGAAAATTATGAGTTTCCTAATCATGTTTTCAAGCTAAAATATGCATTATATGGTCTTAGACAAGCCCCTTGGGCATCGTATGACCGACTAAGCAAGTTTTACTTGAGCAAGGTTACTCTAGGGAAATTGTTGACACTACACTCTTTAATATTAAACGTCAAGAATGAAATTCTGGCAACAGATACTTAATGTTAAAGAGAATGTTATGACATCGTATTTGACAAACTGTTAACAAAATCCAAACAATAATTTAAAAGGCAGTAAAGAACACAATCAATTATTAACCCAGTTCAGTGTGTAACTACACCTACATCTGGGGGCTACCAAGCCAGGGAGGAAATCCACTATAAGTAGTATTAATTCAGGAATAAACCAAACAGTTTATCTCCTTCACTTAAGACCTACCCAATGCAACTTCAATCTAAGTCCTACTTAGACCTGAGTTCCTACTCACTCCCCCTCAATCACAGCAGTGATACTAACCTAATGATTAATAGAATGGTGAAGACATTATTCAATAAACATACTTGATTTTGCTTCAAAGCTTTAATCAAGAGACACAACACTCGTGCTTCAAAGCTTTGAGTGAACAAACTACCCTTACAACCAAATCCTACTCCAAGACACTTATCAAAAGATAATTGTTTGGCTCACAAGAATTACTAAAACACAATTTACAATCTGCCTTCTTCTTTTTCTTCCAAAAAGCGCAGCATCCAACATAAGGGTTTGTTGGATAATATAGAAGCATTAAAGTCTTCAACTTGGGCTTCCACAATTATAGCTAGGGTTAACCAAAGTTAACCTAAGGACTTGGTCTTTACAACACAACAAATTAGGGTTAAACAAAGTTAACCTAAAGTCCACGTGAGCATATAAAAATCCACATCAGAACAGCTCAACAGAATCCTAAAAACTCTCAGGAAAAGCAAATCTGCATAACAAAATATTCTGCACAGAATGTTATAACATTGGTCATGACATCATTCATTCTTCTTGCAGATTTCCAGCATGACACCATACTGAGTTGTACCTGTAGAACACTTCTTCTGCAGAATTTATCTTCAACCCAGAATGTCATGACATCAGTCATGACATTGTCATAATCTGGTTTTACCAAAAATTAAAGCCAACATAAAAACACTTACAAACTCCTCCCCCTTTGGCAAATTTTTGGCTAAAACAACTAAGCTATCAGAGAACTAAAGCAGCAGAATTAAAAACAACTAAGCTAAACTACCAACACCCAATTAAGATAAATTCAACCCATAATTTCTTCTCCCCCTTTTTATCCATAAAGGGGCCAAAGGAACCATTACATAATCCCAGAAATCATGTGACACAAGTAGCAGAAGAATTAACATACATCGAAGTTATCAAATACAACAAGTAAAAAAAAACAAACAAACAGAAGCAACAACAGCAAAAAATAACAGCAGGAAGCAGCAGCTGTCTTTGCAAATTATCAACCATAGAACATCAGGCACTGTCCTCTCCTGAGGAAGCACTATTTTCAGCATCCTCTTCTGTTGAGCTGCTTGCAGATCCATCAAGCTGTTCTTCATCAGCATTCTCCTCCAGCCTTTCATCCTCAACCTCAGTGTCATCCTTCTCCTGTTCCAGAGTAGTGATCAGCTCTTCAAGTGATTTCTTTCTTGCTTCAAGCTCTATGCAGGTCTCTCTTAGCACAACAATAACATCAGCTTTCTGATAATTGGCTTTGACATTTGATGTCTCAACAGATGTCATGACAATATCAAGGACATGTTTACCCTGAAACAACTTATAATGGAAACCAAGAGCATGAGCTCTTTTACAGACAGTGTCCTTTTCTACCAGGATATCAGGGTATTGATCAATGATGATACCACATAGGAGGGAGGGAAAGGCTATATGACCTTTAATTGCATAGCTTTCTGCATGTTTCATGGTCTGCTCAAAGATGTAAGTTCCATAGTCAAAATTGGCTTTTGTTCCAACAGCATAGATAAATCTCCCCAATCCAGTTGAAATGGTAGATTTGTGATTGGTGGGAACCCAGTTAGCTGCACCAATTTTGTGCAGTATGGCAAACTTCACACTAAGCTTGCTAGCAGTTAGCTTCCCTTTCAAGGGCTAGTGCTTGACTTGTTGGGCAGTGATGATTTGATAAACTTGGTTGTCAGTAACCTCTAACTCAGGATGAGTTTCATCAGGCCTCCCCAGGTATTTGTTGATCACAGATGGAGAGAAATTAACCTTCCTGTCTCTCACATATACACACCTAAAATCTGATGATTTTCCATCAGCACAATCAACAGACAGATTCACTATGAATTCTTTGACAAGAATCTCATAGCAGCTAGGAAACTTGACAATTGTCTTCATCAGCCCAGCAAACTTGATGAGATCCATTACTTCCTTACACTCAAGAGCACTGCTGTTCAGCTCCCTCTCCAAAGCAATTCTTTTCAAGAATACATATTTCCACCTACTTGCATTTTTAGGATGGTGAAAAGAAATATTGTCAATGGCAACTTCAGGAACCTTAGCCAGTTTGCTTGAAGTGGGTTTCTTCCTGAGAGGAATGTCTGGAACATTGCTCTCAACATCAAAATCAAAGTCTGAGCTCTCATCAGATTCAGAGGGTTCATGGGCTTTCCTATTCTTGGATATAGGTTTTCTCAAGGGTTTTGAGAGACTAGCTGCAGCTACCTTAGCTTTCACCTTACCCTTGCCTTTGGAAGTTCCAGTTGATTTGTCCTTTTCAGCACCTACTCTAGCCTTGTTCTCAGGACCAGCCATATCAGAAACAACTTCAGCAGCCTTCTCTTTGGAGGGGATTTGAACATCACTTTGTTTTTCCTTTCTAGTCATTAGCCTTCTTGCTATGCTAGGGTTGACATTTGCAGTCAAATCATTATCAGAAAATTCCTCATCAACATCAATAACAGGTGTTTCATCAGCCTTCTCAGTAGTGGTCTGATGATCATCAGGTTTTTCAGGGGATTTCTCAATGTTGTTATCATTTGTCTCAACATTCTCAGTGACATTGGGATCACTTTCTAAATTAGGGCTAGCAGCTTCTTGGTTCAGGGGTACAGAGACACCAGGAACAAAATGATTCTCATTAAGAATCCTAGTTACCAACCTAGCAATGACTTGGTGAACATAAGCAGTACCCTCCCTATTAGCTATCTCAGGAGGAACAGAGGATGAAGTTTGAGAAAATTTACCAGAGGGAGACGCCTGTGATCTTCTTGCATGTGGAGTTCTCATCTTCTTGACTTTAGTAGGGTCAGCTGCCATTGCAAGAAGAGGGGTTATCTCAAGAACCTCAGCATCCATGGGATTTACGTTTGCCCTTGGAACTGTGTCAGTGGATGAAGAGGAAGCAGTCGCCTTCGATGATGATGATGATACAGATTGTTGAGACATCTTGAGGAGTTGAGAGTACAAGTGAAAGCAAGGTTAAAATTTTCTTTTGTGAGAGTGGAGAATGATACACCAAACTGTGAAGAAGAAAATATAAGTGTGTCTATTCCTCTTCTTAAAATTTTGGAAAGAAAGAGGGAAACTAATTATTAGCCCAATCACAATAAACTTAATTAAAATATCTCTTTCAGCCCTTGTTTTAAGCAAAATTAATTGCTACAACTCTTCATATTGACAAATACCCAACTTGCCCCTTAAGTTTTCAAACTGACTAGCATCCAGTGCCTTGGTAAAAATATCAGCCAGTTGTAGTTCAGTGGCAACATGTTCCAACTTAATCACTTTCTCCTCCACAAGATCTCTGATGAAGTGATGTCTAATGCCAATATGCTTAGTCCTGCTGTGTTGTATAGGATTCTTGGATATGTTAATAGCACTCATGTTGTCACAGTATAATGTCATGACATCTTGTGTGACATTGTACTCAGTCAGCATCTGTTTCATCCAGATCATTTGAGAACAACTGCTACCAGCTGCTATGTATTCAGCTTCAGCAGTAGATAGGGACACACAGTTTTGTTTCTTGTTGAACCAAGAGACAAGGTTGTTTCCCAAGAAGAAGCATCCTCCAGAGGTACTTTTTCTGTCATCAGCACTACCATCCCAATCAGCATCACAATAACCAGACAAGATAGGTTCACATCCATGAGAGTACAGCATACCATAATTGTAGGTTCCACTCACATACTTCAGAATTCTTTTCACCTGGTTTATGTGACTTACTTTGGGTTCAGCCTGGTATCTTGCACATACTCCAATTGCAAAGGCTATGTCAAGTTTTCTGGCTGTTAAGTATAGCAGACTTCCTATCATGCTTCTGTACAAGCATTGATCCACATTTGTCCCACTTGTGTCTTTGGACGGCTTTAGATGAGTAGGTGTAGGAGCCTTTTATGACTGGCATTCTCCATCCCAAACTTCTTGACAATATTCTTTGCATACTTGCTTTGAGAAAGAAAAATTGAGTCTTCCATCTGTGTGACTTGTAGTCCAAGAAAGTAGGTCAATTCTCCCATGAGGCTCATTTCAAATTCAACTTGCATCTGGTCACCAAAATGTTTAACCATTTTATCTGACATTCCTCCAAACACTATGTCATCAACATAAATTTGAGCTACCATAATTTTTCCTCCTTCATCCTTGACAAAGAGAGTTTTGTCCAAACCTCATTTCTTGTACCCTTTGTCAATGAGGACCTTTGTCAACCTTTCATACCAAGCTCTAGGAGCTTGTTTCAGACCGTATAATGCTTTTCTCAATTTGTATACATGATCAGGGAAGTTTTGATCCACAAACCCTTTAGGAAGTTCCACATACACTTCCTCATTTAAGTACCCATTTAGGAAGGCACTCTTCACATCCATCTGAAATAGCTTGAATTTCAGAAGGCAAGCAACTCCCAAGAGCAGTCTGATTGATTCCAGTCTGGCTACATGAGCAAAAGTTTCATCAAAATCAACCCCTTCAACTTGAGTGTATCCTTGTGCAACAAGCCTTGCCTTATTCCTGGTGATAACTCCTTCAGCATCAGACTTGTTTTTGTAGATCCACTTTGTGCCAATGATGTTTGTTCCTTCAAGTCTAGGAACTAACTCCCATACTTCATGTTGTTTGAACTGGTTCAATTCATCTTGCATTGCTCCAATCCAGTATTCATCAGTCAAAGCTTCTTTAACATTCTTTGGTTCAATCTTAGACACAAAACAAGAGTTTGAGATGATTTCTCTAGATCTTGTAGTGACTCCACTGCTAGGATCTCCTATGATGAGTTTCTTGGGATGATCTTTCTGAATTCTGATAGAAGGATCTTTGTTAGCTTCCTTTGATTCAGACTCTGATGAAGTAGGATTAGACACATCGTCCTTTTTAGACACTTGTGTGGGAGTGTCAAAGAATGTCTCAACATCATATGGGACATTGGTTTCCTCATGGTGATCATCAACTGTGACATTTATAGATTCCATCATAACTTTGGTCCTGGAATTGAACACCCTATATGCTCTGCTGTTGGTAGAGTATCCCAAGAAAATTCCTTCATCACTTTTAGGGTCCATCTTTCTCCTTTGTTCACGATCTGTCAGAATATAACATTTGCTCCCAAAGACATGGAAGTACTTCACAGTAGGCTTTCTTCCTTTTCATATTTCATAAAGGGTGGATGATGTTCCCTTTCTCAAAGTGACCCTGTTGTGGACATAACAGGCTGTATTCATAGCTTCAGCCCAAAAATGAATAGGAAGCTTCTTGGCATGTATCATTGCTCTAGCAGATTCCTGTATAGTTCTATTTTTCCTTTCCACAACTCCATTTTGTGAGGAGTTATAGGTGAAGAGAACTCATGATTAATTCCTTCTGAAGAATAGAACTCATCAAACTTACTATTTTCAAATTCCTTTCCATGATCACTTCTGATTCTGACAATGCATCCTTCCTTTTCTCTTTGAAGTCTTTTGCACAATTCTTTAAAGACATCAAATACATCAGATTTTTCCCTAATGAAGTTTATCCAGGTGAATCTGGAAAAATCATCCACAACAATGTAGGCATATCTCTTTCCACCAAGACTTTCTACCTGCATGGGACCCATCAGATCCATATGTAGAAGTTCTAGCACCTTGGAGGTGGTTAGATGTCTTGTCTTTGGATGTGACATTCTAGTTTGCTTCCTAACCTGACATTCACCATAGACTCTTCCTTCATCAATCAAGCTTTGGAATCCTCTAATGACCTCCATGGATATGATCTTTTCATCCTCTAAGATGTAAATGACCAAGTTTTTGGTGCCACAGTTTTACTTCCTTCTCTTCTTTGGCTATAGAGCACACAGAAGAGTAGTTAGTGTTCTCAGACTCCCATAAGTAACAGTTGTCTTTTGATCTGACTCCTCTCATTACAACTTCTTATTCTTCATTTGTAACAAGGCATTTAGACTTGGTGAAGTTGACCTTGAATCCTAGATCACATAGTTGACTGATACTTATGAGATTAGCAGTTAAACCATTTACCAGCAACACTTCATTTAGGTTTGGAACTCTAGGGCAGTCCAAGTTTCCAACACCTTTGATTTCTCCTCTAGCTCCATCTCCAAAAGTGACATAACTAGTAGTATGAGTTTTTACATCACTCAGCAGATTCTTGATCCCAGTCATGTGTTTATAGCATCCACTGTCAAAGTACCAGTCTTCTTTGGCAGAAACTCTAAGGGAGGTGTGAGCTATCAGGGTTGCAGTCTTTTTCCTCCATTGTTGAGTATATGGTGTCTTGTTAGTTTTAGGCTTGACATATGGGGTCTGGTTAGGATATCCATATAATTTGAAGCAAAAAGGCTTTATGTGGCCAAACCTTCCACAGTAATGACATCTCCATCTTTGATATTTTTTCTTCATGTTTCTCTGTTCTTGATGTTGAGCCCTATGTTGTGACATCTGTTTTGACATTTGTTTATCAGGCCTGGTCTTCTTCTTGTCAACAGATTTCTTTGCACCACAAATCCTAGACCGCACTGCTTCCTCATTTTGTCCATCAAGTATTTCTTCCAACTTGTCAGTTCCAGTTGTTAACATCCTGATAGACTTTGTCATCTGATCAAGTTTGGAGTTCAACACTAGAACTTCACCTTTGAGGTGACTTATAGTTGCAATGTCTACCTTCTTCTCAGCCTCCAAATTCACTATGAGCTTCTTCTGTTTCTCATTTTGTTGACAGACATCAACACTCCTGATACACAACTTCTTGTAGGAGTTAGCAAGTTCTTCAAATGTCACCTCCTCATCACTTGAACCATTGCCAGAGTTACAAACACCAGATGGTGCAATAACTAGTTTAGCAGATTCTTCTTCAGAGTCACTTTCTGAGTCACCATCAGACGAAGTAACAAACACTCCTTTCTTTTGTTTCTTTAGAAAGGTGGGACATTCAGCTCTAATGTGGCCATATCCTTCACATCCATGGAATTGGATTCCTCTGCTTTGATTTTCCTTTTCTTCAGGCTTAGCTCTTCTGCTGGAGTCATAGGATCTGCTAATGTCAGAGGAAATGTTCTTGACATTTGACCTTGGCTTCTGGTCCATTCTCTTGATGAGTTTGTTGAACTGCCTTCCAAGCATAGCTATAGCTTCTGATAGATTCTCTTCATCACTCTCCTTGCTTTCCTCTTCAGCATTGGATACAAAGGCTATTCTCTTGTTCTTCTTGTCAACATTGTCACTGATCCCCATCTCAAATGTCTGAAGTGAACCAATTAGTTCATCTAACTTCAAGCTGCATATATCCTGAGCTTCCTCTATAGTAGTCACTTTCATTGCAAACCTTTTAGGCAAAGATCTGAGAATCTTTCTCACCAGCTTTTCTTCAGACATCTTTTCTCCCAATGCTCCTGAGGTGTTGGCAATCTCCAAGATGTTCATGTGAAACTCATGAATGGTCTCATCTTCCTTCATCCTCAGATTCTCAAATTTGGTAGTGAGCATCTGAAGTCTTGACATTTTTACCTTGGATGTACCCTCATGAGTGGTTTTGAGAGTGTCCCAAACATCCTTGGCCAGTTCACACTGATGCACTAGTCTGAAAATGTTTCTATCAATTCCATTGAATAAGGCATTCAATGCTTTAGAGTTGCCCAGAGCTAACTCTTCTTCTTCTTTGCTCCATTCTTCCTCAAGTTTCAGGCTAGTAGTCCCATCTTTCTCAAGTTTGATGGGATATTTCCATCCTCTATCAGCAGCTCTCCAAGCTTTGTTGTCCAGTGACTTCAAGAAGGCAACCATACAAGGTTTCCAGTAGTCATAGTTTGATCCATCCAGAATGGGTGGTCTGCTCCCAAATCCTCCTTCCTTGTCCATAGCGCCAGAAAATAATATCCCTAGATCTCACCCAAAAAAAAAACAGGCAGGGTGCCTGCTCTGATGCCAATTGAAATTTTGGCAATAGATACTTAATGTCAAAGAGAATGTTATGACACCGTATCTGACAAATTGTTAACAATCCAAACAATAATTTAAAAGGCAGTAAAGAACACAATCAATTGTTAACCCAGTTCAGTGTGTAACTACACCTACATCTGGGGGCTACTAAGCCAGGGAGGAAATCCATTATAAGTAGTATTAATTCAGGAATAAACCAAACAGTTTATCTCCTTCACTTAAGACCTACCCAATGCAACTTCAATCTAAGTCCTACTTAGACCTGAGTTCCTACCCACTCCCCCTCAATCACAGCAGTGATACTAACCTAATGATTAATAGAATGGTGAAGACATTCTTCAATAAACATACTTGATTTTGCTTCAAAGCTTTAATCAAGAGACACAACACTCGTGCTTCAAAGCTTTGAGTGAACAAACTACCCTTACAACCAAATCCTACTCCAAGAAACTTATCAAAAGATAATTGCTTGGCTCACAAGAATTACTAAAACACAATTTACAATCTGCCTTCTTCTTTTCTTCCAAAAAGCGCAGCATCCAACATAAGGGTTTGTTCGATAATATAGAAGCAGTAAAGTCTTCAACTTGGGCTTCCACAATTATAGTTAGGGTTAACCAAAGTTAACCTAAGGACTTGGTCTTTACAACACAACAAATTAGGGTTAAACAAAGTTAACCTAAAGTCCACGTGAGCATATAAAAATCCACATCAGAACAGCTCAACAGAATCCTGAAAACCTCAGGAAAAGCAAATCTGCATAACAAAATATTCTGCACAGAATGTTATAACATTGGTCATGACATCATTCATTCTTCTTGCAGATTTCCAGCATAACAGATCATAGCATGTTTATTATGCTATGCAACCATACTGAGTTGTACCTGTAGAACACTTCTTCTGCAGAATTTATCTTCAACCCAGAATGTCATGACATCAGTCATGACATTGTCATAATCTGGTTTTACCAAAAATTAAAGCCAACATAAAAACACTTACAAAGAAAATCATATTTTACTAGTTCAAATTTAAGTTGATGATATCTTTTTTGAATAAACTAATATGCATATTGTCAATGAGTTCTCTAAGCTTATGCAGTAGGAGATTGAAATAAGTCTAATGGGAGAATTAAACTACTTGCTCGGACGAAAATTAAGCAACTTGATGAAGGCACATTTGTATCGCAAACCAAGTATTGTCTCAAACTACTAAAGAGATTCGTTATGGACTGTGCTAAGGAAATTGACACGTCTATGGAAAAAAATGGTAACCTAGATAGAGATGAAAAAGGTAAGGATGTTAATGTAAAACGGTATAGAGGTATGATTGGATCTCTTCTTTATCTTACCGCATCTAGGCCAGATATCGTGTTTAGTGTTTGCATGTGTGCACGATATCAATTAACTCCTAAGGAATAAACTTAAAAGTCGTATAGCGTATTCTTAGATACCTCATTGGAACCTCTTAGTTTGGGATTTGGTATTCCAAGGGAAATGATTGTAGCTTGATTGGGTATTCCAATTTTGATTTTGCCGGTTACAAATTGGATAGAAAAAGCACTAGTGGGACATGTCACATGTTTTCAAAATCCTTGATTAGTTGGCATAGAAAAAAGCAAGTTTTTTTCGTTTTGTCAACAAACGAGGTCGAATACGTGGAAGTCGGTAGTTGTTGTGCTCAAATTTTTTGGATTAAACAACAACTACTTGATTTTGACATAAAACTCTCACGTATTCCTATCATGTGTGACAACACTAGTGCCATCAACCTAACCAAAAATAATGTACTACATTCTCACACTAAAGATATTAATATACACCACCATTTCCTTCGTGGTCATGTTGAAAAAAGGGATGTTGTGTTTGAGCATATTGATATGAATTAACATGAATGTGCATACAAGCTTTCTAATAACTACAGTTTTCTACCGAAAAGATTTGGATTATTTTATAATCCCCTTTAGGTTCGTATGTTATTTTCTAATAAGAGTTTCGAAACACATAATTAATCGAAGCTCTGATACTACTTGTTAGACTACAATGACTTATCTATAGGGATGAATAGATCCTAATTAAAAATCACCTTTCAAAAATGGTTATTTAAAAACTTATTTGAAAAACAATGTTGAGCGGAAGGTTGTTGGCCTATATCAAAATAGTAGTCTAAACAAACCTAGTTATTAGAAACTCAGATATGCACAAGCCATATATAATTAACATAATGATAAATCAATCAACATAATAATATCTCAATCAATAGTTTAATATCAAACACAACGATTTCCTATTTTCAATGAAATTTAAACAAAAATATAAAATATTGCAATGTGTCAAACACTTGGTGTGCGTTCGACTTTTTAGAATTTTTCCTTTGAGTTGTGTTGATATGAAAAACAGTTATAATCAAAGTGATTATAGGCTAATAATACAACACTTTAAACAAAACAATTGTTGAAAAATTCATATGAGTAAATCGATTAAACAATATTATGCAACAAATTCTGTAATGAAAACAAAAGCTAATAAAGAGATAATATAGAGCAACACAAGGATTTTTCTACACAGTTCACCTATTTTGTCCTCGCGTGCGGGTACGTCTGCGCCTAATTTCAATTTGGAATTAAGATATTTCTTACTTTGCAAAAGTATGATTATACGAGAAGTGTTCAAGAGCAATCCTACAAATCATAATCGTTCGATTGTTGATTAAATCTCTTCTCTTCTTTTAATCTTCATCAATACCAAGACACAACAGTTGCTAATTGACTATTATGATCTTTCTACTCCTTTGTATACTTTATCTCCAAAGGTTTCACGCACCATCATTTGCACCTATTGAAACACAAGACTTTAATTTGATTCTTTGTTCTCTCATTACTCCTTTGTGTTATTTATCTCCAAAGACTTTCAATAGGCCGCAATCCTCTCTTGAACGTCTTGCACGAAAACCCCCAAATAAGTCAATGATCTTGGAGGACAAACCATTAGTTTTTCATATGAAGATCCATGTCAATCTTAACCCAATATTTTTGGCTACACAAGAACCTAATTGGATGTTATCGAACCTCGACTAGATGGAACCCTAACAAAAGATTATTACAATGATTTGTTAGTGTGTGTGTGTGTGTGCATAGGTTGGAGGTTGAAGATACAAATCAATTATAAGAAATTTGTATGGTATCATCAAGTTAGAATGATGGATGAATGATATATTTATAGTTGAGAACTTTTTAGGAAAAAGAGAGAAGTTTCATAATGAAAATATTATGAAAAATGATCCACAAAATAATATGTGTCGACCTAAAAACATTGTGTGTCGATACATACAAAATAGTATCTACAGGCTTTAATAAATCGAATGTGTTGGCGCATGTGCCTGTGTTTTAAAGCAGAAATGTTGAAGGATTTAATATTGAAGCACATGTGTTTGTGCATAAATCGTAGACACATACTTAAGCTTTTCTAAAATTGTAGAAAAAGTTATTTCTTGTGTCAATACATATGAATTTCAGGTCAACGCATAAACATATTTTTTGTGCAGAAACTGATATTTCATGATATGGACCATTTTCAACTTATTTTAAATGATTCCTAAGACCTCTAATGCAAGAGAATTCCACATGACATAGAGATATCATCCAATATACAGAAATGCTAAGTTTTCTTAATTTTGACATCATGCAAACATCCAATGGTGAAGTTGCACTCACATTATGGTATTTTAAGTTTGTAAATTTGGTGTATTTCGATTCAGATTTTCTGGTTTCTGTGTAGCAAAATAACGAAAATGCAATTGATCCAACAAAAATATAACTCTAGAAATAGTCTATGTTTTATCACATTTGGGTGCGTCTCGGAAATGCATTTCCAGTTTCCATGGGTATTTATGTATTTTTGTGTGGTGCACTAAAAAAGTATGGAGTGAGTTAAGAAATTCCTTAATTTTATCATCAATTTTGTGGGCGAGAAATTTTTAGTGCAGGTTGTTCTTGGTTGGTGACAGGTGTTTTTCCACCAAGTCTTAATTTAACTAATGTTATGCTTCTCCCAAAAGGAGAGTTCATACATTCATGAAAAATTGGAGAGCCGTTGCACTTTGTAATCTTCTATACAAAGTGATAGTTGAAATTTTTGTGAATCGCCTAAATAATGTTCTTGATAAGTGAATCTTTGATAACCAACCAACTTTTGTTCTTGGAAGATCTGTCGTGATATATTTATAAAGACCCACAATACGGTGGTGTTACATCATTCGTCCTCATCAGATGCTCACTCTAGAATATGTCGTTAGTGCATGATCCCAACTCAATAGGTGGTTCTCCCTAATGGGAAACATGGATCTTGACGTGTACGCAGTCCATAACCATAAATGGAAATGGTCAAGGTCCTGAATCCCTGAGAAGTAGGCAGTCAACAAGTCTCACAGTTAAGGAGAGACAATTGATACTCCTTAGAAAACCCTAAATCCAGGCTCATATGCCTCTATAAATACCTTAACCTAAGGTTGAGGATGAACAATCTCATATTCACCAAAGAATATCTCTTTAATAGAGTTTCTCACCCTCGCGAGTTTGCTTTAACCCCACGGAAACACCTCCAAACACACAAGGTTCCTCACCTTTGTGAACTTGTCATTACACCTAGAAACATTAAAACCTCCGACCACCCCTACCAACCTAGAGGTGCCACATATTCGTAAATTTTTAGCAAGTGTAGTGGTGTCCACCATGGAGCCCTAATAAAACTGACTCGGGCCACAATTTTTATTATCACCACCACTTTGACATTCACCATACTAAAATAAAAAACTCTCTATTAAACATTTGTCTGAATAATCCCCCACAAGACGTATGGGCGTGGAACACTAAGTTGAGTGTCGAAGCAAAGATAAAAGACATTTGTTTAAGACACTTGTCTGAATTTTCCGACAAATATCATACGAGTATCATATAATTGTAGATACCGACACAAGTCAGACTCCCTCCACACGCCTATAACTATAGTCTATTTACATAAGCTATTTTAAACACTTCGGCAAATGTATATACTAGATAAGTCAAAATAAAATGTTAGTCAATACAAACACAACCTATGTGCAGTTTGAATATGGTTATGCAAACACAGATACAACGTGTCAATGCTTGAACCTAATAAGTAAGCGTGGTGTGTTAACTGCATAATTATTTTTGGGGTACAATGCAGAAAGTCTTATACACCACCCTAGAATTCATGTGTGGGTTCAATATGTATTCATCCTCTAATAATTATAACTAGAGAGATAAATGGGGAACATGATAAATCAATTGAAGTGATTTATTAATCCCAACAAATAAAAGGTTTAGCCTTCAAAGAATGGTAGGATCTTTGTATCTCTTGAAGATAGCTTCAATGCCTGCCATGACTTCAGCTGGTAAAGGACGATCTGTTGTTGTAAAAGCATCAATATTTTCTTTTAGTTGGTCCACGGAAGTTGCACCGATGATTGAACTTGTCATGAATGGACGGTCTCTCGCAAATCCAAGTGCGAGCTGAACTGGAGTTAGACCATGTTTCTCGGCCAGCTCAACATACTTAATAGTTGCTTCCTGAAATCCAAACATGAAGAATCAAAGGAAAATACTTAATCAGTTATCTTGTTAATTATGGTTTATAGTCTAAACCAATTTTTTAAACACCGAACTATATGAACTGGCAAGAGCACTGTTTAGAATTCGGTTATTTGAGTGCGGTTCAATCGCAGTTTTGTCCTAATTCATGCTGTTTAAAACAATTGACCCATGGCCTAGAATTCTTGTCAGTTTAGTTCTTATAACATTGTCTAAACACTAAAATACAAGAACTATAATTATTATTAAGTACCCGCGAAATTGATTTGTTATATCTTTCCATGTAGCCAGGGAAAAGATTTAATCGTCCACTTTTTCCAGCTTCAGAATTTATATCTATATATTTTCCTGAGAGTGTTCCACCTCCAAGTGGAGAATAGGATAGCAGGCCAATGTTGTAATTCTTTGGATGGCAAACTTCCACGAGATCAGCTGCAAAAATATTAAATTGACTAAGCATTCGAAGAAGCTTAAAATAAAAGGGAAACTACGGTTTACACGCTCTAACTTAGGGTTATGGGGGACAACAACACAGTCCTTAAACTTTAGAATGTGTGTAATTCATGGTTATCAAATAGAGATTCAGATGGTGAATCGGATGATGACCTTTGTTCTGAGTCATGAATTGAATGTTATTATGAATCGTAAGATACTTTTCCAATAAAAATATGTTGTTTTTAAGAAATAAAATAAGTGACATAACAAATTTTAAGTTGATATAACATATATGAGCCTCAAAATTGTTGAAGAAAAGTGGTTGGTTATACAAAGTTGACAAAATGAGTTCCTACAAACAGCGATAAATGAACGACATCTGATTGATGTCGGAATTGTACTTACTTTCAAATCGAGTTCTTACTAGCAAGCTATAGCTGTTTTGAATACTAACAATCTTTGGAAGTCCCTCAACTTTAGCTGCATGGACAAACTCCATCACTCCATATGAAGTCTCATTTGAAACGCCTATGTAACGTACCTGATGAATGAAAAAAGCCAATGACATTGAATCCCATAAACATTTACAAGAGACTGAAAATGATATTAAATAATAATATATAATTTTACATTATAATTGAGAACACGAGAGATTAAAAAGAATATTAAGGTAATAATATATGAAGCATGTTAGGAGTCAATCACCTTTCCTTCATTGATAAGTTCTTGAAAAGCTTGCAACTGTTCGACAAACGGCACACTAGGCCTCCATTTTGAGGGATCATAGGAATATTCACCAAACAATGCAACATAGCGATCTGGCCTATAACGAAGCAGAAAATTACGTACTAAGAAATGAATAGTTCAAAAACTAATTTATATGTCTGGTTCATCGTAATTCATAAGCATCATATCTATGCTTATTTGCTGTAAACTCACCAGTGAATTTGCAACAAATCAATATAATCAGTCCCAAGACGATTAAGGCTTTTCTCCACACTTTCTTTGATATTTGCAGAATCAACCCTCAAAATGTCTGCATTATCGCGTAAGTAACTCGATCTCTCTGAATAGCCACACACTTTTGTTGCTACAATAATCTATCCACAAATAGGGTACACAAGTAGTTTCAAACTGTTAGCTCAACAAAGCATGCTGTAAGTAAAAATATTCTGAAATGAGTGAAAGCCAAATCTCAATCTTACTTCAGGGTTAGCTTGTTATCTGTAGCAAAATGTGCCAAATTAAATCATTCTAATTTGTACTTCCACTCAATTCAAAAACAGCAAATTGGATGTTCCATAGGCCTATAAAACTGATTTTAGTTTTAACTGTCTATGTTTTAAAAGCATATTAAAAAAAAAAAAAAGAATAGACTGAGTTGGGATTTGTGAACTGAAAACTATACCTTGTCACGAGATTGAGATTTCAACCAGCTAGCAATATAGAGATCAGTTCTTCCTTGCGTTTCTTTCTTCATTGGAATTGGGTACTAATTTCAAAACAAACATAAACGGTAAACCTCACTGGTTATTCTTCAAATGGCATGTGGAGCACATGATAGCAGCACACTAGGATTATGTGAAGTAGATTGCAAGAGTTGCGTGCAGGGATGCACGTGATTAAGCAACAAAACAAAGAAAAGCAATTGCCAGAACATAATTATGTGAAGAGAATAAACCAGTGCAAACAAATATTAAAATCGATCAGATAGGTTTAAAAAAAAGTAACAATTATATGTGGAACAAAATATAATAGGGTTCTTATTCATCCAAAGAGTGAAAAAAGCATACTATCAAACATCACATCTGCAACAAAACAAAAAACTCGATAGACTTGAAAACAAAACAGAGATAACTTCTAATCACAGAAAACAATATCAAATATCACATCCAAATACTTGAATTTCAGCAAATGCATACTAAGATTTGAAGAACTTACAGCCTCAGCAGTATCCAGAGCATTAATCCCATGTTCAAACGCATAACTGAGCATATCATGAGCTTCTTTCTCCGAATTTTGCTCCCCAAAAGTCATCTACAACATTGTACCAATCAATCAACAACATCCCACAATACTCAAATCATGAAATATATGAATGTGAGAAGTAAACTTACAGTACCAAGAGTAATTTCACTGATGTTGAGATCAGAGTCACCGAGTTTCCGGTACTGCAGAGGGTTGTTGGCGGCGGCACAAACGAGGGGCCTCACGGATGACCCGGTTCTTCTCTTCAGGAAGGTTCTTGTTTTGGTCGTTGTTGGTGTTGGAAGTGAGAGTGATGGTGTGAGAGAGTGGGAAATGATAGCAATGTCGGAGGAAGTGGGAGAGAAGAAGGAACACCGACAAGCCATGGCTGTTAAGCTTATCTTTTACCTCCAAACAGGTTGTTCAGTTTGCTGCCTCTTATTACACCAAGTTTCAACTTCCAAAACACCACACCAACACTTAATGCAAAATTAAAAATTAAAAAATAGGATTCGTGTGCTTTTTTTAGAAAAATGTTTTGTTTTTAAATTAATATTTTAGACTTTTTTTTTTGAGTGATAGTCCTTATGATTTGAGTCCTGATTTTTAAGTATAAATTGTTTTTGGTTGGAGTCGGGTTTTTTTCCAAGTCTTAATATGACTAATATTTCGTTAATTTATATTTTTTCCGTCTAGTAATAAATTTCATATTTAAGTAATGCGCGGTTTTTAAAAAAATAATTATGCATATGAGACACTTATTATGAAACAGAAAGAGTAATTTTTAGAGAAGTTCAAACATTCATAAAAGATTGGAGTCAGTTGCACTTGGTAATGTCTTATACAAAGTGAGGGATAAATTTTTTATGAATCGCCTAAATGGAGTTCTTGATAAGAGCATTTTTGATAATCAATCAACTTTTGTTTTTGGAAGATCTGTAGTGATATATCTATAAAGACCCACAATAAGGCGGTGATATGAAATTAGTCTCCATCAGGCGCTCACCCCATAATATGTTGTTTGTGATATGAAAAGGGAAGGTGTTAGCACCCTTTTCATCTGTAGTTATCTACCGGCTCTTAATTACTTAAGAGATAAATAAGATGACATACTGATAGCACGAAAAGGTATTGTATATTTGACTTGATTTACATAGATTATATCTTTATTTTATCTTAATTATGTTGCTTTATATTCGTATTATGCCGGTATTTTCTATGTTTTCAGGTATTTACTATTTACAAGGCATGTATGAAGAAAGTCGTAGAAATGGAGAATAATCGTACTTAAAATCCAAAAAAAGAGCAAAATAAATAAGCATGGGTGTGATAGCAAAATGGGAGGTGAAAGCATTGAAGAAAAGAAATGGATCGCGCACGCTGGCCCATCCCATGAAGACGCGTCCCTCAGCCCAATAGGCCTTGTAGCGACCGTCACAACCCCTCAAGCAAGCTATAACGGTTGCCACACATCACAAGGCGAAGTTTTCTCACCAAGCAAGCTTGTAACGACCGTCACACCTCCCATAACGACCGTTACGCCTTAGAAAACCTTACTTCCTCACGAAGCAAGCGTGACGACCGTCACAGCTTCTCCAACAGATTGTAGCGATCGCTACAGAGGCGTTTTCGGAGGAGATTTTCTCTCAACTCTCGCGTACCTCAACTCTATAAATAGGACTTTAATCCTCACTTTTACACACACCCCTCACACGCTTCCTTTTTCCTTCTTTTCCCTATTTTTGCAAGAGTATAATTCTTAGTTATGTCTTAGGCAGAAAATTACCATTTGTAAAAGTGGTAGTTTCTCGCATCGAGGAACTACCACACCATTAGATTTAGGTGTTGTCTTTATTTTCTTTTCGCTTTGTACTAGATTGTCAAACGTGCCAACATGTTCTTAATTCTAGTTTTCATTTTATTTCCAAGCTCCATTTTAATTGCTTATTCTAATTGTTTATGAATTCATTTTAGTTTAAATTTATTTCGGTTTCAAATGATGTTTTGTCTTATATTTAATTACCGTAACTGCATGTTTATTTTCCTATCCATGTTTAGCTAAATAGTTTAGAGTCCGGTGTATGTGGACCGTTGTTACCAATGAGACTCGGTAGAAAATAATAGGTGTGAATGAGTAGGATTCTGTTTTGGTTTTAATTTCCAAGTCTAATTTAAATAGCTTTGTCACGAGAGTGAGAGTTTATTTAACAGGATTTTGTCGCGAGAGTGAGAAATCAATTAAGGTGAGAGCTGACACTGCGAGAGCGTGGGGATCAAACCAGATAGTGGAAATTAGGCAACAAATCTAAATACAGCGAGAACGCTTTAGATGCGTTTAGGATATTATTGGATTTCAAAATATATTTCTTAATTACCGGAAGAGCGAGAGCAAAATCTTGGGATTAGGAAGTATGGCTTTATTTAATACCACGAGAGTGTGATGCGGAGTCTTAAGTCAGTATATTCTACGGAACTAAGTTATAGTCGTAATTAGTACCCGTTTTCTATAAGTCCTTCAGGAATGCGAAAATCATATCCTGACCTCGTTTTAGTATTATTTTCTAAGTTCATTTATTTCAGTTTTAGTTTTTATTTTCCCCCAAAATCCAATTATTCATTAGCCTTAGCTTTACAAAGTAACGATAGATTACAGTAGGTTGACATCGGTCTTTGTGGTTCGACAATCTTTTATATTACTTTGATATTTCCGTGCACTTGCAAAATTTACCCATCAAGTACACAACAGTATTGATTAAAAAAAATTGTCATTCACAAAGAGTGACAGGTTTGGGCAATCACAGGCTTTCACTCACAAAGAGTGTCAGAGATTGGCAAAAGCAAGTAAATAAGAATAAACACTTAACTAAGAAATAGGTAAAAATTACATAAGCGGTACCAAAAGTGGACAACTGTTTGAATAGAATTATATAGAAACTAATAAAATAATTATGCAATGAGATGGAATGAGATGATATGATAGTGAATCAAAGAGGGTTATGGCCACCACATGATTCTTCAGCATCTGCATCCGGATTTTTGAAACTTGGTGGAGGCAGCGGAGGAGGATTCTCATCAGGATTCTATCCCATGAAGTTGTATTGTTGAAATCTGTTCTGAACTTCAACACTCCTGAATTTTTCCATGATACCGGAATCAGCGCGGCAATCATCCATAAAGCCCGACATTTCATTGTAGCATACTCGATGCCATTGCACTAAGTCTGTGTGCCACGAGTGCTGATTATGATACATTCTAGTGTGCTCCTCATGCCACTCACGATGTTCCTGATGCCATTTATTTTGCTGATTGTGCCAAGCTATCGCCTCTTCATGGCGCGCTTGATTTGTAATTTCCAGTTGCTGGAACATCTGAGTCATATACTCAGGAGCAGTTGAGGATGATCCTGCACCAGAAAATTGAGGGATAGGAGGTTCAGGTTGATAGTTGGTTGAAGACCGTCTTTGTGGCTCCCGAGCTCCCCACCCAGTGTTTGCATGAGCAGGAATATCTTCAGGTTGATGCTCCTGATCAATGTCTAGCATATCAGCATCAATATGTTCTTCACCCATATAAACTTGTTCAAACGACACGTCAAAGTTGTAAACTCTTGTATTTGACCCTTTTCTTTGAAGTAGAGGCACTTGCACTGCTTGTTCCACCTATATCCCATATGAGTGAGTGTAGCCTGGTTGAATTCTTGGGCAGCAGCGGGAGATAGAAGAGGCACAAGAGGTATGGTAACACCCTAGAATTTTATAATTCTCATTATTTGTGCAGAATACCCAAGGGCAGTGTTTATATTATTGTCACGCATTTGGAACATACGTTTGACAAAATAATTCGGCCAGTTCAAGTGAATCTGTTTTTGAAGGATATATAAGAGATGAAGATCAGGCCAATCTAATATAGAATGACCACCTGACCTTGGCCGCAAGATGTGAGAAACTATCCAATGAAGCATTCTTGGAATGCTTTGAATCATGCCAGAAGTAACCTGTTCGTATGGACCAAGAGGCTTTTCCAAATTTATAATTGATGCAAGATACTCCTATTTCTTATATGCATGATCAAACTTTACATCGTGCTAGCTTTCCAACACAGCATTACCAAAAGGGATATTGAAGACAGTGTCCTAGTCAGCAGCTTCAAACACATGTGTTTTGTTTCCAATCAACACTTAGAAGATACTCCTCTAGATGATTTCAAACCAGCATAAAAGGCACGAATGAAATCCTTATGATAGTTGTCATTAATGGTTAGGAAGTTACCTAATGTTTGTGCGCCTAGCAGATCACACACATCTATGATGTGCAGAGAAAGAACACCCTTTTTGTTGAAGACATGTGGCTTCATAACTAGTCGTGACTTGAATGAATTTTCAAATTCCTCTTTTACAATTGGATGAATGATGGAAAGGGCAGTATGAGGGATCTCTGGTGATTCAGCCCGAGAAGAGGTGCCTACAACAACTTTTCCTTTTCCTCTTCCTCTTGATCTAGTGTTGCACCCCAAAATTTGGCCTCCTATCTCGATTTTATCTAGCTTAGGCTTCACATTCATCTGCATACGCGTCCATTAGGCCATTGGCATTAAACAGTCATTCATTCACTGCATACGCATCATTTCGTCGTATTTAAATTGACAAAAAGTTGGTTTAAATCGATATGTGAATCGTTTTATAGTTATAAAATACCCGATATTTCACTTTATTCATTTTGATCTCCTTACCTGTTTCTTGTATTGTGTTAAGTTATTTATATGTCAATGCTATCGATATTTTGGCTTTATAAACAGACTGTTAAAAATAATTCGACACTATACGAAAATTAGTGGGAAAAATATTTCAAGTTTTCGCCTCTAACTTACTGCTTTATGAATCTACGTGTCGCGTAGATCATGAAAATGTGCTCTCTCTAATTTTTCGATACGTTTCGAAGTCTCGTTTTTAACCGTGAGTGTTTTACAGCCGGATATTCTTTATTATCATTTTATTTCGATAATGTTTCTTTAATCTTTGATACCCGTAATTTATTTTAATATGTTTATTTTATTTTTTTCGGATAATTTATTGTTCGAATCTATATCATTTTTGACAATTTTAAATGTTCAATTTTTTATCCCAAAAATCAAAATAAAAATGTTGTTGGGTAGATTATTTTTTTAATCTTTTGGGCTTTGTGGCCCATTTTGTCAAAAGGATATTTTTAGTATTTTTTAAAAAATTGCAAAACCTAATTCTACTTTTATATATATATATATATATATATATATATATATATATATATATATATATATGTTAATTTGTGTCACTGTTTGGGAAGAAAAAACGAAAATGAAAGAAAACGGCTGAGGCAGAAAGCAAATTCTTCTTCACTTTTCACGCCATTCAACCTTCCCTTCATTCACTCGCAAAACCCCCGCCGCTGCTACTTCCATCCCTCTCGTTTTCTCTCCACCGTAAATCCTTCACATCATACATATCCGCCTCAGTTCCATTACTCACGCCGCTGCTACCCTCATCGGAAGTACAACAACAACACATCTCTGCTGGAACCTCCCTTCTTCATCCGCAAAACAACATACTCCTTCTCTGTCACTGCTCCATCTCTGCGGTTAACCCAATCGCCGTCCTCTTCCTCCTCAACAACAGAAACAGCAGCAACGTCAACTTGTCTCAGCTTCAAGCTTGTAATCCCTTTTACACGTTTGAACATCAACAAACTAAGCGACGTTTAGGTAACTTTCAATTTACCAGAGATACCGTGTATTGTGATTACATGTTAGCTAAATTACTATGCCATGGATGTCGAAATGCTTCTTCTTAAAGCTGTTGTTATAGTTTAATACAATAGAAAATACTATGTAATTTGGTTTGACAGGTTAGGAGTTATAGAAATTTGTTGTGTCAATACCATACTGTTCTGTTTGTGATTGATCTCATTTTAACATTGTGGAAGTCATTTGTGTTAGTGTTGTTGATGTTGCAGAATTTCTAAAATAACAGTTTGAGTTTGAATTTTTTTTGGAACTGTTGGTGCGAAATGTTGTAGAATTCACTACTTCTTTCTTATTGGTTGCTGCCCGAATTGTTAACTGTATAAGTTTCGGGATCAAATTCAATGTAATATCATGTTTGTTTGAGATAATTTTGAAGAAACGTCGATGACATTTTGGTTGTGTTTGAGTTGAGTTTGAATGAGAATATAATATCGTTTGTGTGTCTTGTTTGCTTTGAGTATGTTTGAGTCTAATGTTGCAGTTTTTGATTGATAATACTTTTCAATTGTTGTCAAACTGTGTGGAGATTTGTGATGTCGATGCGTTGTTTTGAGTTAATTTCTTTGAAATCAAATATCATGATAGAACCAATTGAGAGTTGTGATAGGCGATGTGTTATTATTCGTGAATTGAGTTTAAGTTTTTGTATGCTTGGTTTCATTCAATTTGAAGAGGATATTAATGAGGTTCGGATACAATCCGAGTTTAAATTCAAGAGGTAATTCGGTAGACATTATTTTGTTGATTCCATTTGTGCTAAACATACTTGAGATTGATTTTTTTGAGCTTTTATTTTGATCTTACTAGTTGCTGCCCGATTATTGATAAGAGGCTAAGAACTTGATTTAATTTACTACTTTGTTCGTTCTTGATTCAATTTGAGATAACATGAGTTTATGCATACTTGTTATTTGGTTTTGATGGTTAGAATGTCGTATCGTACCCGGATTTGTCTCGATACTTAAAACTTTCATGAGATCTTAGTTTCTAATTCCTTTTACCATGTACTTTCTTGATCCATAAAATACATGTATGTTTGATTTTGGTTTTCATTTAGCTCATTTCAATTCCTCATGTGATTACTAAATTTTGTTCTTTGGTTGATGCAAGTTCTCAAATGGCTCATGTTTCATTCGATTTTAATTATAAGTCTTGATAACTAACCATATTCTAATTGGTTGCGATTCCATTTCATTTCTTTTATCCCATCTATGCTACTAACATGTTTGTTATTTGTGAAGGCATTCAAGAATTGTCCAAGAGTATATTTTCTATTAGTGCATCTATATTTTTTTTAATTGTTATTATAGTTCTATTACTATTTTGATATAAAATTTAGTAATGTATTTAGTATTTTATTTTTTATATTTAATATTGTAAATACAATTATACTACTTTTATTCATATATTTTATTTGGTCCATTTGTAAATAAATTCAATTACATTGTAATGATCTTTGTGTTGCGAATGAATTTGAATGCAAATATATCTAATCTAACTAATCTAACAAAATACATACTTGAGCGTTGCAAAATTCTCCGCATAGTTTGTTTGTATTTTGAGTGATGTAGGGATCTTCATTTGGTATTCATCTGATGTATCAAGCCTTATCCGACCTTGAAGACTACTTGGAGCTCAACTCTTGCACAACATAAAAGCTATTTATTTATTCAAACTAATTCGATTTGGTTGTATATATCCCTGTTCACGAACATGTACTCCCATTCCTGCATAGATTGTAATAGCTTAGGATTTATTTCCTTGTGTGTTCTAATTATCATTTAGTTATGCGTTTATCATATTAGAACACATAGTCTCCTCTTGGGCTCTTCATCAAGGAACAGGTAAACACACAATGCACACCTACACACATTCATAGTTTGGTCCTGGACTTTTCTACAGCGACAACTATCCGATCGATTGTTCCAATCGGTCGTTTAGAATACTAGTGTCACGCTAGTCCCACTTTTAGGAGCATACACAAAGCCACTTTGTATGGGCTCGCTTGCTTTCCTAATTGAATTATTCTATCCACAACCAAACCCCTAAAACACTTTCAAATTAAATTAATTAATTGAATTTGTTTTCTAAATTGATTTTCATAAAAAATACTTGGATGGAGTTTGTTTAAATTATTAGATGATAGCCTAATGATTTAAGCGAACTCGAAGTTTTTTAGATTGTTAGATGGTAGCCTAATAAACTAAAAACTTCTATCCATGTTCTAAAACAAAAAATATAGTGTTATGGCATTTAATTAAATTGTTGGATGATAGTCCGACGATTTAATTAAATTTAAAGTATTTGGGCCATTAGATGATAGCCTAATGACTTAAATACTTTTATTCCATACGCTTAATAAATGTGAACTTTGTTTCACCTCACCTTTTTTATAATATAGATTTTGGATGAGAGATGATTGGTCGAGCTCACTCACCAATTTCGAGTATTCGAATTGTTAGATGATAGCCTAACGTTTTGGTACTTGTCATCTACAATTAAAATCAATTCAACCCATTCAAATTCTTTTTTCCGCTCATATGCGGTCATCAAAAATATTTATTCTAAAATCAACACAACCAATTCAAACATTTTCAAGAAGAACTACGGAGTTTTGACTTTCCCATTACACGAGAGAATACGTAGGCACGCGGTTTCGAAACCGTGTCAAATTCAAAATAATAATAAACAAATCCCGTTTTCTTCTTTCTTATTTCTTGATCATAAATTTATAAATTAGCGAATACACCCACAAACACGCGCGAGCTAAATGGGTCCCATCGAGTACGATGGACGTAAGAGGTGCTAATACTTTCCTCTTGCATAACCGACTCCCGAATCCATCCTTTTGGTCTTGTAGACCGCCTTATCCGATTTTTGTGGGTTTTATCTATATTTTCTCGTTCTTTCTAGAACAAATAAAATTAGGTGGCGATTTCATTGTTTTTTGAAAAATTTAAATGATTTTTGAAAAACGAGTTGCTTCATCTAGGAAGTATTGTTTTAGGAGGCATGGTTGATGAAGAAGAGTGTTATGGGATGGGTTGTAGAAGAAGTTGTAAGAGGTGAATAGTAGATTAGGGTTGGCCGTAATTGATGTTATAAGATGTATGAGAGTGCTTTGAGAATGTATAAATTGCTAAATGGGCTGACCCAAAAAGAGTTATGTGTCAATGCAAAGGATTATGAATCTATCCAAAAAATAAAATTTATTCTGAAGGTATGAGTCGATACAAGATACGTATTGAAAGAATTTTGAAAAATAGAAAATATCAGAGTTATGGATCGACTCATGTGATTTATGTATCGACCGAAGTACAGTTTGCATCGATTCATGGTGTTATGCATCGACCTAAACCTTAAAAAAAATCTTAACAGGTTTTTATGATCAATGAGATAAGGGACCCATCAGTAAATGTATGTTTGTGCAGAATGAGTTATTTTAGGGATGATTATGCAGAATGGTAGTGCAATGCACATGGCTAATGAGAATGCTCAAACAATTTATGTAAAGAGAAACATATAAACGATATTTAAGGAATATATTACACATACACAAAATCAATGAATTTTAACGAGGTATGGAGAGGAACAATATTATCTTAGTTGATGAACCTTTAATACACACATACATAAACTAGAATACATTTCAATAACATAGTGAGATACATATAAATAAGGTACATGCATACTTAAGACACCAAGTGAGAGATATCTAAGATCCCTAACTCACGACGAATGTTGAAGAAAGTTTATGTTGCTAATGGTTTAGTGAAAATATCAACAAGTTGATTTTCAGTATCAACATGCTCAAACACAATGTCTTCTTTTTCAACATGATCGCGAAGAAAGTGATGTCTAATCTCTATGTGTTTAGTTCGTGAATGTAAAACAAGATTCTTAGTGAGGTTGATGGCACTAGTATTATCACATTTTATTAGAATACGTTTTAGTTGAATATTGAAATCTTACAGTTGTTGCATTAGCCACAAAATATGGGCGTAACAACTACTGGCTGCAACGTATTCAGCCTCAACAGTTAAAAATGCAACATAAACCTGCTTTTTGCTATGCCAACTTAATAAGGAGTTTGAAAATAAGTGACATGTGCCACTAGTGCTTTTCCTATCTGATTTGCAGCTTGCAAAATAAGAATCGGAGTAAACTACTAATCTACAATCACTTCCATTGGAATACCAAAGCTCATACTTAGATGTTCCATGAAGGTATCTAAGTATACGCTTGATAGCTTTCAAGTATGATTCCTTGGGATTCGATTGATATCGTGCACACGTACAAACACCAAACATGATATCAGGCCTAGATGCAGTAAGATACAAAACGGATCCAATCATACCTTTATACTTCTTGACATCTACACACTTACCATGTTCATCTTTATCCAAGTTCCCGTTAGAAGGCATGAGGGTGTTAATGGACTTTGAGTCATTCATTCCAAAGAGCTTGAGTAGCTCTCTGTAGTATTTTGTTTGATACACAGTTGTGCCCTTATTGATCTGCTTTATTTGTAGACCGAGGAAGTAATTTAGCTCCCCCATAAGACTCATTTCAAATTACCCCTACATAACATTAGAAAATTCTTCGACCAAGTGTAGGTTAGTTGAACCAAAAATATATCGTCTACATATAATTGAACTAAAAGAATGTTCTTTCCTTTACGTTTAATGAAGAGATTCGTATCCACTTTACCTCTTGAATATCCATGATCAAGCAGAAATTTGCTAAGTCTTTCATACCAAACCCGAGGGGCTTGCTTAAGACCGTACAAAGCTCGTTTTAATTTGTAAACATAATTTGGATATTCATCATTCTCAAAATCGGGAGGTTATGAGACATATACCTCTTCATTTATGACACCGTTTAGAAACACACTCTTTACATCCACTTGATAAAGCTTAAAATTCTTAGAACACGCATAAGCGAGCAAAAGACGTATAACCTCAAGGTGAGAAACTTGAGAATAAGTTTCTTCATAGTCTATGCCCTCCTCTTGGATACCCTTGTGCCACTAAGCGAGCTTTATTTTGAGTTATCACTTCGTGTTCATCAAGTTTATTTCTAAAAACCCACTTAGTGCCTATGATATGATGGTCTCGCGGACGAGGGACAAGTTCCCAAATGTCATTTCTTTTAAATTAATTAAGCTCATCTTGCATGGCCATTAGCCAAAATTCATCAATCAAGGCCTCTTTGGCGTTCTTAGGTTCTACTTGTGAAACAAATGCGAAGTGATAGCAGAAATTACGTATCTTAGAACGATTCGTCACTCCTTTTGATATGTCTCCCAATATGTTGTCAATAGGATGGTCTTTTGAGGATTTTTAGGCTGGTGGAAGACTTTTCACTTCTGCTGTCCCTTATTCCTTATCTTTGTCATGACTAGTATCTTTCTCCTCCTCTTTGTCAACTGATTTGGACTGATCAATTTCTAGAATAGCTTCCTTGAGTATGTCTTCTGAAGATACACCTGCACCATCAAAAGAAATACCTTTTCCAACATTTTTCGGATAAGACTCATCAAAAGAAACATGGACTGACTCTTCAATAGTAAGTAAACGTTTATTATACACTCTATATCCTTTGCTTGATTGTGAGTATCCAAGAAAGATACCTTTATCCGCTTTTGCATCAAACTTCCCAAGATTTTCTTTACCATTATTCAAAACAAAATATTTACAACCGAATACGTGAAGACGTGACAAGTTTGGCTTTCTTCCTTTCAAAAGCTCATTAGGGGTTTTATCCAAAATAGGACAGATTAGTATCCTGTTTAAAACATAACAAGACGTGTTAATCGCATCAACACAAAAATATTTTGTTAATCCACCCTCATTGAGCATTGTTCTAGCCAACTCCTCTAAAACGCGATTTTTGCGCTCCACAACTCCATTTTGCTGTGGAGTTCGAGGGGCTGAAAAGTTATGCTCAATGCCATTCTTATCAAAGTACTTATCAAAGAGATGGTTTTGAAATTCACCTCCATGATAGCTTCGAATTGTAATTATTTTGAATCCATTTTGTTTTGGGACAGTTTTGCAAAACTCTTAATAGCGGAAAAGGTTTCATCTTTGCTATGAAGGAATATGGTCCAAGTAAATCTAGAATAGTTGTCATACCCCAATTTTTGACCTAAGATATCACCTTACATTATCCACATATGCATCACTGCATCACTAACAGTTTTAGAACAGAATAGATCGTGCGTGGCTTCTAGAAGTCAAAATTAGGGTTTCTACAAAATTTCATCTGTTCAAGATATGATAAATTAGGGTTTGAGTTTCCACTCACCTCAAATGATCTATCTTAATCAATCATCAACATTTGATCTCCAGATTCCCAACTTTTTCTCATGAATTACCTTGAATCGACCAATTAGGGTTTGATCGAAGATAGTGAGTCATTGACTTTCTGCTCAATGAATGACCTATTTGCTTGGAGATTGATCTTAACATCTTCAATTCAACATCTTGACCTAATTTCTTGATTCAAAACATTTCAAAAATCCATGTTTCTTCATCAGACAAATTCTGAACCATCTGATGAAAATTCACCTGCTCAAAAAAGTCAAACTTTGACTTTTGGTCAACTTTTTCAAGAATAAACTTTTTCAATCATAAAAACATTTCAAATAATCCATCATGATCATAAAAAATCAAGAAATGTGAAAAAGTCAACAAAAAGTCAAGATTTGAAATTTTTCTAACACTTAGAAATTTTTTCAAAGTGTTAAGAAACATGGTTTTTTCTCACTATCATGGCCATTTTCCACCTAGATCCATTTGGATTCAGAAAAAACTCAAAACATGAAAGTTGTAGACCTTGTTACAAGCTTTCCAAAATGTCCAAGAACTTGCAAAAAAACTTTGTCTAGCTATGCTTTTGATTTTGAAACATAGAGCTCCAAAACCATGGAATTTCAAGTTCATACTTCAAAATTATGAATCAATTTCATAAATCTCCCTTTCTAGAAGCCTTGTCATCACCTAGGGGTAGATTATAACTGATAAATATCAGCGTTGCATGATTGAGAAGAGGATTGAATCAAAGAGAAATTTCTTACCATGGTTAGAAAGTAACTTTTGCATTAAATGCAAAAGATTCCTTCTTACCACTTAAGCAAGTTGCAAAGCTCTCTCAATGATAGCCATGCCTTGTCATTCAGATTTCTTGGCCTATAAATAGAGATCATTTCTTCATTTTCAAATCACACCAAAGCTATCATAATCAAGCTTTCCTTCTTTCTTTCTTAAATCCCAAGTTTCAAAGTTCAAAGAGGAAAATTTTGCAATCTTTAAACCTTGCAAAATCTGAGTGAGTTTAGGTTTCTAACATGTTCTAAACATCAATTAGAAGTTGTTCAAAGCTTAAAACCACCAGGAAAACTATCCAAACTCAGAATCATACTCAAAAATCCAAAAGCTTGCAAATTATGCCTTAACTTGCCATATCTTAATCTACTCGTGCTAGCTTTGATTTAACACTTTAAACATCATCCATACACTTCATAGAAGTGATCCAGACACTTAGATCACATTTGTAACAACTCCAGTTCCAAATTCGAAACTCACTTCAGGAGATTGCAGTTGGACTTGGGTGGAACGATCCAGGCAATTTCAATTCAAGCTAAGCATCCAGATACCTTCCATAGGATCCAGTGAAGCTATAACAATCATTAAAACACAACTGGAAACACTCTAACCGAGATTTCAATTTCAGTTCGAAGAGGTAAGATACTCAGACTTTGAACTCTATGATTCATGCATTCCAGTTCAAAAATTGTTTGGCCATTTTGTTTTTGCACTCATGCTGATCATTAACCCTCAATCAATTTCATAAATCATGATCCATACACGATTTCATGTTGATTCTTAGAATTAGGGTTCATCTGTCCTCGTTCACAATTAATCATCTTAAGTTCAAAATAAATGAAATTAAGCATCACCATCATATTCATGAGTTCAAAACGAGCAACTTTGATGTTTACATCTTTCAATTTCATTGAGAAATGAGGAAGTTACAAAATCAAGAGCTTGAGGAAGAAGAAGATGGAGTGCGCGCGTTTTCTGTTTTGATTTTCAAATTCAAATAATTCGTTTATAATATAATAACATGGAAGAAAATAAATAAACGGATGTATAGCCACCCCAGTGGTAGTCAGCGCGCTTTTCATGTCCTTTGCCTTGCCTATGGTCCAGGGTTCGAATCCCCCTGAGACCATTTTGTCATTTTTTTTTTACTTTTCCTTCATTTTGAAACATTTTCAAAGACTTGTTTTAAATATAATTAAATGAAGGCGTGCAAATAACAAGATAAACACATGGCTCAGTGGTAAAGCCTTTCACTTCTAAGCCAAAGGTCTTGAGTTCAAATCTCCTTAGGACCAAAATCAAATTTTTACTACTTGTTTTCTTCACATTTTCTATCAAACTTCAACATTTTCAAAAACCAATCAAAACTTCTCATTTTGAGATGATTTTTTGCACACTTGTCACATCACATACAATCAAATAACTTTTCACACTCTTTTTTTCAAACAAAACATCTTTTAACTGTAAGTGGTAACGCTTGTACACTCAATCAAAACACCCAATGCTTACAATTAAAGATTCAATCACCTTTCAAACATCTTTCTTAACACGTAAGTGGTAACGCTTGTACACTCAAGCAAAACACCTATAACTTACGATGAGAGATTCAATCAATCAACCTTTCAAAATGTATGTGATGAAAAAGATTAGATACATTTTTCATTAAGATGACATTCGTCTTTTGTCTCTTGATAACATCCCGCTGCTTCCACTAGCATAAGTGGGAACTACGATTGCTACTGACTTTCTCAACATCCCTTTGAGAATACGTAGGCACAAGGTCTCATCCTTGGCGAGCATACTTCTTTCTACCCCAAACCAAACAAAACCATAGCTCCTTTAGATCCGAGCTACAGATGCTCTGATTCCCATTAAGGGATATGTATGCAGAAGATCCCGATGATCTTTGCGAGCACAATAATAACAAAACCTAGGATCCCACATAAACTAACTTTCTTAAAATCCAAAGGAGAAACTTTCCCAACAATAGAAATAACAATTTAAAACACACAAACATATCAAACTATTCATATATAAAGCTATAAATACCTATATATATTTAGGGTGCCACATCTATTCCCTTTATATAACAAACCCCCTTGCCTGAAATCTCCCCAACGCGTTGCGTCTAGTTCGCGCTAGTCGTAATGCATATCATATCAATTGAGGGTATTGCAACTTTCCCCTTTTTCATAATCATTTTTCTTGTGTTGGAAATAATAAAGCTTGATGCTCACGACATCTTTATAAACAAATCAAAAGAGTAAATCGTTTTGAGCCAGAGAATCCGAATTCCGATTCGATTCCCTCGCGCGTCACTTTTTAACGCGAACAAAAAAAATGGCGACTCTGCTGGGGAGAACGCTAAACTTTTATTTTCAAAGAAAACAATGACTCTGCTAAAGAGCACCAAGCTTTTTTTTGTTTTCAAAAGAAGAAAAAAAGGGTTTAAGTTTTCATATGTGCATATGTTTGTTTTTCTTTATTGTGTGTTTTAGTTCTCGCGATTTCATCTGATGGAAAGAAATCCTAACCCGGATTTAAGAAACATTTAAGATCTAGATGGGGGTATAGTCCTATTAACTTGTGGGAAGTTTCATTACTTACTAAGTTAATTTGAGATCCCTCTCTCAGTGGAGGTTGTCTTGGGAGTATTTGTGTTTAGCAAGTATTTGCGAAGACATTTTGCTTTTGAGAGAACTAACGAAGCTGAGTGGCTGTAGAACACATAACCCATCCTGGCCATTTAGGATGTAGTGCAGAAGCTATTCAAGTGTAAGCTTGGAATAGTTGTCATGCGAGACTACGATCAGACGAGTTTTTCTTGAAAAATATTATTGGACTTCGAGTATTTCAACAAATCCGATAATATTTCAAAGAGAAGCGTTGAACCTGTATTATCAGTAGAACCTGCTTCACAGATGAATAAGCCCTTAGAACTTACCCACGTTTGGTTCTTATCATTGGCCTCATGCTCGTGACTTCAAACGCTTGAACGTGTGTATAACCACTAACCATGTTTGTATCTCTGTGGCATTCATACATTCATTCAAAAAAGAAAAACTTCATTTCTCTTCCCATTTCCAAAGAATTTAGAGATTTTTCTTTGTGAACATTTTAGGTTAGAGTGATGGACGTCAGAAGAAGATTTACCAAGAAATACAGTTTTAGAATTCCTGATGTAGGAAAGTTAAAAGAGTTAGCATCCTTGGTAGAAGATCCCTCGGATTTCAAAAAACGCTATGGAACTCTTTTAACTGTCCTGAACACTAACGTTGATAAAGGACTTCTCAAAACTTTCGTTCAGTTTTATGATCCAGTCTATCGCTGTTTCACTTTCCCTGATTATCAGTTGATGCCTACTTTGGAAGAGTACGCACACATCCTAAGTATCTCAGTATCAGACAAGGTGCCTTTCAATGGTTTGGAAGTCATTCCTAAGCCACCAATCATTGCCGCAATGACTCACTTAAGGAAATCTGAGATAGACAAAAACCTAACTACCAAAGAAAAACTCTTAGGACTAACTTCAAAGTTCCTAATGGAGAAGGCTCTTAAATTCTCTAAAGCCGGTAGCATGGTAGCCTTTGAAGCTGTTCTAGCTTTGCTCATCTATGGATTGGTGTTGTTTCCCAACGTCCCAAGTTTCGTTGATATCAACGCCATAAGGATCTTTCTGATTGGAAATCCCATTCCCACTTTGCTTGGTGACACGTATTTCTCCATCCATCATAGGAATCGTCAAGGAGATGGAACTATCGTGTGTTGTGTACCTCTGTTATTCAAATGGATTATCTCACACTTGCCTAAGTCTCCTATCTTCCACGAAAACAAAAACGGTTGGCATTGGTCTCGAAGACTCATGTCTCTTACAAACGACGATATCCATTGGTATACCTTGGCCAACAATGAGATGGAAATCATTGAAAGCTGTGGAGAATTTGCGAACGTACCTCTCATTGGTACGAAAGGAGGAATCAACTACAACCCATTCTTGGCAAGACGTCAACTCGGGTATGAAAATTCTAGTACACCCCTTGGTTTTACAGTAGAAAGCTACTTTTATCATGAGGGGAAAGATTCCCAAGGTTTGAAAGCCAGAATGATAAGAGCTTGGCATCACATTTGATGGAAAGAAAAGGGTAATGCAAGGAATTGTGTAGCCATGGAAATCTACACTTCTTGGATAAAGAAAAGAGCGAAGGAATTCCGAATTCCTTATGCTTATGAAGAACCCATGTTTCCAGTGGTATCTAAATCGATCGCCATTCCCATTGAGACTATGGGAGAATACCAAGAAGCTTTGGCCAAGATGAGGCTAGAGAAAGAAGCTTTAGAAGACAAGTTCCTTAAGACTGACTTTGAAAATGAAAAGCTTAAGAAGTAGGTCAAAGATCATGAAAAAACGCTCTACTTCCAGGATGAATGGCTCATGGAGAATGATGAGAAAATTCGCCGGAAAGATAACGCGATCAAAAGATACATCAAAGAAAGGAAAAGAAAGCTTGAAGAAATGACGACTAGCAATCCTGCTCCTGACGATTGGAAGAAAGTCATCAACAAGCTGAAAGCCGAGAAAGCTGAACTGAAAGCTTATTATGGGAAAGAAATCCTGAAGTTGAAGCTGCATCAAGCCTTTGGTTCTTCATCAGATGAAGACGATTAATTAGTTTAGCTTTATTTTATCATTTATTTTATCATTGTAAGAGCTATGCTCCAAAAAATTTGTTGTAATCTTCTTTCAATATTAATAAAATAAGTGTTTTCCATCCAAATGTTTGCTAGAAATTTCTCTTTTAGCGTAAATTCTTTGGAAATTCTTTTCTCTTTGCATTCATAATCATGCATCATACTTTGCATCTCGAGTTTGTTGTTTAGAGTCTTATCTTTTAGAATTGTTTCCAGAGAGAGAAAGATCGTCAAGCTATCGCGTCTTAGAGTTTCTCGACTATGTTCATAGTCAACTCGCAGATACAATACTCGTGCAAATAGGAGAAAAGCAATGGAAGATTTTGAACAAGAAAATGTTGAGCTTCGTGGCACAGTGACAACACTTCAGGAAGAGGTGGAGAGACTCACTTCTTCTTTGGTAAGTTCATTGGCAACTAC
Source organism: Vicia sativa (assembly GCA_021764765.1). Taxonomy (NCBI): domain Eukaryota; kingdom Viridiplantae; phylum Streptophyta; class Magnoliopsida; order Fabales; family Fabaceae; genus Vicia; species Vicia sativa. The sequence goes on along the minus strand of CM038795.1, from coordinate 268,781,469 downwards.
ACACAATCAAGAAACAACAGTAAACAGTCAAAATCAAGCGACGATTTCAGAGATCACTACTACTCTAGTTTCAGCTGTTGTAGTCAGTAATCCTCTCTTCAGTATGCCAGAAGGTTATCCATGGGGCATGCCTTTCAATTTTGGCATTGGATTTTGTCAACCCACTTCTGAGGTACGGGCAACCATGATTGAGGTTCCTATCTTGCAGAACTCAGCATTTACTCCGCAGCACGGAGTAACCTTTCCTCAAGTCACTATGTTGGTTTCTCAACCGATCATGACAAATTCAGCTTCTGTAGTTCACGCTACTGTAGACGAAGAAGTCTATCATAACCCAGGCGACAACACGAATTCTCGTGCCCAAATGGAAAATATCCAGGAACAATTCCATAAGATGCAGCTTGAGATCAAAACAATCCGTGAAAAGGAATTGTTTGGGAAGAATGCCCACGATCTATGCCTAGTTCCTCGCGTAAGGATACCCGTTAAATTCAAACTCCCTGATTTTGAAAAATATAGAGGAAATTCCTCCCCGCAGAGTCATCTTACAATGTACGCTAGGAAGATGTCTACATATAATGACAATCACCAATTGCTCATTCACTATTTCCAAGACAGTCTCACCGGTGCCGCACTGAAGTGGTATATGGGACTAGATAGTGTGAATATCCAGACATTCAATGACCTAGCCGAAACCTTTGTCCAACAGTACAAATTCAATTTGGACACAGCTCCAGATCGAGATCAACTCTGTTCTATGTCTCAAAAGGAAAAAGAGACGTTCAAAGAATACGCCCAACGTTGGAGGGAAATTGCTGCCCAAGTTAATCCACCGTTAGAAGAAAAAGAAATGACCAAGGTTTTTCTAAATACTCTTGGCCCATTCTACTACGAACGCATGATCGCCAGTGCTCCTGGAGATTTCACCGAAATGGTAAGCATGGGGATGCGACTAGAAGAAGGAGTCCGAACAGGACGCTTAACCAAAGAAATGGGGTCTTCAAGCGGAACCAAGAGAGTCGGAACTGGTTTCCCAAAGAAGAAAGAACATGACGTTGGAACGGTATCCCGAGGGAAACCAAGGAAAAATGTCAGTCACCGACAACTGGTAGCCACGATAGCACCAGTTGTTAATACAAGTTCAAACGAGGGAATTACCCCGCAATTCTAGCAAAATCAACAGCCTCGACAACAGGCTCAACAATTCAACGACAATCAGAACCGTACTCCTCGAATTTCGCAGTTTGATCCAATTCTGATGACGTACACAGAATTATATCCTGCCTTAATAGAAAGAAATCTTGTGCAAACAAGATTACCACCTCCGGTACCAGACAAATTACCTTGGTGGTACAAAGCAGATGTGTCTTGCCCTTTTCATCAAGGGGCACCGGGTCATGATCTCGAACACTGCATAGCACTAAAATCTGAAGTACAAAGATTAGTAAGGGCTAATCTTTTCTCTTTCAGGAATGCAAATCCAAATGTGCAAGCAACTCCTCTTCCAAATCATAGTGGACATACCGTGAATTTGATACTAAGAAATACAGATCGGTATCTTGTCACCAACATAAATATGATAAGAGAAAGCTTGGTACAGCTCCACGCTACATTCAGCACAATGGGCGCCTTCGCTAAACATGACTACACAACCTGCAGAATCTGCTTCACAGATTTTCGAGGATGTCCAACTGTGAGAGCAGACCTTCAACGGTTAATAGACATTGGCGACATTCAGATCTTCAGAAATAGGAACGATTATGACGTAAATATGGTAGGGTATTATCCGCATGAGCTTTTAGTCTCAGATATCAACTCGAAAATTCCCGAAGTAAACATCATCATCCCCTTCTTCCATATGCCAAAGTGTGTAGAAGTTGAGTACAACGGTCCAAGAGTTCCAGACTCTCCTTTGGTGATCTGTCTACCTGGTCCTATTCCTTACAATTCTGACAAAGCAATTCCCTATCAGTACAATACAACTATGATAGAAGATGGGGAGGAGAAACCCATACCAACTCTTCCGACCATAGTCAACATCGCTGAAATAGGTCGAGTAACGCGAAGTGGACGTGTGTACACCCCAATGCCACCAAAGCAACCCATTGCTCCCGCTGTTGGACAAAATCCTGTTGATGCACCTCTTGAGAATCCTATGGGAATCCCTGTTGGTAATCCAGACATAAATGTTGGTCTGTCTGATAGAACCAATGTCAATTCAGACTTCGACAAGATTCTAAAGCTGATCAAGAAAAGTGAGTACAGAGTCGTGGATCAACTGATGCAGACTCCCTCCAAAATATCAATACTCTCTTTACTTCTGAATTCCGAAGCCCATAGAGAAGCCTTGATGAAAGTGCTAGATCAAGCTTACGTAGATCACAACGTAACTACAGATCAATTTGGTGGAATTGTAGGCAACATAACAGCTTGCAACAATTTAAGCTTCAGTGATGAAGAACTCCCAGAGGAGGGAAGTGATCACAATCTTGCTCTACATATCTCTATGAACTGCCAATCAGACTCTCTCCGCTAACGTGCTAGGGGAGTGGCTCATCCTGAATGTAATGCCAAAACGACTCGCTTATCTTACAAAGGAACCGATGAAATCCAATGATATAGTGGTCAAAGCCTTCGATGGATCAAGGAAATCCGTTATTGGGGAAGTCGACCTTCAAATGACGATTGGTCCACATACCTTCTAGATTATTTTCCAGGTCATGGACGCCAACCGCCATAGCTGTTTGCTAGACGACCTTGGATACACGGGTGAGCGTGACATCCACGCTCCACCAAAATTGAAATTCACGACAAATGGGAAGTTAGTAACCATTATCTGGACAAGCTTTACTAGTAAGCCATTTGTCCACTTTTTCTTTCATCACCGCCGACGATGTCAAGGACGCAGCTCCAAGGACTTTCGTTAAGGTGAATCGCAAAGAAAATGATCGCCTATCTCCTCTTACAAAGAAGAGGCATAGTAAAGAAACGTAATGCAGCAGTGGGGACAAGTAATAAACTCACAACAACGAAACAAAAACAGGTCTTGATTTGCTCCAAGATTTCCAAAAGCCAATCAAAGGGATGGAACTCTTCGTCCAATTAAATAAGTATTCCACAGCGGAGGTTTCTTAAACCCTATTCTTCAAGAGGTTAATATTCTTATCGATGAAGGTAATAAAGACAATCTCTCTGAATCCGAAGAGTGGAGCACTTATCTTGATAGCTCTGAATATGTGTCCCAGGAAGAATCGTACGCGCCTTTCTATCCTCCGACAGACCAATTCAAAGGCATGTTCCTACAAAAGAATGAGAATGAAATTCCATCTATCCCTTCTGAAGTTTGGGATACCTTGGGAGAACCAAGTGGAAAGTTTGACTACACAGAGATATATCTGCACCGAAAGCTCAAAAATCAGAATTGAAGACATCCAACCAACTGGATGGGAAGATCCTCTTGAGTATCCTAGTCAACCAGAAGAGTTATACGCATCTTCTCGATCTCATCATCAAATTGAGATCCCAAATGAAGATCTCGCTTTTAATACGCCGTGAGGATGTTAAGCCGATTTTGACTATTACTACGCCAACGCACTACTCAAGAAGAACAGAAGACAATTCGAAATGAGTTGGAAAGCATTGCAGCATAATGAGTCTCTTCACCGAAGATTGGAAGAACATCCCAAGAATCCGAATACATGCCACTTGAAAGCACATATGTCTGCATTCTATGCCCTCGACCGTCAATCAAGGTTAAGATCGCTTCAAGAACACAAAAGCAAGGTCAACCAGTAGTCTTCAAAGCCTGCTCGACCAACGACCAAAGTCTACACAAGAAATAAGCCAAAAGGAAAACTACCAGAGTATCTAGACTTCCAAGGAGTTCGCCACTATTGGAAGCCTGTTGAAGTTCAGACTAATGTTCATAGTTCTAAGTAGTTTATCTTGCTTTTGTTTTGAACTCTCGCCTCGCCCAAGGCGGAGAGATGTTTTATAGGGTTTAGCTTTTAAATAATTTCTTTGTCTTGCCAAGACAAATGAGTTTGTATTTAGGGCCTGCTTCAGTACAGAATCATAAATAAAAGCGTTGTTTTGATTCCACATTTTGTGTTTGTTTTTTGTTTTTTTTACCATTTTCTTGGAAATGGTGATCCTAAAAAACCCAAATAAAAACAAGCATCTTCAAAAAATATAATAAATAATCTACATACACTTTCACATTAACTTTTTTAAAAAAAAGAAAAAAAGAAGAGTTAATTAATCAAACATAAATCAAACATGCAGATTAACAAATGGACAAATCCATTGAACGCAATAACTCTATGTTCTCTCCCAACTTTGAATTCCCTGTGTTTGACACCAAGGAAGAAGAGATCCCGGATGAGATTTCCCGACTACTTAAGCACGAGGAAAGAATCATTCAACCTCACAAAGAGCCTTTGGAAGCAATCAACTTAGGTTCTGAGGAAGACAAAAAAGAAATGAACATCGGAGCTCTACTCGACAACAACGTCAAGGGCAAACTGATAGATCTTCTAAAAGAATATGTTGATGTGTTTGCTTGGTCCTATCAGGACATGCCAGGTTTAGATACCAGCATCGTGGAGCATCACTTGCCATTAAGACCAGAGTGTCCGCCAGTTAAACAAAGACTGAGAAGGGTTCACCCAGACATGGCCGACAAAATCAAAAAAGAGGTTCAAAAGCAGCTCGACGTAGGTTTCCTCGTCACCTATTAATATCCTCAATGGTTAGCCAACATAGTGCCTGTCTCCAAGAAAGACGAAAAGGTCAGAATGTGTGTTGACTACCGGGGACTTGAACAAAGCTAGTCCAAAAGACGACTTCCCACTACCGCATATCGACATGCTAGTGGATAGCACTACGAAGTTCAACGTCTTTTCCTTAATAGACGGTTTCTCTGGCTATAATCAGATCAGCATGGCTCCCGAAGACATGGAAAAGACATCTTTCATCACGCCATGGGGCACATTTTGCTACAAAGTAATGCCGTTTGTATTAAAGAATGCAGGCGCAACTTACCAAAGGGCAATGACTACTCTATTTCACGATATGATGCACAAAGAGATCGAAGTCTACGTGGATGACATGATAGAAAAGTCTGACACTGAAGAAGAGCATATAGAATATCTCTTAAAGTTGTTTCAACGACTAAGGAAATTTCAGCTTCGCCTGAATCCTAACAAATGCACCTTTGGGGTAAGATCTGGAAAACTCCTAGGTTTCATCGTCAGTCAAAGAGGTATTGAAGTTGATCCTGACAAAGTCAAGGCTATTCAAGAAATGGCTACACCACATACAGAAAAGCAAGTAAGAGGATTTCTTGGACGGTTGAATTACATCTCCAGATTTATCTCTCAAATGACTGCTACTTGTGGGCCAATATTCAAACTTCTCTGCAAAAATCAAAAGGTTGTGCGGACAGAAGATTGCCAAAGAGCGTTTGACAGTATCAAGGAATACCTGTCAGAACCTCCAATATTGATTCCTCCAATTGAAGGAAGACCCTTAATCATGTACCTTACCGTGCTAGAAGAATCCATGGGACGCGTGCTTGGACAGCAAGATGAAACCGGTAAGAAGGAGCATGTCATCTACTACTTGAGTAAAAAGTTCACAGATTGTGAAACTCGTTACTCCATGCTCGAGAAAACATGTTGTGCTTTGGTGTGGGCTTCAAAACGTCTCCGCCAGTACATGATTAATCACACGACTTGATTAATCTCCAAAATGGATCCAATCAAGTACGTCTTTGAAAAGCCTGCCTTAACAGGAAGAATCGCTCGATGGCAGACGCTATTATCTGAATATGACATCCAGTACCACGCTCAAAAAGTGGTCAAAGGAAGCATTCTCGCTGATCACTTGGCTTATCAACCGATCAACGAATACCAATCTCTCAAGTTTGACTTTCCTGACGAGGATGTTATGTACTTAAAGATGAAAGATTGTGACGAACCATTACCTGAAGAAGGTCCTGATCCAGAATCTAGATGGGGCTTAATCTTTGATGGAGCAATTAACGTCTTTGGCAATGGAATTGAGGCAGTCATCATCACTCCTGAGGGTTCTCATATCCCGTTTTCCGCTAGACTACTATTTGATTGCACTAACAACATCGCAAAATATGAAGCTTGTATCATGGGTATCGAAGAAGCCATCGACTTAAGGATCAAGATCCTTGACATATATGGAGATTCATCCCTTGTGATCAATCAAATCAAAGACAAGTATGAAACCCATCATCTTGGTTTGATTCACTACAGAGATTATGCAAGACGTTTGTTGACTTTCTTCAACAAAGTTGAAGTGCATCATATCCCTCGAGATCAGAATCGAATGGCAGACGCCTTGTCCACTTTATCTTCCATATTCAAAATCAACCATTGGAACGATATGCCTAAGATCCATATTAGATGCCTTGAAAGACCTGCATATGTGTTTGCAACTGAAGCAGTCTTCGATGATAAGCCGTGGTTCCACGACATCAAACGTTTCCTTCAAACTCAGGAGTACCCACTCGGGGCATCGCACAAAGATAGGAAAACTCTAAGGAGGCTTTCTAGAAATTTCTTCCTAAATGAAGATGTGTTATACAAAAGAAACTTCGACATGGTCCTGCTCAAATGCGTGGATAGACACGAAGCAGACATAATAATTCACGAAGTTCATGAAGGGTCCTTTGGAACCCATTCAAACGGGCATGCAATGTCCAGAAAGATCTTGAGAGCAGGATACTATTGGATAACAATGGAATCTGATTGCTATAAACACGTCAAGAGATGTCACAAGTTCCAGATCTACGCAAATAAGATTCATGTGCCACCAACTCTACTCAATGTTCTCTCCTCTCCGTGGCCTTTCTCCATGTGGGGCATCGATATGATTGCGATGATCGAACCAAAAGCATCCAACGGACACCACTTTATCTTAGTGGCTATTGATTACTTCACCAAATGGGTCGAAGCAGCATCTTACGCCAACGTTACAAGACAAGTGGTTGTGAGGTTCATCAAGAACAACCTCATTTGCCGATATGGAGTTCCAAGTAAGATCATTACAGACAATGGATCAAACTTGAACAACAAAATGATGAAAGAACTGTGTGAGGAATTAAGATTGAGCATTATAACACATCTCCTTACCGACCAAAGATGAACGGCGCCGTGGAAGCTGCCAACAAGAACATCAAAAATATCGTCCAGAAGATGGTCATCACCTACAAAGACTGGCACGAAATGCTGCCATTTGCTCTACATGGGTATCGTACTTCAGTACGTACTTCGACAGGGGCAACTCCTTTTTCTCTAGTATACGGCATGGAAGCAGTGCTTCCCGTAGAGGTTGAGATTCCGTCAATGAGAGTTCTCATAGAAGCTAATTTATCTGAGGCCGAATGGTGTCAAAGCAGATACGATCAGTTGAACTTAATCGAAGAAAAGCGTTTGACCGCTCTGTGTCATGGACAATTATATCAAAAAAGGATGAAGAAAGCCTTCAACAAAAAGGTTCGACCTCGTGAATTCCAAGAAGGTGACCTCGTGCTTAAAAAGATTCTGTCTTTTCAACCAGATTCTAGGGGCAAATGGACTCCTAATTACGAAGGCCCATACATCGTCAAAAGAAGCTTTTCTGGCGGTGCTACGACTCTCACAACCATGAACGGTGATGAAATCCCGCATTATGTGAATGCTGATGCAGTTAAGAAATACTTTGTCTAAAAAGACAAAAGAACAGCTCGGTAAGTCGAAAACCCGAAAAGGGCGACTTAGGCAAAAATGAGCGTCTTGGTGGACTAAAAACCTGAAAAGGCGGTCCAGGCAAAAATTAGAGACAATAAACAGAAATTATCCTGATAGATTGAAAACCTGAAAAGGCAATCTAGGAAAAATTAAGGATCAAAATGACAAAGTAACTGCATCAGTCCGTACTACGTCAATCTGAAGAATCTTCCATCAACGGATCTTCAATCAAATCTTCTAAAGCAACAAGCACAGTTGGAATTCAAAATTGTTATGGATAATAGTGGTTATTTGCTTTCAATGTAGCCTTTTCCCAATAAATTATCATTTCCAACTTTTGTAAATAGTTCATGGAATCACGCCTTTGGCTGATTACCATTCTATCAATAAAATTTGAGCCTTGAGCCAATTTGTTTGCAATTCTTGATTTATTCTGCTTTGCAAAATAACGTTTTTTCTTGTGAAAATCACTTTTGAAACTAAAAAAAAAAAGGTTTTAAATGAATTTTTACTTCAAAATTTTGAAATAAAAGCGAAATTTTCCTTTGAACTATGAACACAGGAAGAACTTCAACAGTTTTCTCCATGAGTGTTTCGACCTCTGAAAGATAAAACAACTGCTAAGAAGTCTTCTTCTCCTCAAAAGAGATCATCAAAGGACGGTATTCTTATCCAAAAAGAATCTCCAACAAGGTTGCCAATGAAATGCGTTTTCCAAGAAAGTTTAAAGCATGCAACTCAGATTCAGCATCAGTAACGTCTACACCATTGCTGCAAATTTTACTAAGTATTTGTTTGAACTGTGACATAGTCCTTTTCCCAAATACCTTTTTTGTTGTCTTGTCAGGTATCGTCAGCATGCATATGACATTCATGACATTCATCATTCATACATAGCATCATTAATACATTCCTGCATTTCTCAATGTTTGCTTCTATATCACTTGTTTAGGTTACATTTATTCCTAAAAACAAGTGTGGGTGTGTCATCTCTCCAGTAGATTATCCCCAAACAGAAAAATACATTTTTCTCTCCCGTCCCCCAATTGAGATCATTCCTCATCGAATGAAGTTCGATTGACCGCTTTCTTTCCGGCTCATTCTCGGATAACCTCGCTCTAAACCAATTCAGCTTAGATTTCACACAAAATCTACCTGCAAACAATAAGCAAAAGCCTCGTCATCCGAGCTGCTTATTTTTCTTTTCATCTTGAAACTTGTCATAAAACGATTGTTCTTCTCAGCAAGTCCAATCATGAAAGTTCAAGAAATCCCCACAGTTGTCTTTCTATCTAAAGGAAAACCTGTGTCTTTTAAATCAAAATGCCCGCATCTTCTTAAGAGAGAGATCCCTGGCAAGATTGTAGCTGTAAAAATAGAAACTCATTTGAGATCTGTTTCCATCGTCGTCTGTTATTCACAAGGCTGAATACTCAGTAAATTTCTCAAGAATTACCTTGTTATAGTTATCACTTTGCTGATAATTGGTAATATCTTTAGAGCTCATTACCATAAACTATCACGAGGCTGATAATTGGTAATATCATCTTTAATTACCTTAAACATTGTCACAAAGTCGATGTATAGTAATCTCCTCGCTTCCAAAGCTAAACAGATATTCACTTACATTGTGAATCTATTTTCCCAATGAAACACATTGCTTGTTTCCCAACAACAGATTCTCCTTTCTTATACTGATTGAGACATCCTCACAATCTTTCCCCGACATATCATTCTTTGATACCTCGGTGAACTTTCTACAATCAAGCATACACTGTTTTTTTTGTATCTTAGGTCCAAAATTTAAGATTTCGATATTTAAGTCTCTTCACAATCATCGAGACGGATTTTCATCTTCATATCTCGTGTTAAAGAAACTTAAATAGGGAATCATCATACCCTATTTTGACCTAAGATACCACCTTACATTATCCATATGCATCATCGCATCACCATGCCAAAACAGAATAGATCGCGTGGCTTCTAGAAGTCAAAATTAGGGTTTCTACAAAATTTCATCCTGCTCAAGATGTGATCTATTAGGTTTCGAGTTTCCACCACCTCAAATGATCTATCTTAATCAATCATCAACTTTGATCTTCGATTCCCAACATTTTCTCATGATCTACCTTGAATCACCAATTAGGGTTTTGATCAAAGATAATCGAATGACCAATCAATGAATGACCTATTTTCTTGGAGATTGATCTTAACATCTTCAATGCAACATCTTGACCTAATTTCTTGATTCAAAACATTTCAAAAATCCATGTTTCTTCATCAGACAAATTCTGAACCATCTGATGAAAATTCATCTGCTCAAAAAAGTCAAACTTTGACTTTTGGTCAACTTTTTCAAGACTAAACTTTTTCAATCATAAAAAAATTTCAAATAATCCATCATGGTCATAAAAAATCAAGAAATGTGAAAAAGCAACAAAAAGTCAAGATTTGAAATTTTTCTAACACGTAGAAAATTTTTCAAGTGTTAAGAAACATGGTTTTTCCTCACTTTCATGGCCATTTTTCACCTAGATCCATTTGGATTCAGAAAAAACTCAAAACATGAAAGTTGTAGCCCTTGTTACAAGCTTTCCAAAATGTCCAATAAATTTCAAAAAAACTTTGTCTAGATATGCTTTTGATTTTGAAACATAGAGCTCCAAAACCATGGAATTTCAAGTTCATACTTCAAAATTATGAATCAATTTCATAAATCTCCCTTTCTGAAGCCTTGTCATCACCTGTAGTAGATTATAACCGATAAATATCCGTTTTGCATGATTGAGAAGAGGATTCAATCAAGAGAAATTTCTAACCATGGTTAGAAGTAACTTTGCATTAAATGCAAAGATTCCTTCTTACCATTTAAGCAAGTTGCAGCTCTCTCAATGATAGTCATGCCTTGTCATCAGATTTCTTGGCCTATAAAGAGATCATTTCTTCATTTTCAAATCACACCAAAGCTATCATAATCAAGCTTTCCTTCTTTTCTTCTTAAATCCCAAGTTTCAAAGTTCAAAGAGGAAAATTTTGCAATCTTCAAACCTTGTAACTGGAGTGAGTTTAGGTTTCTAACATGTTCTAAACATCAATTAGAAGTTGTTAAAGCTTAAAACCACTGTGAAAACTATCCAAACTCAGAATCATACTCAAAAATCCAAAAGCTTGCAAATTATGCCTTAACTTGCCATATCTTAATCTACTCGTGCTAGCTTTGATTTAACACTTTAAACATCATCCATACACTCTCATGAAGTGATCCGCACACTTAGATCACATCAGAATAACTCTAGTTCCAAATTCAAAACCCACTTCAAGAGATTGCAGTTGGACTTGGGTGGAACGATCCAGGCCATTTCAATTCAAGCTAAGCATCCAGATACCTTCCATAGGATCCAGTGAAGCTATAACAATCATCAAAACACAATTGAAACACTTCAACCGAGATTTCAATTTAGAAGATACTCTATTTTGAACTCTATGATTCATGTCCAGTTAAAAATTGCAGCCATTATGTTTCTCACTCATGCCGATCATTAACCTTAATCAATTTCATAAATCATGATCCATACAATTTCATGTTGATTTAGAATTAGGGTTCATTTGTCCTCGCTCAAAATTAATCATCTTAAGTTCAAAATAAATGAAATTAAACATCACCATCACATCTCGAGTTTAAAACGAGCAACTTTGATGTTTACATCTTTCAATTTCATTGAGAAATGGAAGTTACAAAATCAAGAGCTGAGGAAGAAGTAATGAGTACGTTTCGCTTTGATTTTCAATTCAAATAATTATAATATAATAACATGGAAGAAAATAAATAACGGATGTATAGCCACCCCTGTGGTAGTCGCTTTTCATGTCCTTCTTGTTTTGCCTATGGTCCGTGGTTCAACCCCGAGACCATTTTGTCATTTTTTTTTTACTTTTCCTTCATTTTGAAACATTTTCAAAGACTTGTTTTAAATATAATTAAATGAAGGCGCAAATAACAAGATAAACACATGGCTCATGGTAAAAGCCTTTCACTTCTAAGCCAAAGGTCTTGAGTTCAAATCTCCTTAGGACCAAAATCAAACTTTTTACTACTTGTTTTCACGACATTTTCTATCAAACTTCAACATTTCTCAAAACCAATCAAAACTTCTCATTTTGAGATGATTTTTGCACACTTGTCATTTAATATACCTATTTTATGAGATTATGTCAAAAAAATCCAAAAATATTTTCTTTTGATTATATTTTTAAAATGAAACATTTTAAGTATTTCTAATACTTACAAAAATGTTTTCTTTCCAACTTTCAAACTTAAATCTTTTTCAAAACTTCTGTGAATATATTTCACTTTTCAAAATCATTTACATAAAACCTTTTCAAAAACTTTCAACAAACTTTTACACACCTTTTTTCCATGATCGACTCGATTTGAAGATAAAACCGAACCGCTTTTTTCCCAATTTCTTAATTGATCATGGACCTCCTCTGTGTAAGTCCCAACCTCCTATGTACATATTCATTTCCTTGTACATACTACCCTCGTGCATACTATTCATTCCCTTGTACACATTCAAAACCTTGTATATATTCAAGTTACATTGCTTAAACGCTGTTATACACTTGTTTATATTTCCTTCATAAACTCTTGTGAATACACATCACACACTTGTTTATATAATCGTCGGTTATAACATAACAATTAGCCTAACAACTAGGTTCCCTTTTAGCCTCCTCTTAGGCTTCGTATAAGAAAACTCATTCATCTGAGTTTAGCCTCCTCTTAGGCTCAGGATAAGAAAACTCATTCATCGAGTTTAGCCTCCGCTTAGGCTTCATATAAGACAACACTTCTACCGAGTGTACCTCCTGGGCTTCGTCAAAAGAACTCCCTCGTTGAGTTTAGCCTTCTCAGGCATCAAACAAGAAAGAGACTAGAAATCTCAACAAACCTCATATTGGGCTTCCAATACAAAGAATCACCCAGCTAGATAGACCCCGAGAGTATGATTTCCATGAAATCACTCTGAATCTAAGAGGATGGTTTCCCAAGAACCACTCTTAAACCAAAGCCAACCATAACCTATAGCTTCCTTGAGCTTCATACAAGGACCCTAATGCCTTCTTGGGCTTACAATAGGACCCTCGATGACCCTCGAATGCCTCCTCGGGATTACAATACAAGGACCCATGTGCCTTTAAAAGCATCTCCCTAATCCATAATCAATTTCTCCTCTAGATTTAGACATTTATCATCTCTATGGAAGAAGTATCTCATCTATCACATCACATACAATCAAATAACTTTTCAACTTTTTTTTTCAAACAAACATCTTTTAACTATAAGTGTAACGCTTGTACAAATAAGAAAAATACCCAATGATTACAATTAAAGATTCAATCACCTTTCAAACATCTT
>CM038795.1:268700741-268768187 GCA_021764765.1 Vicia sativa | reverse complement strand
TACGTAGGGTTCACGTGGACGTAACGGAGTTAGATACTTAATTGTGTTGATGGTATTCGGCGATAATCAAACGATGGATAAGCCGAGGCACATGGGAGTTATGATAGGTATCTGCATAAATCACAAATTTTTGTATAGCGGTGACAAGTGTCACCGTTGAACCAAAATAATTATAACTTAAACCAAGTTTAGTTCATATTAAATAATTATTAAAATTAAAAATAAAATAAAAGAAAGATAATTATCTTTTCCTTGCTGCTACGTTGTTTCTCATCCCTTTCTAATGGAATCATTGAAATTGTGATTCCTCGGTTTGTTAGATCCTCGCCGCGCGATGCTTGCATGGTTTTGTCTCTTCTTTGTTTCGCTTTTCTCATCTTTGCAATTTTCATCTCTCTCATGGAGGTGATGTATGGGATGAGGGTGACGGTTGTCACCGTGAACGGCTTCCCATTTATTTCTTTTTGTTTTCTTCGATACGCTTTAACTTTTGGTATGTTAGACTGATTTGGCTTAGATCTTGAAAGGGTTCGAAACCCTAGGTGTCTCTGGCGTGATTTGGGATGGCGAGGATGAAGGGCAGACGCTTTTCCGAGCTTGCACGGTGAAATCTTTTCTACTCGAACTTCTTTTCCTTTCTTTTCTCAAACTCAAGGGTTGTAGATTAGGAAAATTATGATAGGTTGTATAGGGTTTTTATCTGCTCTATATGTTGCTCGCTTGTGGCTTTTTCCGGTATTTGGCTTCGTGGAAAATGGTGATGAAGGTTCCGTTTGAGTCTTGTTACTATTATGCCTGCTCGATATTTTGGTTTTGAAATTGAAGTCGTTGTTCTGTTTTTCTTAAAATGTATACCTCTTTTGATTTTTGCTCTTGTGGAATATATATTACAATTTTTTTGTTGTTTCTTTTCCCTGTGTTAGTTTCTTTGGTTAAATCTTTTAGAATGTATGCCTTGATCTTTTATTGAGATTGGTTTTCTGCTTTTGAACCTAAGGCGCTAGGTTTTTGTTTGCTTTTGAAATGTATATTATGCCTGTTTTTGCATTGGTATTGGTTTGTTTTCTGCAAATGTTTCTTGAGATTTTGGTTTCTTGAAGATACTATGTTTGTTTCAGTTTTATTTTGTTTTTCTGAAACAGTTTTGAGATTTTGGTTTGAATAGAGTACTATCTTTATTTTTTTTGCCCCTGATTTGGAACCAAAATTCTTTATCCTCTGGAATTATGTTATGTTCTGTCCTTGGAACCGTGTTCTTTTCTTTTGTCTTGTAATGATGCTACTCGCTCGAAAGGTTCTATTGCCATAAACTAAATCTGTGTCACGCTTTCCTGCTTGTATTACTTGCCATAAAATCATGCTATCGATAACCATGTATTTTGTTTTACTTGTAATTTTCTTTTGTGAACTAAAGTGTTAACTTTATGATTTGCAATTGGGAAAAAATAGCCCATGATTAATTCTTCGATTATGAGGCTTTGGCATTGAACATGATTAAACCCTCTAACCTCGATTCCTTAACACAAACCCTAATGATGAGATTGAGAAAGGATTGTTCTCTTAATTTCTTGCTTAAAATTCCGTATGATTATGATTTGATGCTAATCAATTCTTCTCTCTTATTTTTCATGAATTATGGCAATGGTGATAATCGCCTTGCTTTCTCAAGATCAATGTCGCCAATGTCTATTAATCGCGAAGGTCTGCCTGGCTGGACATCCTCAAAATCAAGAAAGTAGATTCCAGCGGTGGTAGTCATGTTTAGCAAAGGCTTATTGCATTGAATGTAGCGTGTAGTTGTACCAAGCTTATCAGACGATATCGTTGATAAGATACCGATTTGTATTTTTGAGTATCAAATTCACGGTATGTCCACTATGATTGGGAAGTGGATTTGCTTGTATATTCGGATTTGCATTCCTGAAGGAGAGAAGATTAACCCTCACTAATCTTTAAACTTCGGCTTTCAGTGCTATGCAGTGTTCGAGATCGTGACCTGGTGCCCCTTGATGAAAAGGGAAAGACACATCTGCTTTGTACCACCAAGGTAACTTGTCTGGTACTGGAGGTGGTAATCTTGTTTGCACAAGATTTCTTTCTATCAAGGTAGGATATAATTCTGTGTAAGTCATCGAAATTGGATCAAACTGCGAGATTCGAGGAGTACGGTTCTGATTGTTGTTGAATTGTTGAGCCTGCTGTCGAGGCTGTTGATTTTGCTGGGATTGTGGGGTAATTCCCATGTTTGAATTTGCATTAACAACTGGTGCTATCGGCTACCGTTGCTGTGACTACATTTTCCTTGGTTTCTCGGGATACCATTCCAACGCCATGTTCTTTCTTCTTCAGAAACCAGTCGACTCTCTTGGTTCCGCTTAGACCCATTTTTGGTTAAGCTACCTGTTCGGACTCTTCTAGTCGCATCCCCATGCTTACTATTTGGTGAAATCTCCAGAGTTACTGCGACCATGCGTCGTAGTAGAATGGGCCAAGTGTTCGGGAAGACCTTGGTTATTTTTTCTTCTAACGGTGGATTAACTTGGGCGCAATTTCTCCAACGTTGGGCGTATTCTTTGAAATTCTCTTTTCCTTTTGAGATAGAATAGAGTTGATCTCGACCGAGCCATGTCCAAATTGAATTTGTACTGTTGATAAAGGCTTCACCTAGGTCATTGAATGTCGGATATTTGCACTATCTAATCCCATGTACCACTTCGGCGGCACCGTGAGATCGTCTTTGAAATAGTGAATGAGCAATTGGTGATTGTCATTATACGTAGACATCTTCCTAGCGTATATTGTAAGATGACTCTGTGGGCAGGAATTTCCTCTATATTTTTCAAAGTCATGGACTTTGAACTTAGAGGGTATCCTTACACGAGGAACTAGGCATAGATCGTGGGTATTCTTCCCAAACAATTCCTTCCACGGATTGTTTTGATCTCAAGTCGCATCTTATGGAATTGTTCTGAGATTTTCCATTTGGCCACGAGGATTCGTGTTGTCACTGGTTATGATAGACTTCGTCCGCATAGTAGTGTGAACTAGAGTTTAGTTTGTCATGATCGGTTGAGAAATCGCTATAGTGACTTATGGAAAAGTTACTTTGTGCGCTGGAGTAAATGTCGAGTTCGAAGGTAGGAACCTCAATCGTGGTTGCCTGTACTTCAGAAGTGTGTTGACAAAATCCAATGCCGAAATTGAAAGGCATGCCCTATGGATAACCTTCGCATAATCAAGAGAGGATTACCGGCATCAAGAAATTGAAACTAGAGTAGTAGTGATCTCTGAAATCGTCGCTTGATTTTGACTGTTTAATGTTGTTTGCTGATTTTGGGTAGTTGTCAACAAACTTACCAAAGAAGTGAGTCTCTCCACCTCTTCCTGAAATGTTGTCACTGTACTACGAAGCTCAACATTTTCTTGCTCAAAATCTTCCATTGCTTTTCTCCTATTTGCACGAGTATTGTATTCATGAGTTGACTATGAACGAGTCGAAACTCTAAGACGCGATACTTGATGATCTTTCTCTGGAAAAATTCAAAAGATAAGACTCTAAATAACAAACTCGAGATGCAAAGTATGATGCATGATTATGAATGCAAAGAGAAAATAATTTCCAAAGAATTTACGCTAAAAGAGAAATTTCTAGTAAACATTTGGATGGAAAACTCTTATTTTATTAATATTGAAAGAGGATTACAACAATTTTTTTTGGAGCATAGCTCTTACAATGATAAAATAAATGATAAAATAAAGCTAAAACTAATTAATCGTCTTCGTCTGATGAAGAACCAAATGCTTGATGTAGTTTCAACTTGAGGATTTCTTTCCCATAGTAAGCTTTCAGTTCAGCTTTCTCAGCTTTCAGCTTGATGACTTTCTTCCAATCGTCAGGAGCAGGATTGCTAGTCGTCATTTCTTCAAGCTTTCTTTTCCTTTCTTTGATGTATCTTTTGATCGCGTTATCTTTCCGACGAATCTTCTCATCTTTCTCCATGAGCCATTCATCTTGGAAGTAGAGCGTTTTTTCATGACCTTTGACCTGCTTCTTAAGCTTCTCATTTTCAAAGTCAATCTTAAGAAACTTGTCTTCCAAAGCTTCTTTATCTATCCTCATCTTAGCCAAAGCTTCTTGGTATTCTCCCATAGTCTTAATGGGAATGGTGGTCGATTTAGATACCACTGGGAACAAGGGTTCTTCATCAGCATAAGGCATTGAATTCCTTCTCTTTTCTTTACCCAAAGTGTAGATTTCCATGGCCACACAATTCTTTGCATTACCCTTCTCTTTCCTTCGAATGTGATGCCAAGCTCTTATCATTCTGGCTTTCAAACCTTGGGAATCTTCCCCTTCATGACAAAAGTAATTTTCTACTGTAAAACCAAGAGGTTTACTGGAATTTGCGTATCCGAGTTGACGTCTCGCCAAGAATGGGTTGTAGTTGATTCCTCCTTTCGTACCAATGAGAGGTATGTTGGCAAACTCTCCACAGCTTTCAATGATTTCCATCTCATTGTTTTCCAAGGTATACCAATGGATATCGTCGTTAGTAAGAGACATGAGTCTTCGAGACCAATGGCAACCGTTTTTGTTCTCGCGGAAGATATGAGACTTAGGCAGGTGTGAGACAATCCATTTGAATAACAGAGGTACACAACACACAATAGTTCCATCTCCTTGATGATTCCTATGATGAATGGAGAATTACGTGTCACCAAGCAAAGTGGGAACGGGATTTCCAATCAGAAAGATCCTTATGGCGTTGATATCAACGAAACTTGGGACGTTGGGAAACAACACCAATCCATAGATGAGCAAAGCTAAAACAGCTTCAAAGGCTACCATGCTACCGGCTTCAGAAAATTTAAAAGCCTTCTCCATTAGGAACTTTGAAGTTAGTCCTAAGAGTTTTCCTTTGGTAGTTAGGTTTTTGTCTATCTCAGATTTCCTTAAGTGAGTCATTGCGTGCAATGGCGGTGGTTTAGGAATGGCTTCCAAACCATTGAAAGGCACCTTGTCTGATACTGAGATACCTAGGATGTGTGTACTCTTCCAAAGTAGGCATCAACTGATAATCGGGGAAAGTGAAAGCAATGATAGACGGATCATAAAATCGAACGAAAGTTTTGAGAAGTCCTTCACCAACGTTAGTGTTCGTGATGCTTAAAAGATTTCCATAGCGTTTTTGAAATCCGAGGGATCTTCTACCAAGGATGCTAACTCTTAACTTTCCTACATCAAGAATTCTAAACTGTATTTTTGGTAAATCTTCTTCTCGACGTCCATCACTCTAACCTAAAATGTTTACAAAGAAAAATCTCTAAATTCTTTGGAAATGGGAAGAGAAAGAATTTTTGAATGAATGTATGAATGCCACAAAGATACAAACATGGTTAGCGGTTATGCGTTACGCCTGCCGTCAAGTCACAAGTATGAGGCCAACGATAAGAACCAAACGTGGGTAAGTTCTAAGGGCTTATTCATCTCTGAAGCATGTTCTACTGATAATACAGGTTCAACGCTTCTCTTTGAAGGTCTCCATCCCTACCTCCGAGGCATGGCACATATGAAGGTGGACGCCTCCAAGCTCCACCATCTAACACTCTTAGATTTTCTAGACCATAAAGGGGTGAGCCAACTACATATAAATACATTTAATATGTATCACATACACAAAATGCGTATAATTTGTATCAGATGCACAAAAATGCGGGTAATTTGTATTAGCTATGCAAAAATACATGTGATATGTATCAACTACACATAAATATGTATGATTTTTATCATCTCTGCCTTTAGCGTTCTAAAAGAGAGACAGGCGAGAAAGCATGCAACAGAGTAAAAAAGGAAAGGTAGATAAATATTTATATTCATAATGACTAGATAAGTAAACATTCAACTATATGAAAAGAGTTATGCCTGCTCGATTGAAGGTGAAGTTTCTTGAGAAGCTTATCCCTCGACCTTTATGAAAAGAGTTATGCCTGCTCGCTTTATATGGTAATATTTCTAAGGGAATGAGATGTCGAGTAAGGGATTACATATAACTGCCGACCAGAGGTGTCTTAGGGGAGCCCTAGTTTCCTTGCTACCATAGTTCAGGCATCACTTACCAATACATAGTTGCTAAATATATGTTATATCATTGGCCCGTCCATGGGGACCCAATTACTGGCTATGTTAAATAAGACGTTGGCACCTAGAGGACGTCTTATGCAATATCTTGTCACCTATGATGTCTAAACCGATGTGATAGATTGGCGGTCTGCAGCCATAGTTTTCTTGACTTTTGTTCCCAACTATATATGTGCTTGTACGTATCCATTTTTATACATCACTCAACCATAAATAGTTTTTCCATGGAATCTCATTTCTCTTTCGCAACTATGTGGATTCTTTTTGCCACGAGCTACATCACAATCTAATGTAATTGGTCCGAGGAGATCCCTATTCAACGGTCGAAGATCCCTTGGTAACTATAAGAGGTTCTTAGGTACCAGATATGTTTCATTCACTAACTAGGAACTCGTCAGATTCCAATTTTTCCATGGTACATATCACTTTAGCGGCAAAAGATAGAGGTGATGTTAGATCGAAGATAGATGATGAATTTTGACATGATCTTCAAGGAAATTGGCTATACTCTTTGGTAATTTTGTGTACATCCGGATTTGGATATAATATCCTTTAGTCTCTTGCTTCAGAGTTTCAAGGAATCTAAGATATGAAAATTCTATGAATCGTAGTTGATATGCTAACGAATTTGATTAAACGCGATGATCTCCACATTCGATTTTGATGCTCTTGATTTTATGACATAAGGAGTTTGCAAATTGGTAAGTGTTCGCGTTAAAAGTGACGCAGGGAATCGAATCAATTCAATTCTCGGATCAAACGATTTACTCTTTTGATTTGTTTATAAAGATGAGCATCAAGCTTTATTATTTCCAAAACAAGAAAAATGAGATGAAAAAGGAAAACCGCAATACCCTCAATTGATATGATATGCATTACGACTAGTGCGAACTAGACGCAACGCATTGGAGAGATTCCGGAAAGGGGTTTGTTATATAAAGGGAATAGATGTGGAACCCTAAATATATATAGTTACCTATAGCTTTATATATGAATAGTTTGATATGTTTGTGTGTTTTAATTTTCTATTTCTATTCTTGGGAAAGTTTCTCCTTTGGATTTTAAGAAGGGTAGATTATGTGGGATCCTAGGTTTTGTTTTTATTATGCTCCCAAAGATCATTGGGATCTTCTGCATACATATCCCTTAATGGGAATCAGAGCATTTGTAGCTCGGATCTAAAGGGAGTTATGGTTTTGTTTGGTTTGAGGAAGAAAGAAGTATGCTCGCCAAGGATGAGACCTTGTGCCTACGTATTCTCAAAGGGAGGTTGAGAAAGTTAGAGCAATCGTAGTTCCCACTTATGCTAGTGGAAGCAACGGGTGTTATTAAGAGACAAAGACAAATGTCATCTTAATGAAAAATGTATCTAATCTATTTCATCACATACATTTTGAAGGGTTGATTAAATCTTTCATCGTAAGTTATAGGTGTTTTGCTTGAGTGTACAACCGTTACCACTTACGAGTTAAGAAAGATGTTTGAAAGATGATTGAATCTTTAATTGTAAGCATTGGGTGTTTTGCTTGAGTGTACAAGCGTTATCACTTACAGTTAAAAGATGTTTTTGTTTGAAAAGAGTGTTTGAAAAGAAGTGATTGATTGTATGTGATGTGATAGATGAGATACTTCTTCCATAGAGATGATAAATGTCTAAATCTCTTGGAGAAATTCATTGGATAAGGGGATGCTTTTAAGAAGCCCGTGGGTCCTTGTATTGTAAGCCCAAGAGGAGGCATTCCGAGGGTCATCAAGGGTCCTTGTATTGTGAGCCCAAGAGAAGGCATTATGAGGGTCATCGAGGGTCCTTGTATGAAGCTCAAGAGGAAGCTATAGGGTATGGCTGGCTTTGGCTTTAAGAGTGGTTTCACCGGGAAACCATCCTCTTAGGATTCAAGAGTGATTTCACTGGGAAATCATACTCTCAGGGTTCTATCCTAGCGCGGGTGATTCTTTGTATTGGAAGCCCAATAGGAGGCTGTTAAGAGATTTCCAGGTCTCTTTCTTGTTTGATGCCCAAGAGAAGGCTAAACTCAACGAGGGAGTTCTTTTGAACGAAGCCCAAGAGGAGGCTAACTCAGCAGGGGAGTGTTGTCTTATATGAAGCCTAAGCGGAGGCTAAACTCAACTGGTGAGTTTTCTTATATGAATCCTAAGAGGAGGCTAACTCAATAAATGAGTTATCTTATACGAAGCCTAAGAGGAGGCTAAAGGGGAACCTAGTTGTTAGGCTAATTGTTATGTTATAACTGAACAGTTATATAAACAAGTGTGTGATGTGTATTCACAGGAGTTTATGAAGGAAATATAAACAAGTGTATAAAACAAGCATTTAAAGCAAGTGTAACTTGAATATATACAAGGTTTTTGAATGTGTACAAGGAAATGAATATGTACACGAATGGGTGATTATGTACAAGTAAATGAATATGTACATAGGAGGGTTGGGAATTACACCGTGAGGGAGGCCCATGATCAATTAAGAAATTCAAGGAGAAACCTGGTTCGGTTTATCTTTAAATCTAATTGATCATGGAAAAGAGGTGTGTAAGTTTGTTGAAATGTTTTTGAAAAGGTTTTGAAAATGATTTCGAAAAGTGAAGTATATTCACAAGAAGTTTTGAAAAGTTTTAAGTTTGAAAGTTGGAAAGAAAACATTTTTGAAAAGTATTAAGATATACTTAAAATGTCCCATTTTTAACTTAATAAAAATATAATCAAACAGAAAATATTTTTGGATTTTTTTGACATAATCATAAAATAGGTATATTAAATGACAAGTGTGCAAAAAATCATCTCAAAATGAGAAGTTTTGATTGGTTTTTGAAAATGTTGAAGTTTGTTAAAAAAAACTTTGAGAGAAAAAGAGTTTTTTGGTCCTAAGGAGGTTTGAACCTTGGACATTTGGCTTAGAAATGAAGATTTTCCATTGAGCCATTTGCTTGACTTGTCATTTAATTACCTTGCTTAGAAGGAGTTTTGAAAAAGAAAGTTTTGAAAAAGTCCAGAAGTTGGACTTCTGAAGGGTTCAGAAGTTGGTTTGCTTCTGGAGGATCAGAAGTTATCTTGCTTCTGGAGCGTGAGAAAGAGCTTTTGGAGCGTGTTGGCTAGCAGCTTCCGGGCGTGAGAAGGCTAGCTTGCTGCTTCTGGCTGCTTCTAACTTGCTTCTGGAGCGTGTTGCTAGCAACTTCTGGGCATGAGAAGGAGCACATGGTGCTTCTTGTGGAGTTAGAAGCATTAGAAGCTTGAGGCTTCTATAGATGGAAGTACTAGAAGTACTTCTGGAGAGAGTGTTAAATGAAGAGCTTCTACGGGTAGAAGCTTCAGAAGCACTTCTGGAGGCTGAGCCTCAGAAGGACTTCTGGAGAAACAAGCTTCAGAAGCTTGTTATTTCCTTTTGTTAAAAAAAGGTTCCAGGGGGATTCGAACCCTGGACCTTGTGGCGAAGGAAGTTTTTAAGGCGTGTTGGCTTTACCACTGGGGTGGCTATACATCCATTGTTTAAACTTAAACCACAAATATATATTTTAAGCCTAGCTTCAGAAATTGGAAATTCAACCTCATCTTCTTCGCTGAAGCAACGCGACATGGCCATGGCTCCAAATTTGAATTTCTTCATTTCTTGATCAATTTTAAAAGTTCAAAATACCATTTTGTCTAGATTTTCATCACGATTTTGAACATGTATCTTGTTAAAATTATTAATCAAAGATGAACACGAATTTTAACAATCCCAATTTAAACCCTAACTGAAAAAGTGATTAATTCTTTAAACACAGTTGATTTTAGTTTAAATTAAAGATCCAGATAGCTTTAGTGATTGGATATCTACATTTTCCTTTTCAATTTTAAAGCTAAAAATGCATGTATGGAGGTATCAAAGTTTTGAAAACTCACCTCTTGGTATGAAATACCAGATCGAGTTTGGCTACTTCCAGGTGCAAAGTAACGATTGATTTAGTTTCCTTGAACCTTACTGAGTGTGTTCCTACTCTTAGTTTGTCCTGAAAGTGGCTGGAACTTTCTGACCATGTCAAGTTGCAAGTTGCTTACTTTGAAAATGGAAGATGGTGATGGAGCTGTTCCATAACTTGTTTAAGTGTATGGACAGTCTCTATATATTGTATAGGATGTGTTTGAAGTGAGAAATCAAGGCTAGCACGAGTAGCTTTCTGGTTTGGCAGTTTTGGCTCAAAACTTGCACAAATGGAGTTTTGTGTAGAAAACTTCTTCTTAGCTTGTTTCTTGATGGTTTTAAGTTTTAAACTACTTCTAAATGATGTTTATAACATGTTAGAAACTTAAGTTTGCTCAGATTTTGCAAGGTTTGAAGATTGCAAAATTTCCCTCTTTGAACTTTGAAACTTGGAGTTTAAGAAAGAAAGAAGGAAAGCTTGATTATGATAGCTTTGGTGTAGTTTGAATTTGAATAAATGACATCTATTTATAGGCCAAGAAATCTGAATGACAAGGCATGGTTATCATTGAGAGAAACTTGCAACTTGCTTAAGTGGTAAGAAGGAATCTTTTGCATTTAATGCAAAAGTTACTTTCTAACCATGGTTAAAATTTTCTCTTTGATTCAATCCTCTTCTCAATCATGCATAACTGATATTTATCAGTTATAATCTATCCCTAAGTGATGACAAGGCTTCTAGATGAGAGATTTATGAAAAATGACTTATAATTTTGATACATGGTCTTAGAATTCCATGGTTTTGGAGCTCTATGTTTCAAAATCAAAAGCCTATCTAGACAAAGTGTTTTTGCAAGTTCTTGGAAATTTTGGAAATCTTGTAACAAGGGCTACAACTTTCATGTTTTGAGTTTTTCCTGAATCCAAATGGATCTAGGTGAAAATGGCCTAGAAAGTGAGGAAAACCATGTTTCTTAACACTTGAAAAATTTTCTAAGTGTTAGAAAAATTCAAATCTTGACTTTTGTTGACTTTTCATATTTCTTGATTTTTATGATCATGATGGATTATTTGAAATATTTTTATGATTAAAAAGTTTAGTCTTGAAAGGTTGACCAAAAGTCAAAGTTTGACTTTTTTGAGCTGATGAATTTTCATCAGATGGTTCAGAATTTGTCTGATGAAGAAACATGGATTTTGCAATATTTTGAACCAAGAAATTAGGTCAAGATGTTGCATTTAAGATTTTAAGATCAATCTTCAAGAAAATAGGTCATCCATTGAGCAGAAAATCAATGATTCACTATCTTCGATCAAAACCCTAATTGGTCGATTCATGGTAGATCATGAGAAAAAGTTGGGAATTTGAAGATCAAATGTTGATGATTGATTAAGATAGACCCATTGAAGTGAGTGGAGATCCAAACGCTAATTGATCATATCTTGAACAGATGAAATTTTAAAGAAACCGTAACTGACGTAAATATGGTAGGGTATTATCCGCATGAGCTTTTAGTCTCGATATCAACTGAAATTCAAGTAAACGTCATTATCCCCTACTTCCATGTGCCCAAGTGTGTAGAAGTTGAGTATAATGGTCCAAAAGTTCCAGACTCTCCTTTGGTGATCTGTTTACCTGGTCCTGTTCCTTACAACTCTGACAAAGCAATTCCCTATCAGTACAACACAACTATGATAGAAGATGGGAAGGAGAAACCCATACCAACTCTTTCACCTGTAGTTAACATCACTGAAATAGGGCAGTAACGCCGTGGACGTGTATACCCGCTGCTACCAAAGCAACCCATTGCTCCCACTGTTGGACAAAATCCTGTTGATACACCTCCTGAGAATCCTATGGGAATCCCTGTTGGTAATCCAGACATAAACGTTGGTCCGTCTGATGGAACCAATGTCAATTCAGACTTCGACGAGATTCTAAAGCTGATTAAGAAAAGTGAGTACAGAGTTGTGGATCAACTGATGCAGACTCTAAAATCTCAATACTCTCTTTACTCCTGAATTCCGAAGCCCACCAAGAAGCCTTGATGAAAGTACTAGATCAAGCTTACGAAGATCACGATGTGACTACAAATAAATTTGGTGGAATTGTAGGCAACATAACAGCGTGCAACAATTTGAGCTTCAGTGATGAAGAACTCCTGAGGAGAGAAGAGATCACAATCTTGCTCTACATATCTCTATGAATTGCCAATCGACTGCCTAACGTGCTAGTGGACACCGCTCATCCTTGAATGTAATGCCAAAACGACCCTCGCTCGCTTATCTTACAAAGGAACGCCGATGAAATCCAATGATATAGTGGTCAAAGCCTTCGATGGATCAAAGAAACTGTTATTGGGAAGTCGACCTTCCAATGATGATTGGTCCACATATTTTCAAATGACCTTCCGTGTCATGGACGTGCCACCGCTTATAGTTGTTTGTTAGACGACTTGGATACATGAAGGTGAGCGTGATATCCATGCTCCACCAAAACTCGAAATTCACGACAAATAGGAAGCTAGTAACCATTATCGGTGGACAAGCTTTACTAGTAAGCCATTTGTCCACTTTTTCTTTCATCACCGCCGACGATGTTGAAGGGACGCAGTTCCAAGGACTTTCGTTAGAAGGTGAATCTGCAAAGAAAAACAGATCGTCTATCTCCTCTTACAAAGAAGCAGTGCAGATAGTAAAGAACGGTAATGCTGCAGGTTGGGGACAAGTAATAAATCCTGTCAACAACGAAACAAAAACAGGGCTCGGATTTGCTCCAGTATTTCCAAAAGCCAATCAAAGGGATGAAAGTTTTCGTCCAATCAAAGAAGTATTCCACATCGGAGGTTTCTTAAACCCTGTTGTTCAAGAGGTTAATGTTCTTATCGATGAAGGTAATGAAGACAATCTCTCTGAATCCGAAGAGTTGAGAACTTATCTTGATAGATCTAAATATGTATCCCAGGAAGAATCGCATGTGCCGCTTCTATCCTCCTATAGACGAATTCAAAGGCATGTTCCTACAAAAGAATGAGAATGAAATTCCACCTATCCCATCTGAAGTTTGGGATACCTTGGGAGAACCAAGTGGAAAGTTTGACTTCATGGTAAGATACACTGCACCTGAAAGCTCAAGAATCAGAATTGAAGACATCCAACCAACTGGATGGGACGATCCTCTTGAGTATCCTAGTCAACCAGAAGAGTCATACACATTTTCTCGATCTCATCGTCAACTTGAGATCCCAAATGAAAATCTCTGCTTCAATACACCTGCCGAGATTGTTAGGCCAAATTTTGATTATCACCATGTCAACGCAATTACCGAAGAAGATCAGGAAGACAATTCTAGAAACGAGTTGGAAAGCATCACAGACAATGAGTCACTTCACCCAGAAGATTGGGAAGAACATCCCAAGAATCCAGAATACATGCCCCTTAAAAGCACATATGTTGCATTCTATGCTCCTCGACCTGTCAATCAAGCAGAAGAAGATCGCTTCAGCAGTACAAAAGGCAAGGTCAACCAACCAGAGTCTTCAAAACCTGTTCGACCAACGATCAAAGTCTACACGAGAAATAAGCCAAAAGGAAAACTACCAGAATATCTAGACTTCCAAGGAGTTCGTCACTATTGGAAGCCTGTTAAAGTTCATACTGATGTTCATAGTTCTAAGTAGTTTATTTCGCTTTTGTTTTGAACTCTCGCCTCACCCAAGGCGGAGAGATGTTTTATAGGGTTTAGCTTTTAAATAATTTCTCTTTGTCTTGCCCAAGACAAATGAGTTTGTATTTAGGGCCCTGTTTCATATTGTGAATCATAAATAAAAGCGTTGTTTTGATTCTCACATTTTGTGTTTGTTTTTCGTTTTTGTTACCCTTTTTTTGGAAATGGTAATCCTAAAAAACCCAAATAAAAAACAAGCATCTTCAAAAAATAATAATCTGCATACACTTTCACATTAACTTTTTCTATAAAAAAAAAAAGAGAGAAAAAAGAAGAGTTAATTAATTAAACATAAATCAAACATGTAGATTAACAAATGGACAAATCCATTGAATGCAAAAACTCTACGATCTCTCTCAACTTTGAATTTCCTGTGTTCGACGCTGAGGAAGAAGATGAAGAAGAGATCCCGAATGAGATTTCCTGACTACTTATGCACGAGGAAAGAATCATTCAGCCTCACAAAGAGCCTTTGGAAGCAATTAACTTAGGTTCTGAGGAAGACAAAAAAGAAGTAAACATCGGAGCTCTAGTCGACAACAACGTCAACGATAAACCGTAGATATTCTCAAAGAATATGTTGACGTATTTGCTTGGTCCTACCAGGACATGCCAGGTTTGGATACCAACATCGTAGAGCATCACTTGCCATTAAAACCAGAGTGCCCGCCAGTTAAACAAAGACTGAGAAGAGTTCACCCAGATATGGCCGACAAAATAAAAAAGGAGGTTCAAAAGCAGCTCGACGCAGGTTTCCTCGTCCCCTCTGAGTATCCTCAATGGCTAGCCAACACAGTGCCTGTCTCAAAGAAAGACGGAAAGGTCAGAATGTGTGTTGACTACCAGGACTTGAACAAAGCAAGTCCAAAATACGATTTTCCACTACCGCATATCGACATGCTAGTGGATAGCACCGCAAAGTTCAACGCCTTTTCCTTCATGGACGGTTTTCCGCTATAATCGATCGTAATGGCTCCCAAAGACATGTAGAAGACATCTTTCATCATGGGGCAAATTTTGCTACAAAGTAATGCCGTTTGGATTAAAGAATGCATGCGCAACTTACCAAAGGGCAATGACTACTCTCTTTCATGACATGATGCACAAAGAGATCGAAGTCTACGTGGACGACATGATAGCAAAGTATGACACTGAAGAAGAGCATATAGAATATCTCTTAAAGTTGTTTCAACGACTAAGGAAATTTCAGCTTCGCCTGAATCCTAACAAATGCACCTTTGGGGTAAGATTTGGAAAACTTCTAGGTTTCATCATTAGTCAAAGAGGTATTGAAGTTGACCCTGACAAAGTCAAGGCTATTCAAGAAATGCCTACGCCACATACAGAAAAGAAACTAAGAGGATTTCTTGGACGGTTGAATTACATCTCCATATTTATCTCTCAAATGACTGCTACTTGTCGACCAATATTCAAGCTTCTCCGCAAAAATCAAGAGGTTGTGTGGACAGAAGATTGCCAAAGAGCGTTTGACAGTATCAAGGAATACCTGTCAGAACCTCCAAAATTGATTCCTCCAATCGAAGGAAGACCGTTAATCATGTACCTTACCGTGCTTGAAGATTCCATGGGCTGCGTGCTTGGGCAGCAAGATGAAACCGGTAAAAAAGAGCATGCCATCTACTACTTGAGTAACAAGTTCACTGATTGTGAAACTCGTTACTCCATGCTCGAAAAAACATGTTGTGCTTTGGTGTGGGCTTCGAAACGTCTTCGCCAGTACATGATCAATCACACGACTTGGTTAATCTCCAAAATGGATCCAATCAAGCACGCCTTTGAAAAGCCCGCCTAACAGGAGAATCGCTTGATGGCAGATGCTATTATCTAAATATGACATCCAGTACCGCGCCCAAAAAGCGGTCAAAGGAAGCATTCTCGCCGATCACTTGGCTTATCAACCGATCAAGGAATACCAATCTCTCAAGTTCGACTTCCCTGACGAGGATGTTATGTACTTAAAGATGAAAGATTGTGACGAGCCATTACCTAAAGAAGGTCCTAATCCGTAATCTAGATGGGGATTAATCTTTGATGGAGCGCTAATGTCTTTGGCAATGGAATTGGGCAGCCATTATCACCCCGAGGGTTCTCATATCTTGTTTTCCGCCAGATTGCTATTTGATTGCACCAACAACATCGCGAAGCTTGTATCATGGGTATTGAAGAAGCCATCAACTTAAGGATCAAGATCCTTGACATATATGGAGATTCACCTTGTGATCAATCAAATCAAAGACAAGTATGAAACTCATCATCTTGGTTTGATTCCCTACGAGATTATGCAAGACGTCTCATTGACTTTCAACAGAGTTGAATTGCATCATATTCCTCGAGATCAGAATCGAATGGAAGATGCCTTGGCTACTCTATCTTCCATGTTCAAAGTCAATCATTGGAACGATATGCCTAAGATCCGTATCAGACGCCTTGAAAGACCTGCATATGTGTTTGCAATCGCGGTCATCGATGATAAACCGTGGTTCCACGACATTAAACGCTTCCTTCAAACTCAGGAGTACCCACTCGGGGCATCGCACAAAGATAGGAAAACTCTAAGGAGGATTTCTAGAAATTTCTTCCTAAATGAAGATGTGTTATACAAAAGAAACTTCGACATGGTCCCGCCGATGCGTGATGTACACAAAGCAAACATGATAATTGACGAAGTTCATGAAGGGTCCTTGGAACCCATTCAAATGGGCATGCAATGTCCGTAAAAATCTTGAGAGCAGGATACTATTGATAACAATGGAATCCGATTGTTGTAAACACGCCAAGAGATGTCGAAGTGCCGATCTACGCAGATAAGATCCATGTGCCACCGACTCTACTCAACGCTCTCTCATCTCCGTGGCCTTTCTCCATGTGGGCATCGACATGATTGGGATGATTGAACCAAAAGCGTCCAACGGACATCGCTTCATTTTAGTGGCTATTGATTACTTCACCAAATGGGTCGAGCAAGATCTTACACCAACGTTACAAGATAAGTGTTTGTGAGGTTCATCAAGAACAACCTCATTTGCCGATATGGAGTTCCAAGTAAGATCATTACGCATAATGGATCGAACTTGAACAACAAAACGATGAAAGAACTGTGTGAGGAATTCAAGATCGAGCATCATAACTCATCTCTTTACCGACCAAAGTGAACAACGTCGTTGAAGCTTCCAACAAGAACATCAAAAGATCGTCAAAAGATGGTCATCACTTACAAAGACCGCACGGAATGCCGCCATTTGCTCGCATGGGTATCATACTTCAAGACTTCAACAGGGCAACTCCTTTTTCTAGTATACGGCATGAAAGCGCTCCCGTAGAAGTTGAGATTCCATCAATGAGAGTTCTCATGGAAGCTTAGTTTTCTCGAGGCCAAATGGTGTCAAAGGTATACGATCACCGAACTTAATCGAAGAAAAGCGATGACCGCCTGTGTCATGGGCAATTATACCAAAGAAGGATGAAGAAAGCCTTCGACAAAAGGTTCGACTCGTGAATTCCAAGAAGGCGATTTTGTAACGCCTATTTTTAATTAATATTATACTATATTAATATTTTTGAATCACCGATCCGATATTTAATTTCCCGGAATTATTTTAATTAATTGAGTTAGGGGTGTGGGGAGCAATTAGTGAGGATTGGGTGTACACCCCTAGATAGTAAGAAAACATAAGTTATAAAACCATTTTTCTTTCCCTTTTCCTTCCATTTTCCTTCACCAAGCAAACATAGAGGCATGGAGAGAAAAAAGAGGGTTTTGGAAGGAGGAGGGCAAAAACAAGAGCAAGAGAGGAAGCTAGTAAGAAACAACTTATAAAACCACATCTCCTCATTTTCTTTCCATTCTACAACCTAAGCCAAAATAGAAACTTGGAAGCTTGGGAGAAAAAGAGGGTTTTGGGGAAGAAGAAGAAGAGGAGCAAGATCAAGCATGAAGTTGGGATGGTGTTGAAGCATCTTGCAATCATCCAAGCTAGAGGTAAGGGGTTTGATTCTCCATCTCATATTGTTAGGTTTTGATGTTTATATTTTGGATTTGGGGGAAAAGTTGATAAGTTGATATGTAGGGTTTTGGTTGATTGTTTAAGTGAAATAGATTACAAGAGTTGGAATAGGAGTAGGGATTATGAGGTTGATGATGATTAGAATCAATGGGAATGGTAAAAGTGAAGTTGGGAATGGTAAAAATGGAGTTTTCACACAGGTCAATCAACACGGGCCGTGTTGATTCACACGGGTGCCCGTGTTGATCCCTTGAACGAGGAAGAGTTGCTGCCAGGTCCATCAACACGGGTCGTGTTGATTAACACGGGTGCCCGTGTTGATTCACTAACTTTAGGTTTTTTTTAAGTTTTCTGGTGGCTTTTCAACACGCGCCGTGTTGATTCACACGGGGGCCCGTGTTGATGTATCTGTAGCCTCCCATATTTTGATTTTTGCACTTCTTTTGCCCCGATTATGTTCCGATTTCCGATTTCGGTAAATTCGACGACGGAGTAAGTTGCTCCGAATTCAACAAAAATTGACGTGCTAGCTAAGTTCGACGTGTAGAACATAGTGGTGAGGTTAGTTTTTAGAAATTACGAGTTTTTACGAGATGACCCAAAATAGGCCAATTTACGGTTAAATTGAATCGGATTGCGTTTTAGTGGATTTAAGGCACGTATGGACAATCCGATTTCAATGTTGACGATTATGATTAATGTCGGTTATTAGAAATGGCTTTCGCGACGATTATAGGTGTTTGACTAATTTTCCGTTTTTGGGATTTGGTGAATTAATTGATAATGATGCGGTGTGAATAAACATAATGTTTGCGATGGTGTATTTACTAAGGAATACTTGTTGATTACGCGATGCGATGTTATATGTCATTGTACATGATGATGTGATGATTATATTGATGTTGTTAATAAATGCTTCCGATTTGTAAATGCATGATTTTTGATGATAATGAATTATTGGTGATGTTTTGCATAATGCAAATATGAGGCGATGATATATTTATCTTATTTTGGATAAATTATGACGATGTGGGCTTTACGCCAATTTTGATGAGCGGCGATGATGTTTTTGTGTTGTGTTGTTTTATTGTCGAGTCACATACATTGCATTGGCGACGATGGACTTTTATGCCAAGAGACGAGGCTTTTATGCCAAGCGACGAGGCTTTTATGCCAAGTGTTCCTAATTATGGACAAAGCGACGGGTACCACATGCATAACATAGTCGTGTCTCATGGAGTCGGTTATGTTTATGTTTGAGTTGTTTGGCGTTGGGTTTTAATTGATGAATGATGTTGAATTGCGATGATATATGATGCTTTGTTTGGTGATGATCTTTATGATGAACATGAAATGAATATGAATTGATAATTTCATGATAACTATGCGATGAATATAAATGATGAGTTTTGCGATGATTTAACTTGATGAAATGCTTAATGCAAATAGGATGTGATGATGTTTGTGATGATGGGCTTTATGCCAAAAGCGACGATGGGCTTTAGCCAATTTGAGATGATTTTGTTTATATTGCTTATGTTATTAGCATTGTTCGGTGTTATTATTTGATGTTGTTGTTCATGATTGTCGTGTTAATTAATGATGTGTTAGCTTGTGACGATTTCATGGTGACGGAGGTTTATGTGTTGTTGTGATGATTTGTGCCGAAGGGGCTAAGGCGATTAAGTGTAGATTATACACTTTAGAATAACGATGAGAGTGGGTTTTGGATATGTGTTGGAATGCACTTATCAATCTATTCCTTTATAATTCCGAAATATATATATATATATATATATATATATATATATATTATCATGCCTTTAATTATATGTTTTGAATTATCTCACCCTTTACTTGTTTTTCCGTTACCTTTATATTGGTAACGTGCAGGTTATGAAGACGAAGTTTATAGCTGCTATTAATCGAGTCGGTGTCGCTCTGATACGTAGCACTCGGGGGAAATATTTATGTTGTTTTGTTGTTGTCCTATTGTTGTTATACCTTTATGTATAAGGATCATACTTTATGAAAATATTATTTGTTGAGGAAGTTTATAAAAGAAGATGTTTTGATCTTTATGAATCAATTTATGTTTTCCGACGATACTATGTATCTGAGATTTATACTTTAAAGCAAACTGTTTAAAGTGATTTGGTTTTGAAGGTGTGATGCCTCAGTATTTAATTTATGAAATTTTAAATTACTTTGATTTTTTGTATATAAAACCTTGGGTAATATTTGGGTGTTACATTAGTGGTATCAGAGGTGTCTGTCGCCAGTTGTTAATGTGTTTAACCTTTGTATGGATATGTGTGAAACACTGTCGGTACTTGCTTGTTTCTATTTGTTTGTCTGCAGAGATGAGTTTGAAACAAGTGGGGGAGAAGTTTTACTTCTTGGTGGCGCTTGTGGCTTAGAGATGGGGCCTCAAGCAGTGTTACACTTTGGTAACTTGTAGTGTAAGTTTGAAGATGCTGTTGTAGTTTGGTAAAGATGGTTTATGTCACCATCATGATTATCGACTGTCTATTGACAAATTGAGGAACTGATCACCCTTAATCTCTTGTCGATAGTAGTCGGGATTGTGTTGGTTGGGATGGACTTGTCTTGCCAGCTTAATAGTGTGTGAAGCAGATGAGTTAGCACGAGGCAGTGCATGGTTACTTGAGTTGTGGGCTAATTTGATTTTGGTGAGAAACAAGATTTTAGCAAGTTTAACTTCTTGTTGTGATTCTTCCAAGCCTTTGTGGAGATGTGAGTGAATTACCGCTAGAAAAGCGAGGTGAAGTTTTGATGGATTTAGTTCCTAGAACTAGTTGTGATTCGAAGTATCCTTAGGGGATGTTTGCTTCTGAATTAGAGTTGAAAATTCAACTTGAGGATTGGTTTGAGCGGAGTTGTTTATTCGAGTAGGTCACCGTGGAGTGCTACCGTTGTGTTGTTCGAGAAGAGCAAAGGTTACCCGAGTTGGTGTGTCGTTTGTAGTCAAGGAACGAAGTGGATATTGAGGGCAAGTGCCTACTTCTGAGGATTGATATTTGGACGAACCAGTCATTTGGAGTTTATGTGTTTAGTGAGATCGATGTGAAGTCTGGTTGTCTACGGATTAGTGTGAGGGTTGAAGATGTTTAGACAATGCTTCTCAAGATAGTGTATGGTCCTGGCGAGTATTCGTGGATGTCATTAGTGTGACTGATGTGTCAGGTATAATTTTGGAATGTTCCGACAGTACTCTCATGAGTAGCTGTAGAGTTGTTTTGTGTTCATGGATATTATTTGGTTCACATCAAGTTAAGGAATCGTATCAAGCATCCAAGCTTTGCGTTGTTGGTAGTGAAGTTAGACCGGTGTATGTCGAGTAATCTAAAGATAGAATTTTGAACTGTTGGACGAGAGTGCCTTAAGTAAGCAACTTAGACAGTGATATTTTTGACAATTCCGTGAAGATTTATTTGTATCTTGTAGAAGACTTCAAGGAGTTATTTCAGAGCTTAGAAGTTCCTTTGTTTTGGATGGTTAACTTTGTGAGTTTGGTAAAAGATCTTTTATAAGTTGGTATTGATCGTGGGTACTTTGATTTGAGAAGATTGAGTCACTATTTGGACTTCGCAATGGGAAGCGAATTTGTTTGAGCCAGTGGAAAGTTTAGCGAATGCTTTGATTCTAGTTTTGTGTTGTACTGAAGAACCTTGTGCGGGGTATTGTGATATTCCATTTTGGACTTAAGATGTATTTCGACGTAGAGTTGGACAAGTGTATTGCTACCCTGGAACAATTTGATTTTCATAAGGAAAAATTATCGGACGCGTGAGTTAGAGTGTGATGCGGTGTGCTCATTGGAACCTTATAGGTGCAAATGTTAACGACGAGGAGATTGGAATTGTTGAAGATAATTCAAGTTGGGTACGATCTATAAAGAGACTTCGTCTGTTGTTGAGTTTAGTAGGTTGATATTGAGGATAACCCAAGAATATCTGATTTGGGATTTATTATTTTGAAGAATGTTGCATGTTTGTTTTGAGACGCTTGTTGAGATTAAGCTCAGAAGGTTATTAAGGATTTGTTCATATGGATTTCGTCGGATACTAATGGTCGCGGTGGATTATTAGATTACGACTAAAATAAGTCTTGACGGTAAGGAATTTGGTGATGGTTTGGTAACCACAGGTACTTAAAGATGATTGATGTTTTATAGAGGAAGGTGTTCTATTGTGACTTAAGTCGGTCGCGACAGTGTTCATGATTGGACTCCATAGAAATTGATGTTATGGTTCTAAGTCCGACCTGTGTTGTAAGTCAGGAGTATGAGACGACGTTGATGGGTTGAGTTCTTGAGAGAGTGTTTTGGTTTGAGTTACCACCTTGGAAGATTGAAAGTTATGAAAGGTGTTTCGAATAAGAAGCCTGTGTATAGATCGTTGCAACAATACGAGGATGGTGATTACTTGATATATATTTTGGGAATTGAATTGTTTTAAAGGAAAGATTCGTTGAAGTCAAGTTTATACGTCGAAGGTTCACAAGTGAATATTTGGACTATATTTGAAAACGTCAAACTATGTCGTGTATTTTAGAGGAGCAATGGACATTAATTAATCGAGAATGAAAGAGTGGTTTTTCGAGTTGATGAGACTGATGTTAGTAGGTGTTCGGATGAGTGTACGCTTTGAACGTATCCATTTTGGGTGATTGTGAAGCTGAGAATTAACCAAGTTGTTTTACGGTTGGCATCTTATGCATAAAAGTGAAGCAACATGGTTTAGATATCGATCATTGAATTTTTAGCGAGTATGCAAGATTGTTAAATTTGGACTAGAGAGTTATAGTCGCAAGTCGTCAGTATAAGCCCTAGAATGAGTGGTGTATCGCAGTTCTGTTTTGTTTGTGAAACTTGTTATGGTTCAAGGGTTGTACGTTGGTAATCTACAAGGACGATGTGACCTTGTGATTTGATGGAATGAGAGTGATAACTGCAACTGTAATTCTTAAGTTCGTGCTTATGCGTAATTGAAGGCATCTCTTTCGCGTTTGCGTAGCACGCGTGGTTTTATCCTTTTCTGATTGTTTTAGTTTTGGTTTGTATAACCATTTTGTTGTTTTCGTTTTAGCAATGGTGTCGGTGTTGTGTCGTAGGACTTTCTGTTCCTATCTTTGGTGACTCGTTTCTGAGGCGTCGGTTCGAGTGTGTGACTAATTCCATGATTGAGACGTTAGGATGGTATCGATCTTGTTTGTTTGGTTCTCGAGTGAACCGTGTGTCCGCGACTTGTTTAGTTGTTGGGTGTTAGTTGGTTGTCGAGTGCATTGTATGGGCCTTGCATCTCGCACGCTTGTTCTTGTTTGGACGTTGTGGTTATGGAGATACCCTTGTGTTTGGTGTATTTTTGTATGTTGTTTAATTGACGCGAGGATTTAGTGGACGAATGCGTAGGCATGTCCCGATTTGTTCGTTTTGGTCGAAATTTCGAGGACGAAAAGTTTATAAGTGGGGGAGAGTTGTAACGCCCATTTTTAATTAATATTATATTATATTAATATTTTCGAATCACCGATCCGATATTTAATTTCCCGTATTTATTTTAATTAATTGAGTTAGGGGTGTGGGGAGCAATTAGTGAGGATTGAGTGTACACCCCTAGCTAGTAAGAAAACATAAGTTATAAAACCATTTTTCTTTCCCATTTCCTTCCATTTTCCTTCACCAAGCAAACATAGAGGCATGGAGAGAAAAGAGAGGGTTTTGGAAGGAGGTGGGCAAGAACAAGAGCAAGAGAGGAAGCTAGTAAGAAACAACTTATAAAACCACATCTCCTCATTTTCTTTCCATTCTACAACCTAATCCAAAATAGAAACTTGGAAGCTTGAGAGAAAAAGAGGGTTTTGGGGAAGAAGAAGAAGAGGAGAAAGATCAAGCATGAAGTTGGGATGGTGTTGAAGCATCTTGCAATCATCCAAGCTAGAGGTAAGGGGTTTGATTCTCCATCTCATATTGTTAGGTTTTGATGTTTATGTTTTGGATTTGGGGGAAAAGTTGATAAGTTGATTTATAGGGTTTTGGTTGATTGTTTAAGTGAAATAGATTAGAAGAGTTGGAATAGGAGTAGGGATTATGAGGTTGATGATGATTAGAATCAATGAGAATGGTAAAAGTGAAGTTGGGAATGGTAAAAATGGAGTTTTCACATAGGTCAATCAACACGGGCCGTGTTGATTCACACGGGTGCCCGTGTTAATCCCTTGAACGAGGAAGAGTTGCTGCCAGGTCCATCAACACGGGCCGTGTTGATTAACACGGGTGCCCGTGTTGATTCACTGACTTTGGGTTTTTTTGAGTTTTCTGGTGGCTTTTCAACACGCTCCGTGTTGATTCACACGGGGGCCCATGTTGATTTATCTGTAGCCTCCCATATTTTGATTTTTGCACTTCTTTTGCCCCGATTATGTTCTGATTTCCGATTTCGGTAAATTCGACGACGGAGTAAGTTACTCCAAATTCAATGAAAATTGACGTGCTAGCTAAGTTCGACGTGTAGAAAATAGTGGTGAGGTTAGTTTTAAGAAATTACGAGTTTTTACGAGATGACCCGAAATAGGCCAATTTACGGTTAAATTGAATCGGATTGCGTTTTAGTGGATTTAAGGCACGTATGGACAATCCGATTTCAATGTTGACGATTATGATTAATGCCGGTTATTAGAAATGGCTTTCACGACGATTATAGGTGTTTGACTAATTTTCCGTTTTTGGGATTTGGTGAATTAATTGATAATGATGCGGTGTGAATAAACATAATGTTTGCGATGGTGTATTTACTAAGGAATACTTGTTGATTACGCGATGCGATGTTATATGTCTTTGTACATGATGATGTGATGATTATATTGATGTTGTTAATAAATGCTTCCGATTTGTGAATGCATGATTTTTGATGATAATGAATTATTGGTGATGTTTTGCATAATGCAAATATGAGGCGATGATATATTTATCTTGTTTTGGATAAATTATGACGATGTGGGCTTTACGCCAATTTTGATGAGCGACGATGATATTTTTGTGTTGTGTTGTTTTATTGTCGATTCACATACATTGCATTGGCGACGATGGGCTTTTATGCCAAGCGACGAGGCTTTTATGCCAAGTGACGAGGCTTTTATGCCAAGTGTTCCTAATTATGGACAAAGCGACGGGTACCACATGCATAACATAGTCGTGTCTCATGGAGTCGGTTATGTTTATGTTTGAGTTGTTTGGAGTTGGGTTTTAATTGATGAATGATGTTGAATTGTGATGATATATGATGTTGAATTGCGATGATTTAACTTGATGAAATGCTTAATGCAAAAAGTATGTGATGATGTTTGTGATGATGGGCTTTATGCCAAAAGCGACGATGGGCTTTAGCCAATTTGTGATGATTTTGTTTATATTGCTTATGTTATTAGCATTGTTCGGTGTTATTGTTTGATGTTGTTGTTCATGATTGTCGTGTTAATTAGTGATGTGTTAGCTTGTGACGATTTCATGGTGACGGAGGTTTATGTGTTGTTGTGATGATTTGTGCCGAAGGGGCTAAGGCGATTAAGTGTAGATTATACACTTTAGAATAACGATGAGAGTAAGTGGGTTTTGGATATGTGTTGGAACGCACTTATTAATCTATTCCCTTTATAATTCTGAAACTATATATATATATACATATATATTTTATCATGC
This sequence comes from Vicia sativa, assembly GCA_021764765.1. Classification (NCBI taxonomy): domain Eukaryota; kingdom Viridiplantae; phylum Streptophyta; class Magnoliopsida; order Fabales; family Fabaceae; genus Vicia; species Vicia sativa. The sequence continues at coordinate 268,742,660 of CM038795.1, read as the reverse complement.
CTTTAATTATATGTTTTGGATTATCTCACTCTTTACTTGTTTCGCCGTTACCTTTATATTAGTAACGTGTAGGTTATGAAGATGGAGTTTATAGCTGCTATTAGTCGAGTCGGTGTCGCCTCGATACGTAGCACTGTGGGGAAATATTTATGTTGTTTTGTTGTTGTCCTATTGTTGTTATACCTTTATGTATAAGGATCATACTTTATGAAAATATTATTTGTTGAGGAAGTTTATTAAAGAAGATGTTTTGATCTTTATGAATCAATTTATGTTTTTCGACGATGCTATGTATCCGAGATTTATACTTTAAAGCAAACTGTTTAAAGTGATTTGGTTTTGAAGGTGTGATGCCTCAGTATTTAATTTATGAAATTTTAAATTACTCGATTTTTTGTATATAAAACCTTGGGTAATATTGGGGTGTTAGACTGTGCTTAAAAAGAATCATCTTTTCAACCGATTCTAGGGCAAATGGACTCCTAATTACGAAGGCCCATACATCGTCAAAAGAAGCTTTTCTGGCGGTGCTATGACTCTCACAACCATGGACGGTGATGAACTCCCGCATCCTGTGAATGCTGATGCATTCAAAAAATACTTTGTCTAAAAAGACAAAAGAACAGCTCGGTATGTCGAAAACTCAAAAAGGGCGGCTTAGGCAAAAATGAGCGTCTCGGTGGACTGAAAACCTGAAAAGGCGGTCTAGGCAAAATTAGAGACAACAAATGAAATTTATCCTGATACATTGGAAACCTGAAAAGGAAATCTAGGCAAAAATTAAGGATCAAAATGACAAAGTAACTGCATCTGTCCGTACTTCGTCGAATCTGAAGAATCTTCCATCAACGGATCTTCAATCAAATCTTCTAAAGCAACAAGCACAGTTGGAATTCAAAGTTGTTAGGGATAATAGTGGTTATTGCTTTCAATGTAGCTGTCGCACCCCAAAATTTACCCTCCGGATATTTTGATAACTTTGTGTGGCTCATGTTGCATCATTACGTTTCATTTACTAAATTTAATTATTTTGGTTGTCAAGCTTTTCAAAAATATGGAATTTGGTTGTATTGACAATTGGTCCAAGGGGCTCTCATATTCACTCAAGGTTGGGATTCTTGATCACTGTGATATTCTCTGTGTCGAGCTATAAGATTGTAAACTCAGGCGTTCATCCTGTGCCTGTCATCATCGCTTTTTGGATTCCTTTGAAAATGCACGGATTCAGAGATATGAATTACTTGGTAATTCTTGGATGCATCCTCGTGTGTTCACTTGAATCAAATTAAAGTTTTGAGCAAGATCATCAATTGGTTTATGATTAAAGTTTCTCATGCGTATTTTTGTTGATGTTTTATCTACCAATGGAAGTTTGGTTAAGAATCGGACAAATATTATTTCCTCAAAGGCATTACTTGACAAGATTTGGATTCATTGATTGAGTTTCAAAAGTGGCAACGGAAGGGAAGTTGTTTGCTTTGTCGTTTTGCTTAGAATGGTTGGCATTTCTAATTCGTAATCGAAAAGGAAGTTCGTGACTTTTTCTAACTCAAGATTCATGTCATTATTTTTTAATTGCAAATATCAGAATTTTGTTTCAATTTCAAAGATTCATGGTTTCACCAAAGTTCATACCAATTTATCTCAAGCATTCCACATGGTAAATTTCATCCAAATATTTCCAAGCCCATTACCAATTTATTCAAAGAATCGTATTTTCTTTACAAGAGATATTCAAGTTTTGAATTTAAACTAAGTTATGCCATCATCTTTTGTTCTACAAAAGTTCAAATTCTAATGCTCAAGTTTTAATTGCATCAACATTGGCACAAATTGAGTTTCAAGATAATTCATTCAAATTCTATCATGGAAATTACAAGTTTGTTACAAGGATATTGTTAGATTACAATTGCTACAAAATTCTAAATCCTAAAAGGTAAACTTCGTAGCATCTTCAAAGTCTTCATGTTCTTTGGTCTTCAAGTCCATCCGCAATCCTTTCCTCTACTTTGCTTTACTTTTGACTTCTAGAAGCCACGATCTATTTCTGTTCTAAATCATAGTGATGCATTAATGCATATGTGAGGTGGTATCTTAGGTCAAAAATTAGGTATGACAAGAATCGTAGATTGAATATGAAATTATGGAAATCATAGATAATAAGAACTTGATTCCCATTGACGACACCAGTGTTCTGTTCTGGAACCGTAAATGAATGCAATTGGTGAACTAAGTATCTTGAATAAGTGGTATCGGTCTCCATTACAACGGTGCGGGGTGGACTTGCATGGTTATTACTCTTAACGCCTAAGTTATTTTAGTAATCAAGACGAGTATATTAGAGACTAGAGAATGTACATTATTTCATGTGGATCGACTTTATACCTTAGGTCAAGTGGAATGGTTGAGGTAAGTTGAGTCTTAGGTACTTGAGTCTTTAGCGGTCCAAAACATAACTCTTTTAAATTAGAGAATTTCTTAATCCACCCCATGATTTTCTTAGGCACCATGTGAAATTCCACAGATGCCCCTAAAAACCGGAAGTATATTTCCAATTCGCACCCTATATTATGCAAATCACGTTGAAAGGGTTGGGTGCAAACCGGAACTATACTTCCGATTTTAAACCAGATTTTGTATATATTTTTTGATATTTTTTGTCTATTTCGATCCTGTACCAGACTTTCAACCCAGATCCTTTGGTACCAATTTTCCCAGGGAATTCAAATCAAATTGAAAAAGAGCTTGTCGAACTTAACAAGAAGTGAAAGGAAACACTTGGTAGAACAAAGCAGGAGGGAAGATTGCAATTATTGATCATAATTTTGCCTGATTTTAAGAGTAAAACATACAGTAAATTTTTTATTTGTCTAAATCAAATCTTAATGTTTGGTTTTATTTTGTTAAATAAAATTGTTTTATTTTGCAGATAGAATAAAGCTTGTATGTGAGACTGAATTGGGAATAATTTCCCAATGTTTTGTTATTTAGAAGTCTTCTAATACTATTTTTTTCATTCATTATGCGAGGTGTACTCGATCCAGAATAGGTTTATACTCGATTTTTTTGCTTTTTTTGTTATAGGCTATACAAAACTTTAATTTTACTAAAATGTTATCTTGTATGCAGTTCCTCCCGCTTATTATGCACACTTATTAGCTTTCCGCTAGATACTACATCAAGTTGAAAATTCTAATTTGATTCTACAAATGGTAATAGGAGTACCACCAACTTTGTGGCGATTTCGCCATCTATCTTTGATAACGTAAAAATGTTATGTTTTACCGTTGATCTTGGTTTGTCGTGCTTCGAGGATAGGTTTGAGAATCTTATATTCGCCATGCTTTTTGGACATATAACTTATGCTATTTTTTTGGTTGGGCCTTATTTTGTTTGAATATAGGTTAGAATTACTAGACAAGCTTTTGCTTACATGTTTGCCACCATGGGTGGAGGAGCCTTATTTTGTTTGAATATTGGTTAGAAACTAGACATCTTTTGGATGCTGAACATGTTGCCACCATTGGTGTTCATAAATATTTTCTTGTTATTTTTATAACATGTCTGTCACGATCTTACTCGCTAGTTGGGAGTTTAAATAAATGATTAAATTATATACAAAAATTAGCCAACCTTAATTTATATATCGTGTTTTAAATTATATACTTTAATTTAGTTCATTTTTCTGCTAGTTTAAAACCGGAAATATACTTTTGATTTTAACCCTAATATTTCAAAATATAATGTGCACCAGAAATATACTTCAAATTTTTTAGGGACATTTTGAAAAATATATAAGATTTAATTCCATTGTGGAGTGGATTAAAAAATTCTATTAAATTATTCCATATTTTCTGAACATTTATTTTACCTTTAACCATGTGGATTTACACAAGTCCAACTATTGAGTCCAACTATTTTCTAATTATAGAAATTTACTTTCTATTCATCTTCTTTCATATAGCATAAGACTTATCACACATATTAACTTTCCTCAATTAAAACATACAAGTCTTTGCTATAAAATATGTCTTTTTATGAGAAGCTTCTAGTGTGTTTAATTAGTAGCGTTGTGGTAAATTTGAGTTCAAGAACCATTACTATCTACTAACAATGCAATTCATATTTCACTAAAATATAAAACATCCAGCCACAAAGAGATCTATAAGATGCTTCTTCCCTTTGACCTCCTCCCTTCACTTCAACTTTAATTTTGGAAGTGTTCGCATTATAAAAACAATTGAGACATGATCTATTTCTAATTTGTGTCGGCTAATTATATTGAAATGAAAGTGACCCTACTATCATAATCCCCCATCACCCCCTCAACAACACTAGTTCATTCATCTCCCTTTTCCTCCGTGTTTAACCGACAAAATAGTGCATTGTTTCCAATCGTATAAGTTTCATTTGTCCACATCTATATACTTTTTCAACTTGTATTATTGAAAAAAACCCAAAAGCCTCTAATATTAGCTCTTGTCGTATTACATATATAATTGAGATTGAGTTGTATCTATATTATTAGCTTCAAAATGAGTACGGATAACATGTAGCTGGAACTCTTCTCGTGTATTATATTTTGTTGTTAGCATATTGGGAAACCATACCTTAAATTCTAGTACTTTGGGATCACATACTCCACAGATATTTAGATTCTTGGATATTGGTCAATGATCCATGATAGCGTGTGTTTGAAAATGATTCTCTAAGATCTTGGTGATTTAGTGTATGTTAATTATTTATGAGAAAAATCTCAACATTTATTAGTCGATGTTACGATGAAAATTAGGGAAGAGATATGTTTGAAATGATCAAATATATGAATTGTTGGAAGGAACTCATATTCAAAAGTTATTAGATTGAGAAATTTTTAAGATTACTATTCAGAAATAGTGTTGTTCAGAAGCAGTAGAGATTTTGAGATTGTTAGCCACAAGCAGTAAGTTTCTGAGACTGCTTAGTTAGAAGCAGTAGTAGTTTGATATGTTCTAAAAGTTACTATTAGTTGTTAACTTAGTAATGAAGCATAATTTTATAAGCGTCTATTTGACTGTTTATTTTGTGAAAATAAGCAAGTTTGTAGTTAAGATTTTTATAAGAAAGTTAATACAATTGTGTATAGAGTTTTTTTCTCAACAAATTTATTATAGCCGTTTTTCTCTCTCCTTTTTCATATTCATTTTCATCTTTAATCTTGTGCACAAACAAGAAGAAGAATTTTAGAAAGAGATGAGAAAATTTTCTTTTAACATTTTCTAAAATAATAAATTTAAATTGATGATTTCTTATTAAAATATTTTTAATTTTTAAAATACTATAAAATATATATTATATTTTAATGATTTGTTTAAAATCCTTTCCTCCAATACAATTTTCTAATTTCTAAATAAAAGAAATTTTGATTTTAAAATAAAAATAAGTCTTTTAAAATCCTCTTCACTTACATAATTTTATTCTTTTCACTAAATTCTTTTTTTTATTCTCCCTTGTTTTTCCGTTCAAACTCTCAAACACAACTTAAAATTTGACCTAAACAAAACCGTATTCTTCTATAGATATATAAACCTTTTATAATGTGAGCAATATTCTTCTATACAAACTAAAGGCTATATGTTTAACTATAACTTGACAAACAACAATTTTAATTCTAAAATCATCATTGAAAGGCCAACTTCTAAAGGTTGAGGGTACGACATCCCTTTTGATTTAGAAAGTATTATAATTATAAACATGGCCAAAAAGGGTAAGCACTCATGCATTTAAGAGAAATTGAACAAAGCAATTACAAATACTATAGTTAAGACTAATCAATCATCTAAAGATTATTTTCATAAACATGGCCAAAAAGGGTAAGCACTCATGCATTTAAGAGAAATTGAACAAAGTAATTACAAATACTATAGTTAAGATTGATCAATCATCTAAAGATTATTTTCTTAATTAATTAACCTATAATTAACCTATTCTACGAAAGAATGAACCATGCGTATGAGTCCCCCACCACCCACATCAAGTTTTGGGGACCACTAAGGGACTATTGTTGACCCACTTCATTGATGAAGTTCTCATAGCTTTATTAAACACAATTAATTACTCAAGATTTTTCAGAATTGACTATATCAGAAACTGGCCCACTCATCTATTTCTTGTAGGCTATAGCTATTAGCTTTTGTTGAATTATTTATTTATCTTTTTAAATAAACAAACTTGTCTTCACGCACAATTATATTTGCTTCACTAAACAATATAAAAGAGTGTCGTTTTAAAATAAATTGCTTCAAAATGAATATTATTCTCACTTTTTAATATAACAATGATTGTTATTTTTTCAATAATAAATTATTAATTTGTACAATACTTCCAACATATTAATAGGGTTAGTTTAGTAAAAGTATAATATTTTATGACAATATTATTTCATTCCTTAATTCGTGTTCAAAAACTTTAAACGACACTCATTTGAAATGGAGGGAATAACATACATAGTAAAAGCACGATAAAAATTAGATACACACAAATATAATTATTAGTTTTACAAACAATCAATTATTTTTTTTATTAATTAAAAATTAAAAATACAATATTTTTTCTTCTTCATATTGACAACCACCTTCGCGCTTAACTGTGGAGGCATTTTTCGGTCGATCAGATAATTTTCTTTTCGCTTTATGACAATCTTTCTCGACCTTGGTAGAGTTCCGTGCTTTTACGACTATGGAGATTGTTATAAACAAAGGTTGGAATAAGCTTTGGTCGAATCGATTCTATGTTAGTTGTTCAAGCTATTTCAAACCATGCTCTTGTCCCGTGACGTCTCAGAAGAAATTGACTCAAGTTTACCAAATACTATTCCAACAAACATATTCATTTCTCTCATATTTATAGGGAAGACAACACTTGTCCATATTATTTTTAGGTAATTTAGGTTTAACTTTGACATGTCTAATCATTTTTGAGTCCATCCCACTATGTCTTATGAAGGACTTTGTAAGTAATAAACTAGATTTGCCTTGTTTCAGGTTCACATCCGGTTGATGGCGGCGGTTTTGTCCCTCCATCTTTTTTGTGGATTGTATCCGTTCTTTTTAATCTTTTGTATACCTCCCTACTTTTTCTTTGATATACGAGGATTTCATTAAAAAAACACTCCATAATATCAATTTGGCTAAATTACTCCCATGGTCCTTTAAGTTATTTAATTGTAACAAATTGGTCCTCTATGTTGTTTTCGCTACATACGGGTCCTTTATGTTAACTAACGCTTGGATCGTTGACCATTTTCCTAAACTCCTTTTCAAAAAAGTTGAAGTGTCACTAATGGTAAAAATATGTCACATAGGTCAGAGACCATCATTGTATCATATAATAAAATTTTTAAAATTTTTTAATGAATAAAAGTATTTTTAAACTAATTAGAATGCATGAAAAGGAAACAATTTTAAAAAATAGTAAAACAGAAAACAAAATTTTAAAATTACACCAAGTGTAAAACGAGAAGAAATATTTTTAGAAATTTTTTCATATTTTTGAGACCAAAACGGATCTAATATGAACTTTAGAAGTTAAAATAAAATTAATATAACAAAATAAAGCAACATAAAGATCAATGATGCAACCGTTAGTTAACATAAATTATTCACATGTAGCGAAAATAACATAAATGATCAATATGTTACAATTAAATAAATTAAAGGACATTATAGTAATTCATCCTATTAATTTAAAAAATTAAAATTTAAATAAATTAAATATTTTTTCATTTTTATTAATTATTTGTAGCAATAAAATTTTATATTCAATATACATATAAATTTTTCACGAAAGCACAAAATATTATTAGGTACGCCATAATTTTTCTCTTATCTTTTGTGTTAAAAATTTCGTAGCAAGCAGAGAACAAATTAGATCATTAATTATTTTAAATAGCAAAATAAGTTGTCTTAAGAAATATATTCATTATTTTTAGGAAACATAATATTATTATGATTGAGATATGAATTATTTTAATGAGATAAAATGTCTATGGTAATAAAAATCAAATCTGTCAAATATCAATGATACAAATGTACGTTAATTGTCAAAAATTGATTTTTTAATGTTTGATTTTTTTTTCATTTCTAAAAGCAACTTTGAAGGTTCTATGCCATGTAGTAAGACTCTCAGTCTTCAATCTCACAATAGCATAAATCTCAATCAAATACACACATTTGTTTTTTTCTTATCCATCCGCATAACAAAAATATATGTCGGTCAAGTGTCGAATTTTTCTCACATAGGTCGGTCAAAAACTTAGAAACACATCTTTCTTCACGAATACTCTCACATTTAATATATCCAAAAGTATGAATTCATATGTTGTGCAGTATAACCGTGAGTTGGTTTTCATGATTGTGAGATATTAGATCAAATTTTAGTATGGTCAAATGGTAATTTATTGGTTCAATAAATCAACAGGATCTAAACATGAGGTTGAACTCGTTCGCATGTGTCAAAGACCGCAATGTTGTAGTCGAACTATGTTCAAGTATATAGTAGTCGAAATACTAGGATTGTTAAGATGTTGAATTGAGCATGTTTGTTATGCCCAATTGTTTAAGTTAGTTTGTTTACTAAGCTAGTTTGTAAAGGGTCCGTGTGTAAAATCAATCAATTTAGTATGTTAGTTTTATTATAAATAGCATACTAGTCTCTTATCATTGCAACACCGCAAATCCTAATTAGGTGAAATATGTTATTTGTTATTTATTAACACTTGTAATTTTGTTACAAAGAGAAAGTAAAGAATAATAGTTTATAACAAAAGTTATTATTTTCTTTTTACCCTTGTGGATTTCTTGTCATCAAAGAAATTGTTTACACTTTGTCATTTTGGTATCATTTTTCACAACAAATTGGTGTGGTGAGCATGGACAAGATGTTGTCGACAAAGTATGAGATTGAAAAATTCACTAGAGTGAATGATTTCGATCCGTGGCGCAAGATGAAAACCCTAATAGTTCAATGTAATTGTTTAAAACGTTAAAGAGAGCTTCAACCATGGATGGTGCATTAAATGATTAAAAAAGGTTATGGTAGAGAAAGCCCACAACACCATCTTATTGAGGTTTGTGATAAGGTCCTTCGACACGTGTCGAAGGAGACGACGATGTCGAGTCTATGAGAGAAGCTCAAATTTTGTACATGACCAAATCGTTGGTCAATCAACTCTACTTGAAGTAAGCTTTGTACTCATTCAAGATGAGTGAAGGCCAAGTCTTGTCTGAGTAGTTGGATATATTCAACATGTTAATTCTTGATCTTAAAAATATCGATTTCAAAATCGAAGATGAAGATCAAGCGTTGTTGCTATTGTGTGCTTTGCCTAGAACACATACTCACTTCAAAGAAACTTTCTTGTATGGAAGAGAATCGCTGACCTTTGAAAAAGTTCAATCAACCTTGTACTCTAAGGATTTGCAAGCATGAAAGGAGCACAAGCTATCTTTGACTAGTGAAGGTTTGTCAATTAAGAGATTCACAAAGAAAGATGACAGTTCGACAAGAAGAAGGGTAAAAGTCCAAAAGTATTATAGCGGTGATGCATATGGTATTCGATGTTATCACTGTTAGAACGAATGTTATACAAGAAAGGTGTTCCTTGAACATCTTAAAGATCACGGAGGTAAGGATAATGGCAACACATCCATTGTTCAAGATGATTTCGACTCATCTGATGTTCTTGTGGTTTCAAGCGAGACTCAAGAAAGAGTGGATTATGGATTCGGTGGAACTTGGCACATGACTCCAAACAAATACTTGTTCTAGGAACTATGTGATCAAGATAATGGATTTGTATTACTAGGAAACAACATAGCTTACAAGATTGCAGGTGTTGGATCTGTGAGATTCAAGCTCCATGATGAGTCAATAGGTTATTGACTAAAGTCAGGTATGTACCGATTTTAAGAGAAATTTGATTTCTTGTTGAATTCAACAAGAAAGGATATGTTTTCCAAGGAGAGAAAAGTATCCGAAAGTTATGAAGGGATCGGAGGAAGTCTTGAGAGGCGTGAAGAAACAAGGTTTGTATACTCTTGAGTCCGAGTTGTAAGTGGTTGGCGATGTTGCATCCGCGAAACTTTTGTCGAAGATGATATTTGGCATATGAGATTAGCCATGATAGTGAAATAGGTTTGGTCGAATTGGGAAACAAAATCTTCTTGGTGGAGACAAAGTTGAAAACTCAAGTTTTATGAATGTGGTCGGCCTAACGTGTTCGAGGCCTAAGGCTAAATTTGATTAAATTATTTTAAAATTAATATTTAATTAAAATTTAAACTAATATTATATACTACCAGATCAACTTATAAGCCAAAAATCTATATTTCACATTTATTAAGAAAATTTAAATTTTATTGTGTGTTTTGAATATAATTTATAGAAAGATGTAAAAGCAATTTTAATTGGTTGTTGTCTATGAAAAAATGAGAGAGAAAGAAAATTAAATGTAAAAAGGTGAATATTTTAGAATAAAATAGTTAAATAAAATAAAGTTAATGATTTTTATATAATTTAGAATAACAAAAATGAATGTTTTTTACTTATAAGAGAAATGAATAAATATTATTATTATTATTATTAATTTTTGAAATAAATAATTATAGAAGTATGTTTTTAATGAACAATTAATAAACGTAGAATTAAATATGCAAGAACGAGCATTGTTGTGATAAAAAATAGTTACAATAGGATTTGAACCTGTGAGCTTAAAGATACTTGCATAGAAGTTTCTCCACTAAGCCATTTGCATTTTGTGAATAATTGTACGAAACATTTATTAAATAAATAAAATCTGAGGCCTTATTTTTCTGTATTTGGGGCCTATTTTAAAGCCCAAAAATTTGAGGCCTAAGGCGATAGCCCCACTCGCCTTAGGCTTGGGTCGGCCCTGTTTATGAACCTTGTGTACTTAGAAAATCTTGCAGAGTGAAGTTCAATAAAGGCAAATAAAGAACACATGGATCCTTTTATTACATTTATGTTGATCTTTGGGGGATGTAAGATGTACATCATATTAAGGAGAAATGTATTTTCTATCCATAATTGATGATTATTCTAGAAAGTTGTGGGTATTCATTTAGAAGAATAAGGATGCAACTTTTGAGAATTTCATAGTTGGAAGACTCTGGTTGAAAATCAGACTGCATAAAGGTCAAGAGGTTGAGAACCGACATTGGCCTTGAACTTTACAATGAGGCACATAACTACTGTAGATACTCCCTTACAAAATGGTATTGCAAGGCACATAACTTTGTGTAGCCTCTGGTATTGCAAGGCACATAACTACTGTAGATACTCCCTTACAAAATGGTTTGTCCGAAAGGTTTAATTGTACCATTTTGGAAAGAGTTAGATGCATGTTGACTAGTGATGGGTTAAAGATGGTGTTTTAGGAAGAGTCTGTTTCAACAACTATATATCTGGTAAACAAGTGTCATTTGAATACGTTAGACATGAAGACATTTGAAGAAGTTTGGTTGGGATATCAACCAAGTCTTGACAAACTTAGAGTATTTGGTTGTGTACCCAATGCTCATATTAGGCAAGACAAGGTCGAACCTAGAGGTCTGAGATTCATGTTCATGAGATACCTTGAAGGAGTCAAAGCTTATAGGCTATAGTGCTTAGAGCCAGGTCCTAGGAGGTGTATCACCAATCGAGATGTAGTTTTCAATGAATCAGAAAAGGCTTTTAATAAAATTGATGATGTTGATCGAAGTTTAGAGATATGTGAAAAAAAGTTGGAATAGGAAGAGATCCATGGTGGGGTGGCACATGTCGATGCTGAATTGTGTATCCCAGATGAAGTCGAAGAAGAAGCACAAGATGCTGAAGATACTGAGAAAATTGAGGAAATTGTCAATGACTAGATGTTGGAAAAAGATATGACAGAAATATTCATTAATCCACCTCAGAGACTTGGGTATGTAGATCTCATATCTTATGTCTTAATCTCTAGAAGTGAAGTTCTAGATGAATAACCTAGAGACTTTAAAGAAGTTATGAGGAGTCAAAATAAGAATTAGTGGATGAAGTCCATGGATGATGAGATTAAATATCCTCATGATATCCACACTGGGAACCGATCAAGAAACCCGTTGGAGCCAAGTTAGTCAATTGTAAATGGATTTTCAAAGTTAAGGAAGGAATGGAATGAGTGACGTCAAGAGATATAAAACAAGATTAGTCATAAGGGTTTCACTAAAAAATAAGGTGTCGACTTTAATGATGTGTTTTATCCTATTTTGAAGCACATGTTCATTCGAATGTAACTTGTCATGGTGGCACAATTTGACTTAGAACCGAACAAATGGATATGTAGACTTCTTTCTTGTATGGAGATCTAGATGAAACAATCCTAATGAAGCAACCTCAAGGGTATGCGTAAAAGAGAAAGGAAGATTTTATGTTCAAGTTGAATAGATCTTTATATCGACTAAAACAATCTCCTCGATAGTGGAATAGAGATTCAACAAGCTCATGACACACATAGGTTTCATTAGAAGTCACTCAACCACTATGTTTACTTTAGATTTTGACCGAAAAACATTTTTATTTTGTTGCTTTATGTGGATGATTTCATAGAAAGCAACAATGTCAAGATGTAATGAAGGTGAAGGTTGAACTCAATAAGAAGTTTGACATAAAGAATCTAGGAGTCTGCATCTTGGGATTGACATCCAAAGAGTTGGAAAGAAGTCAAAATTATGCTTATCTCAAGAGGCATAACCTACGGAAGATTCTCGACAAGTTTGGTATGTCGAATTCAAACCTGCTCGACCGACAAACCTTCAATTCAAAATGAGTATATATTAGTGAGCTCTTTCGACCATAAAATACATCAAAGAATCTACTATGTTAGCATATGAGATGCTACTCATATAAGCTTTTTCGACCTCAGTACATGTCGAGAATCTAAGGTGAGTAATTGAGCAAGGAGAAGTCCAAGTCCTTAAGGTTTTGACATATCATAATGTTACTGATATGATCACCAAGATATTGCAAAGTTACAATTTTTTCATTGTATGAAGTTGATAAAACTGCATGAAGAAAGCTAGTCTGTTCCTTGATGCTATAAAGTTTGTTCCAAGGTGGAGATTTGTGAGATATTGGATCGAACTCAAATATGGTCGAAGGATAGCTTCTTGGTTCGACAATTCAACAAGATCTAAGCATGAGGTCCAAGTTGGTTTGCATGTCAGTCGAATACCGCAATGTTGTAGTCAAGTATGTTCAAATATGCATTAGTCGAAATACTAGGATTGTTAGCATGTCGAGTCACTGCTTATTATGACTAATTGTTTAATTAACTTGTTCCTAAGTTAACTTGTAATGGATATGTGTAAAAGCCCATTAATTTAGCATGTTAGTTTTGTTATAAAAAAGATATTAGTTTCTCATCGCTGCAACATTGCAAATCCTAATTAAGGTGAGAGAGACTATTTGTTATTTGTAACACTTGTAATCTTGTTACAAAGAAAAGTAAAAATAACAATTTATAATCAATCTTATTGTTTTTTTTTTCTACTCTTGTGGGTTTTTTGTCATCAAAGAGATCGTTTATACTTTGTCATTTCGGTATCATTTTTCACAATAACGATGATAACCGATAACAATTGTCAAGCAATTTTAAAAATTGATAACTTCCTAAATCAAACAAATTTTGATGTTGATAGCTGTTTTCAATTGTGACAACTATTAAATGATAAGTTGATATTAACTTTCTAATATTTTGTGATGATGGTATTTGATCAAGAAGATATCTCAAATATCACCATTAACATCATTCAAATTCAAGCTTAAATGTTACTCAATTGTAGTAAAAAATGATCAAGGATAAAGGGAAAGACAGATAGATATTAATCTTAATGGTTAATCGATTAAATATATATAAATATATAATTGTTAGATATTAAGATTCAGATTAAGTGTTTAGCTTGCACTTTTTACTCTCACGCCCTTTCTTATTGTTAGACTAATATCTACCTGTCTTTTACTTTACCCAAAAAGAAAAGAAGAAAAAAAATCTAAATCTTAATATCTAACAATATGCATAATGTATTATAAATGATCAAGGGTAAAGGGAAAGACCCACCGATATAATTTTGTCAAAATAATGTCTCTAGATCTAACAATATATACCCCTACAAAATAGTATGTACTTTGTAAATACTATAACATAGTATTAGATCATAGGGCCATCCATTCATGCAATGCTATCTTAACATAATTTTAAAGAGTCACATTTAATGCACCCTATCTACCCTCTTCTGCATGCCGTTATCTTGTCTAAACTCCCCCTCCAATCTTCCTCTCACTAATAGTAACAAGAAAAGTAGTTGCATTTTTTACTAATCTCCTCCTCAATTACTCTCATTTACGTAAATATGATTTAATTTCATGATAAATTTTGAACTCTATCTCGCCTTGTACGTCCTCAAAAATAGTATTGACAACACCGACATTTTAAATTAAAAATATGTTTGATGTCGAATATCTAATATTGTTATACACTGATATAAAATGCTTCAAATGATTTTTTTAAAAAATTATTATTGATGTCCATGAATCAAAGAAATGGATCATCTCCATTTTACTTTCAATGATTTTTTGTCCAATGTTAATCATAGCCATTCAAATCAATTTTCTATTTATTTATTTATTTTCAAAACATTTATTTGATGACTAGGATTTAACAAGAGAGATTTTCACGGGAGAGAATCTACTCCATAAATCAGTATTGTGTGTGGTGTCTGAATCGACGTTATAATTCATGGAGGAAGGACCCATTAATTTTCTTTATTTATAGTACTATCAATATGTACTTCCATTATCTTCTTCCATATGCACCTTTCACTGAGTAGTCCATCACTCTCATTATCACCCTGCATTTATACACACAGTACTCATCATTCTGATTTCTGATTTCTGATTTCTGATTTCTGCTTAAAATTTAAGTTAACTACCTTTCTTCATGGCTTTTCAACCCATATTTCTCTTTTCTATTTTATTCTTTATTGTTCCTCCAAACAATGCCTATTGGCCACCTTCACCTGGCTACTGGCCAAGTTCCAAAATCAAGCCTATGAATTTCTACAAAGGCTATAGAAATCTTTGGGGACCTCAACATCAATACATGGATCAACATGCGTTAACAATTTGGCTTGATAGAACCTCAGGTAGTGGATTCAAATCGGTTCGACCATTTCGATCCGGATACTTCGGTGCTTCAATTAAGCTTCATCCTGGCTACACTGCAGGAGTTATAACAGCTTTCTATGTATGATTATAAGATTAAACTTTTTTAAAAAAAATTTAAATTTGGTGTGTAATTATTTACTAATGATTTGAATAATTGCAGCTTTCTAACAGTGAAGCACATCCAGGATTTCATGATGAAGTAGACATTGAGTTCCTAGGAACAACATTTGGAAAGCCTTATACTTTGCAGACAAATGTTTATATAAGAGGAAGTGGTGATGGTAAAATCATAGGCAGGGAAATGAAATTTCATCTATGGTTTGACCCTACCAAAAAATTTCATCACTATGCTATACTCTGGAATCCAAAGGAAATAGTGTAAGTCACTATTCATTTTCAGTTTTCACTTCAATGCTTTAAACTCACATCTCTGCAATCTATCTCTGTACAATTATCAACTGAAATTGATTAAGAGACTTTGTTTTATAAATTTTTAACTAATATTATTAAACAATGTGACAGATTCTTAGTGGATGATGTGCCCATAAGAAGGTACCCTAGAAAAAGTGATACAACATTTCCACTAAGGCCAATGTGGGTTTATGGTTCAATTTGGGATGCATCATCATGGGCAACAGAAGATGGAAAATACAAAGCTGATTACAAATACCAACCTTTTATTGCAAAGTACACCAATTTCAAGGCCAGTGGTTGCTCAGCTTATGCGTCACGTTGGTGTCGTCTGCCTCGCCTCGCCAGATCGGGTCGGGGGTTGACCCGACAACAACATTGGACTATGACTTGGGTTCAAAGACACCACATGGTTTATAACTATTGCCAAGATTCAAGAAGAGATCATAGACTAACACCTGAGTGTTGGGGTTGAAACTTCACAAAATAAGTGAATAAATTTGGGGATGATTATTTTGGTCCTAAACAATTTGATGGTGTAATTTATTGTGTTATCTTAAAATTATTTTTCTAAGTGCTCTACTAATATTTAAGACACTTTTCACTTTACAATGTTACTATGTTACGTCCCTTTCATGATGATGAATGTTACTTTGATAATCAAAGGAAGCACATGATGGCAAAACTATTGTTGGTTCTAAAAAATGACAGCATCGGGGTACACGAATTAATGCTACTTAAAATGAAATAGAATTATCCTTCTCAAATTTATTGTGAGTTATATAAATTCACTAGTACTATTCTCACTACAAGAAATATGGTCCCCAGCGACATATATTAGCGACGTGGTTATCACGTGAGTAAAAAATCTAGTTGCGACGTGATAACCACGTCACAAAATATTTTAATAATAAAAAAATTAAGTCACAAGCAAGTCAGAGATTGTTTTTTTTTTAAAAAAAAGTTGCGACGTGACTTACACGTCGCTATAGAATAGAAAAAATTAATTTAAATAAAGTCCGCACGCTTAGTTGAGGGAGTTTAAATTTTTTGAATTTGAAGTGACGGATAACCACGCCGCTACTTTTAAGGGAAATTAAAGTTGATTGATGACAGTGTAGAGTGAGAAATTAAAGTATATTTTTGAGTGTGTAGCGAAGTGAGTCTCACGTAATGTTGCGACGTGATAGTCACGTCGCTACTTGTAGTTTAAATTTCCAAAACATAACTCACCCGTTACATCCATCTGCTTTGTTTTTTCATCTTCATCTTCTTCCTTTGCCTTCTCTGCGTGTTGCCTCCATCTCAATCCCAGAAATTTCCAAATCAAATTTCTTCCATCCCAAATCGTTGAAGAAGAACAAGGTAATTATATGTTGGTAAATTTTTATTTCATTTATTCGTTATTTATTATAGTGGTAAAAAATGTAATAAAATTTGTTTTGTTTAACTTGTAGAGAATTTTGAAGAAAACACCAAGACCTATACAAGAAGAAGCAAATTAAGTGAAGAATATAGAGGTATTTATGTATTTTTTTTTTAATATTTTATATGTATTATATAGATTAGTATTATATGTATTCTGTTTATTTGAATTAAAAATACATTTTACTTAATTTTAGTTTTAGGTTAGTATTATAGGTTAATGTTTAAAATAAATTGAAAATTAGAATTTTTTATATGTTAATATATTATTAAACAGAAATATTATTGTCATATACATATAGGTTAATATTTTAACTGAATTTAAAATTAGAATTTTTTATATTGTTAATATATATTAATATTTAAACAGAAATTATAAATATAAAAAAATTTGTTAATATTATTGCATGTTATAGACATATAAAAAAATTTGTTAGTATATACATATAAAACAAATTTTTTTTGAATATATATTAAAATAAAATTTTTTAGAAAACATAAAATTAAAAGTCTTATTTTTTATAGATGTATATATATGTTAACACATAAATTTAAAAACATATTTAAAAACAAAATTTATATTATATTTATTATAGTAGTTTTAATTTTTATTTATATGTTAAAGATATGGAAAAATATTATATATTAAAATAAGAATTTATAAAAACATAATTAAAAAGTGTATATTATATTATTGTTTTAATATTATTGTTATATATAATAAAAAGTATATATGTTACATTATTGTTTTTAATATTATTGTTGTATATATAATAAAAAGTATATATGTTATATTATTGTTTTTGATATTATTGTTATATAATCAAAAATTATATATTTTACATTTGAATATTTATTTATATGTTAGTATATATATAAAAAGTGAAATTTATATTTATTTATAGTAGTTAAAGTTAATAGTTAATTAAACAAAATTAATATTTTTAAGAATAGTAATTAAATAGTATACGCTTAAGAATAATATTATTAAGTTGATTAATATCTCTAATGAAAAGACAATGATTGTATAAATGTGCAGATGAAATATTATCGTATTATCGTAGTTGGATGTACGATAGAACATATCCAGAAGAAGTGGACTTAAACCCAATTTTATAGTAGGAGTTGATGGGTTTATTAAGTGCTTGTTCAGAGTTGTCGGCCAAGGAGGGGTTAGGTGTTCTGCTTAAATGTGAATGTAGACCAATAATTAGTGACCCGAGGAAGTAACACGTCATCCCATAGAAGGGATTCATTGAAAATTATTGGGTTTGACGATAATGGTGAAGAACTACCGGTAATGTACCGTAGACTATCAACACGAATGCTTCAAGTAGTCGAACCGTTATGGAGTATGAGGAGAACTTTAATTTGATCGGTGACATGGTTGAGGATGCTTTGGTGTGAACGTGACATATGATGAACCGGAGATTTTGACGGGAAGAGTTGCCGAATGAGGAAGCGCAAAGATTTTATTAATTGTTGAATGAGATGAATACGCCGTTGTTCGAGGGATCGCCGACTCAAAGCTATCAATGTGTGAGATTATTGGGCCAAGTCAAATTGGAATGTTTCGATCAATGTCCGAACATTTTTCAAAAATGATGTTGAATCCACACGAAAGACAACTTGCCTACAAGTTATTATGATGCAAAGAAGTGGGTGTCAAGTTGGGTTTAAAAGTAAGAAAGATTGACGTTGCATTATTAGCTGATGTTGTTTTATGACAATGAGTTTTGTAACACCCCAATATTACCCAAGGATTATATATGCAAAATCATAGTAAATTAAAATTTCATAAATTCAATATCGAGGCATCACACCTTCAAAACCAAATCACTTTAAAAGTTTGCTTTAAAGTATAAATCTTTGATACATAGCATCGTCGAAAATCGTAAATTGATTCTTAAAAATCAAAACATCTTCTTAATTAGGCTTCCTTATCAAATCATGTTTTCATAAAGTATGATTCTTATTTACAAAAGGAAGAACAACAAAAGAACAACAAGACAACATAAATATTCCCCGAAAGCTACGATCGAGCGATAATCGACTTGACTAACAATAAACTATAAACTTCGTTTCATAACCTGCACGCTACCAATATAAAGGTACCGCTAAACAAGTAAAGGGTGAGATAATCCAAAACATATAATTAAAAGGCATGATAAATATATATATATATATATATATATATATATATATATATATATATGTATGTATCTAGTTTCGAAATTATAAAGGGTATAGATTAATAAGTGCAATTCCAACACATATCCAAAAACTCACTCACTCTAATCGTCATTCTAATGTGTATAATCTGCACTTTATCTCCATAACCTCATTGACATAAATCGTCACAACAACACATAAACGTTCCTCACCACGAAATCATCACAAGTTAATACCACTAATCAACACGGCAATCATAAACAACAACATCAAACAACAACATCAAACAATGCTAATAACATAAGCAACATAAATAAAATCATCACAAATTGGCTAAAGCCCATCGTCGCTTTTTGGCAAAAAAGTCCATTGTCGCAAACATCATCACAAAACTCATCATCTATATTCATCGCAATTCAACATCATTCATCAATTAAAACCCAACCCCAAACAACTCAAACATAAACATAATCGACTTCATGAGACACGACTATGTTATGCATGTGGTAACTGTCGCTTTGTCCATAATTAGGAACACTTGGCATAAAAGCCTCGTCGCTTGGCATAAAAGCCCATCGTTGTAACACCCCCTTCTAATTACCCGCGTTTTATAAATAATAATCAGAGTATTTAATCATAATCCAAGAGCGCCACAATTTAAATAATTTAAATCAATCAATAATGTCATGCTTTCATCAAGAATAAATCATTAAATAAATCATACTTAAAGTTATGTTTAACAATGAAATGAAACATAACAAAATCCGAATACATCATTCAATAGTTATTCCGTGATATTTAATCAAGACAAAATTCAAAACTATTAAAAATATCCATTAAAGGATTTCAAACAACCGTTTCCCTAGTGTTACATCTACCGAGCACGACATCGACACGCCGGACTAATTAACGACTCGACTCTAGAGCTATCCTCACCAACTCCAAGCTAATCACTGGATCCGAAATCGTTAAAGTAAGGGTGAGATTTCAATTCAATATAACATGCATTATACGCTTCTAAATACAATGTAATCGATTTATTAGTCCATTATCCAAACACATAACCATAGACAATTCATAACACATCTCACACAATTGACATGCAATATAACAAACAATGGAAGTTGCAACACTGAAACCATCCTAGCATATTACAATTCCATATGCAATGCGCACTCTATGCATGTGGTACCAAATCGTGAACCGAGTTCACCCAACGCTCCGCTTACATGTGGAAAGATGGTAAATCCATGATTCGCCCATAGCCACTGGGTCAAGAATCCAGCCTCACTACCTCAATCTCCGGTAAGTCTATTGGCTCACCAAGAGTTCACTTCGCACAATGGGAATGAACCAAATCAACAATGTTTATGCATGCATCATAAAAGCATGCAACATTAATTTCGTGATCATGATATCAATATAAATCACATAATGCCAATTCACCAATGTATCACATTCAACCATAATGAATATCAAGATACAATATATTAAGCATTAATATCTCATCCGTAACTCGACCATTTGTAATAGTTCCCATTATCCTTAACTAATCACTCTTTTCAAAATCGAGCGCGACTTTTTAAAATAATTTTAGCAAAATAATATTTTTCCATTTTAAAAGGTAGTAATTTAAATTTAAGAAATAACGCTGAAAACGGCACTTAATCGGAGTTACGGTTTAGAAAATATGAAGTTTTGAAGTTTAAGTATTTTGAAAATTGCACATGGAATTTCCTACCTACATGTGAACCGGTTTCGTGAAGTTCAAAATCTCGCCCTTTTTGTATGGGAACCCGGTTCCGACATAGACAGAACCGTTCCCGAGTCCAATTTTGCCGGGCTTTGTATTTAATGGAACTCGGTTCCTCCTACGTAGAACCGGTTTTTACTTATAATAGCATTTTCTCGCTACTTTTGACAAAGATTTTCGCTACTTTGACAGCATTTTCCATCCTTTATCATTTCCAAACTTTCTACTACGAATTGGGACATTAGGAACACCAAATTATCATCATTCACATTATAACATCAAACAACGAGTTTATCCCTTAGTTATTTGCTAATGACTAATAATGGCGACAAAATAGGCTTCATTCTATAACTTATAATCGTTTAACCTCAATTACCCGTATTCCTAAAACCCATAAGGCATATTAATCGAAGAACTTTTGATAATCTTCGATTTCTCGGCCTTTTTCCTCTCTTTCCAATTCTACGATAATGACTTTTCTCCAAAAATATTTTTCTTTTTTTCCTTTTATATTCCTTTATTTATTCCAATAAAATAAAACAAATGGTAATTAGTGAGTAGAGTATTTACTTCACACCCTTTTACCCTATTCCATTTTTTTTCTTTAATTAATTCCATTTAATTCTAAATATAAATAATCGTTTTAATTAATTAAATAATTAAATTCTATTTATTTAATATTTGAATTAAATCGTGTCAACTTCCCCACTAAAAGAGTTTTTTAAAAATATAGAAAAGTTCGGATACGTCCTTTTTCATTCCGCTCCCAAGTCACATTTTTCATCGGTTGCTTCTTACCAAAGTATTCTTTACCACGCAGTTGCTTATTTATCTCAATTATCGCAGTATCGCTCAATAAATTATTTGCATCATCTACTTGAATCTCATGAGATGGATCCGCAATGTACCTCCTCAACCGAGATACATGGAAAACATCATGCACGGTGACGGCGGTAAAGCAATGAAGCAAATTTTTTTGGTAATCAAACGGACCAATAAAGCGCGGAGTCAACTTTTGACTTGGCTCACCAATACCACCATTGAGTAACTCTCACACGATCTTTCACTACACAAGATCTTTTTCCTCTTATCATGATAATCGACGACTGAGAAGTTCATCTTCTCTAATCATCTTGATCTTTTTCAAGTTTGTTGAACAATCGTCCAATCACGACTTTCTCCATTCATACCAACACAACGGTGGTTCCTACCATACAATGCCTCAAACGGAGCCATACCAATGCTCGAATGAAACTATTGTTGTAGGTAAATCTATCAACGATAAATAGCTATCCCAAGCTCCATTTTTACACAAGCCTCAACAAATCTTCTAACGAATGGTGTTTTCCGCTCGACCATCCGTCGTGGATGATATGGTCAATGTAACTTAGTACCGTAGCTTGCAATTTTGTGAAGGAACCTCTATCCGATGGGATGGACCATGTAATACAATCTTTCATACAATACTTTCGCTTCCATCGGATAATCCATTCTTATCGAAAAAGTGGTGGATTGTCAATCGACAATAAAATAGAATCATTGCGCGCTGCAACCGCATATAAAATCTATTGAAATGCCATCTCATTTCCACTGAACAAACAACGGTTCCATCAATCCCGACGGGCGATGCTCAATTGATTTTGAAACCAAACATGCATAAACCGGTCCTTTTTTTCATTCCGTGCCACCAAAATAATTTCTTCAAATCATGGTACATCTTAGTAGCATTGTGATGAATACTTAATCCACTACGTGTCCTTCTTCCAAAATATTTTTCTAATCTTTAAACATCCGGACACACTCTATCACCAAATCTTATAACGCTTTTCATCATTCGAACTCACTTCCTTGACCTTGGTTAATCAATGTTGTCCACTAAACCAACATCGATTCCATTTATTTCCAATACCATTAGTCGTCAACATGCCCATTTCACACTATCCCGAGTAGTTCCACATACCAAATTAAATTTGATTTGTTCCGCCAAATCTAATTCATTAACATCGACATATGCAAGGACTTCTCGCTCAATGCATTCGCATAACGCTTGCTTTTTACTGTGATGGTAATTCAAACCAAAATTGAAATTTCGGCAGTGTGATATGTGATGTCATAGAATGTTATGACACATTATATTCGACACTGCTAACAATTTACACAAGAAATATAAATAACAAGAAAGAACACAATAAGTTGTTTACCGGCTCAAAGGTCTAACTACACCTACATCTGGGGCTACCAAGCCGTGAGGAAATTCACTATTAGTAGAATTAATTCGTGAATAAACCAACCAGTTTATCTCCTTCACTTAAAACCTACCCAATGCAACTTCAACCTAAGTCCTACTTAGATCCGAGTTCTACTCACTCCTCAATCACAAGTGATATCAACCTATTGAATAATTGAATTGTGAAGACACACTTCAATAAACTATCTTGATCTCGCCCAAGCTTTCAATCAAGAGACAAACACTGTGTTTAAAGCTTTGAGTGATAAACTACCCTTACAACAAATCCTAGTCCAAGGCACTTATCAATTGATAGTTTCTTGGCTCACAAGAGATACTAGAATTACAAATACCAATTGTTAACTTTCTAATAGTACACAAAACAACTTGCTATATCTTCAAAAATTCCAAAAGTTAGCAGGTGGTGAATTTTTTATAGAAGCACCAAACTTAGTTTGGGCTTCCATAAAGATAGCTAGGTTTGTCATACCCCAAAATTTTCTCCATCTTCTCAAGACATTCCATACATCCATACTCACGGATTCTCAAGGGTTGATCGATAAACCTCTCCTAGACAATCAACCCAAACTAGGGTTTGGTGATTCTCGATCAAATTGGATTTCCAACATCTCCAATGTTCATCATGCCTCCTATGCTTCAAAGATTCTCCATGTCAAGTTTCAAGCCTTACAAGTCAAGTTTCTCAAACAATTGCTCGATGGTTGAAAATCATTGATTGGACAAAAAGTCAATTGTGGTCAACATATACCAAACTTCATGATTTTTGGTCAACATCTCATTTTGAAGTTACATTCATCATTTGATCAAGGGTTGATCATGATTCATCAAGAAAACTCAAGATTTGCTCAAAAGTCAAACTTTCTAAATTAGTGTTTTAGGTGAAAAGTCAATCGAACTTTGACTCATCATAACTTCTTCATACTTTCGTAAATTTTTCCACCACCTCTTGTTTTGAAGGAAATTCAATTCTACAACTTCATGTATCACAAGAATGTCCAAAAATGCTTCATTTGAGAGGTATGGCTCAAAACATTGTGTCATTTTCAAAGTCAACAAAAGTCAACATTTTGTTTTGAAGATATATTGAGCATGGAGATTCCAATTGAGATGAGACCAAAAGGTTGGTTAGAGGACTTTAGAGCTTTCAAAAGTCCAAGAACATTCAAAATGTGGAAAATTGAGCAAGATACATATCAGAAGTTGGGTATTTTGGACAATTGACAAAAGGACATTTTGGTCAAAATGCAAAATTTTCCAAATGGGCCTAAAATCTTTGATCCAAACTTGTTCATGACATTATTCTTGACCCATAAATGCTTGGCCATGGTAATTTTCTATTTTATTAATTTATTTTTGAATTTTAGAACATTTAATTCAAAATTAAATTATATAAAATATGAAAATAATATATTTTTCCAAAAGGGCTGATTTTATACCAAACTTGAGGTCCAAGGAAGCCCAAAACACTTGCCAAATTCGTGCATGATCATGCATTGAAGAGGAAATCAAATTTCTTTCAAAAATTGATTTTATTTGAAAATATTGAATGCTCCAAATCAAATCTTTTTGCTTGTTTTTTTCTTTCTCAATTTACTTTATAAATAGCAAAGATTACACACTACAAAGGGACGGAACCCTAGCCCAAGAAACAACCCTTATGTTGTCAAAATTTTCAAGAAAAGTTGGAAAATCGAATTCCAAATTGCAGGTTTCAGGATCTAGTATCCATTCTTGTTCCGAGGTTCCTGTGAGTCATAATCATCTTTTACTTAAGCAAATGTAATTCGATCTAGAGCTTGTTCGATTTGGTAAAACTTGAAAATCGAATTTCTTATTTCATGCGTTATTAACTACTTTGTGTGTTTGAATGAACTCGTGACACAATAGATCGTGAATGATGCATCTCATGCAAGCATACACGCATAAATCATGGCATGGTTAGGTTTGATGAATGCTTGATTCAACCGATAGATGGATGATTTAGCCAAAACTAATGCCACCAATGGATTTGTGGAGGGTCGATTGGGTAGGGGTCCCCTTCCCATTTATCGTCGTATTTTGCTTGTTCCATTTTTGTGTTGGCGAGAAGACGACCGAGCGGTGCATCGCGACGTTGCTTGACGGCGTAGGGTTGCGTGGCA
This sequence comes from Vicia sativa, assembly GCA_021764765.1. Classification (NCBI taxonomy): domain Eukaryota; kingdom Viridiplantae; phylum Streptophyta; class Magnoliopsida; order Fabales; family Fabaceae; genus Vicia; species Vicia sativa. The sequence continues at coordinate 268,717,267 of CM038795.1, read as the reverse complement.
TTATAACGCTTCGATTGCTTTCTCATTCAACCTGGACCCCACCAGCTGACCGGGCCTTGACTTCTAACGATGACTGCTGCACTCGTGATCTCACGCTTGTAATCCATGACAACAAGTGCAAGTGGCAGTAGTGGTGTTTCACTGTGTAAGGATACTCTCCCATGTCCGGGTTCGATCCTCACTGCACTGGTTTTATTTTTTACAAACTCAAACTTTTACTATTTTTTATTTTCTAATTTATTTAATATTTTGCATACAATTTTAATTTCTTTTCATATTTTATTTATGCATTAAAAAATCACCAAAATATTTTTTTTTTTGCATTTATTTTAAAATACTTATTTAATTTATAAAATTAAAAATATTATTTTGCATGCATATTTATTTTTATTCATAATTTAGCATTTAAATCAATTAATTGTATTTTAATTATTAAATTGCATCCAAAAATCCCAAAAATTATTTTAGCATATTTATGTTATTTCCAGATGTCATATTTTTCTCATTCAAAAACTTGTATTTTTCTAAATTTTTTTCTTATTCGATTCATCTCGTATTTTCCGATTTCATTTTTATGTGTTATTCTGCTTTTATTTTTTTTACCATTTTTCTTTTTTTTCCAATAATGTAATGTTATGGATGTAATAGTTTAAATTAGGTTTTAATTTTCCGCAAGTTTAAATTATGTATTTTGCCATGTAATAGCGGACATTTATTTTCCGCATTTTTATTCCGTGATTTTAATTTCCGCACCCTATAAATGCTAGTAATTAGCGGTATGGCAAGATAATAATCAACATAGCTCACTAATTTTCAAGATAAAATATCTGAATCAACACACTCTTTTCACACATGCACCCTTAGGTAATTTCTCTGTTGCTTACGAATTAATTGGTCATGAAACGTAGAGGTATTCTAGCACCGCTGTTTTCAAAACAAATCATCATAGTCCCTTTGATACAAAGATCATAAGACCCACGATGTCGCCTCCGAATACGATCTTGATCGATTGTCGCCATTAAAATGATGATAGTCCCTTCGAATGTGCTAGGATACTTCCTACAAGTTGTTATGACCATCCGATGTCCTTCGAATGTCCCGCTTACATCCAACGAATGGAGTTACCTACCAACTAATGGTATGGATGATACTATTCTAAAGGAACGAAATAAACATGAAAACGACCAATTGAGTAGGTAATAAGACTTTTAGTTGCTTGCTCTATCAAAATACTTTTCACACCTCACACTTTTGTCAAAGTTCAAACTTTTCAAAACGAAACATTTCGAACACTTTGTATACATTCCTACATGAATCATTATAAAGTCAAAGAAATGCCCTTTTCAAAATATTTTGTCAAACACAAAAGCACAATTTTAAAGTGATCTAAGAGTAACTAAGAGCCCAGATAATTACGGATGGAAAGGGTGCTAATACCTTCCTTTTCATAACCTTCTCCCTTATCTAATCTAACTAAGGTCTTTTTCTGTACTTTTACCTTCCTTAATTGGATAAAATAAAATTGCATGGCGATTGCTATCCACACATTTGCGATACTAAAACATAAAAGTCATTTCACCGTATACATGAATCATGACTCATGGGACACACCCTAAAAGAGAGAATGCTTGGGATTTCTAGATCACCTTTACCGCTTTCTGTTTGATTTGTATGCTTTACTTTTAAGGGTTGTTGGGTATTATATTTGTGGGGATCCTACACCGGATCCGGTTTTCCTTTTAGGTAAGTAGCAATAAATCATCGCGATTGCTAGACGATATCAAAACGGTCAACATGATGGCTACGTTAGCGTGACACTTGGATATCCCGATACTCTTCATTCCCAAGTTGAGGATAGTATTTGGCTTCTGCGTGGTGTCATCAAGCGCTAACTAAACTTTTAGAACCTTAATTGACCCATCTTGGCCATTGAAGGTAGTGAGATGGCCGGCTTTTGGTGCGTATTAAGGTTGGTTGATACTCGATGCTACGCCATCGAGATCGACTTTGGGATATTTTCGATCGACCACTTGGTAGTCGTGATTGAAATAAACGCCTACGAGAAAGATCAATGATGTGAGATTCCTAGAACCCGTTACTATTATAGGACAGATGAACCAACTCAAACTTTTGGTAGGGTAATCACCTATACCTCATGCAAGCCTCAACCCTAGGCTCATTGTGTGAATTGTTTGTGTGCCAAACATGACATCATGACATCATTTGTATTGCATATCATTTCTAACTATTTCAAGGACCTAGGGATTTATCTTTGCTCTGCTTTTGTAGGTATTATGGCTTCTAGAAAGACTATCCGAATCAACTTCATGGTATACCTTCATTTCAAAGAATTGGTTTCGTAAATTCCCGACCATGCTCAGTCATCAAGAGATATGGTTATCTACTTGATTTGGTTATTCCGGTTTTGAAGAAGATATGATGCATGTTCTATTCCAGCTTTTTGATCCAAACACCATTGCTTTACATTCTGATTATCGCTTAGTTCCTACTTGGAAGAGTTCTAAGCTACTGGGATACCAATTTTAATCAAATGTCATTCACCGGTCTAGAGAAGGTTCCTAGGTACGAAGACATTGCATCAGCCTTACATCTTAAGCGCCCAGACATTGAAGCCAATTGGGAAACTAGAAGTGGAGTTAAGGGTTTACTTGCCAAGTTCCTAATTAAGAAAGCCCGAGAATTCCTCAAAGTTATGAGTTTCCATGCATTTGAAGACATTGTGGCCTTGCTAATCTATGGTTTGGTTCTATTCCCTAACTCGGATCAATTCATAGATGTCAACGCCATCAAGTCGCTTACGCTGTAATCCTGCGCCTACTTTACTTGGAGATATTCTACATTCTCCACACTGCACCATCAAAAGACAAGGAACTCTCATGTGTTGTATACCGTTACTTTCAAGGTGGTTTATTTCGCACCTTCCTCCATCAGTATTGAAGAACGAACAAAGGTTGAGGTGGTCTCAGAGACTAATGTCACTCTCTCAATCAGATATCCGTTGGAGCCTTTTCTCTCAAAAGGACTTCACCTTCATTGAGCGTTGTGGAGAATTCTAATGTACCACTACTTGGTATAAGGAGGTATTACTTACAACCCTCTCTAGCTCTACGCAGCTTTGGTTTTGCTCAAGAGATGGTCCGCATGATATGATTCTCCAAGACATTGTGTTCGACTACAATCACGATCTCCGCACTACCGACGAAGGTTCATACACGCTGGGCATGGTAAAGAAGATCGATACCAAGACTTTGGGGCACCGTAACTCCATTCCTTGGGAACCTTACCTAAATGGGTTAGAGCTCGAGCTCAAAACCTCATGATGCCATTCACTGCTTTACAAAGTAATTATGGAACCTCTGCTATAGGTGACGTACTCCTATACCGCTTCCATCCCGACATGCCTACCGATTTTGAAGACTTGAAGAGATCCGGATTCAACTAAAAGAAGAGGGATACCTTTGAAGCTCAGTGTTATGCAAGTGAGAAGAAAGTGCTAGAGTTGACTAAGCTACTTCACGAGGAGCGAAGCATCAACGCCTACCTCGGCACCAAGAGGAAGCGCCCATGGAGACTTAGAGCTTGTGATCTATATGTTTTCTTTTATTGTTTTGAACTATATCTTGTACTTAAAAAGACAAAGAATAAAAAGAGTATTAATAAATGTTTGCTCATTGCTTGTCTAACAAATTTAAATCTCTAAGGTCCTTGAAAACATTGCATTGCATTCGTGATAAACATCGATAGCATAGCATAACATTGCATCATGTACATTGAAGATTGGTTTTCTATTTGCTCGCTATTTATTTTAGCGTAAATGGCTTTCAACACCACAAAGATCTTCAAGCTCGAATGCTCATTAGCAGATGTTTACCAAATTGGTCCAAGGCCAAGAAGATCCAAGAAGCTCATCAATGTAAAGAAGAAGGTTGTTGGTCTTCTCAACATGGGCGACGCTACAAAGGAGGTCCTAGAGTGGTTAGTCGAATTGAGCTCTCAAGGAAGTGTCAAGAAGGAGGATGAGCAAAGTAACAAGGGTGATGGCGAAGGTAGTCAGCATGAGCTTGAGAAAGTCTATGATGACGGCCAATACTCTGATGAAGATGACAAGTACAAACAACTTGAAGACCGTCTGAATGCTGTGGAAAACTCAAGATGTCCGGTTGAATTTTGATGATCTCGAGTCTTGTCCCCGTGTTGTGATTCCTCCCAAGTTCAAAGTTCCAACTTTGCTAAGTATGACGGCATGTCTTGCCCTAAGCTGCATTTGAAGTCTTATGTTCAGAAAATCAACCCCCACACTGATGACAGAATGTTGTGGATGCACTATTTTCAAGAGAGTTTGTCCGGAACTCAATTGGAATGGTATTATGTAGAGAATGACCGTGATCCGTTTGGAGTGACTTGGCTGATGCTTTCTATAGACAGATGAGTACAATGTGAATTGACACCCACTCGCATGCACTACAAAACATGTCTATGGGTCGTGATGAGAAGTTCAAGGAGTATGCTCGAAATGGAGAGACTTAGGCAGCAAGAGTTCACCACCCTGTCCAATAGGAGTTGGTTGATATGTTTATGGGAACACCGACATGCCCATTCTTCAATCATCCGATTGAAACTCACACCGGATTCACCGAAATGACACTCGAAAGTAACGATTGAAGCCGTATCAAGAGCGGAAAGATTCATGTAGAGACATCTTCAAATGCCGCAAAGAGATCTTGGCGGTAAGAAAGAAGTTAATGTATGGTCGTAAAGCTGAGCCAAGACCGACCGCACTAATCTGTGGGGGCTTGTGGATTCCAATCCTCCATCAAAGACAACTCTCGAGACAACGGCGAATCGAACGCCGCAACGAAGATAGCATTTAAGATCAATATGCCATTGTCGCAAGCCTTGCAACACATGTGAAAGCAGAATGATTACTGAGGGATCCTCCTCGAATGTCAACACTTCTCTCCGAGATACAATCCTAATGCTATGTGCTTACCATTCCAATAGCCTGTGACATAGTAATCGATGATTGTTGGGCTCAAGAACAAAATTCAAGATATGATCAAGCAAAATGATGAGTTCGACCCTTCTCGCTGAGACTCGAATGTGATCAACGCGCCCATGCCTAACCATGACAAAAGCTCCAATGTCATGGATGATACTTATGTTTTCAACATAGATGACTTGACCATCCTCTCGATGATCGTTAAGAAGAATTTACCGCAGCTGTGTCAATCGTGATGCCTGCAGAATTGCCATTGGTGCCCATTCATACCGATGGCTGTCCCTGGTGAGAAGACGAGTTCAGTATGATGGACAACCGTGAGATACTATTTCGAAACCACCTGTGCTCAAGTCAGGAAGATATGGCTAAGTCAAGATCAAGATGTGGAAATGAAGCTACACCATCTGTGTGGGATACCTTGGGGCCAAGTGGAAAGTATGATTATATGGTGAAGTACACTGCCTCGAGAGCTACAAGATTCCTATGAAGATGTTAAGGTAACTGGATGGGGTGACGATTTCTGTAAGATTATGCCGATGTTAACACAATAAGGATTTCTCTGGTGGTCCGTGCCTAGAGTGGCACCTCATCATTATTCTCCCGACTAGCCCGTATTCCTCCGATAAAGCTATTCCTTGAATTATGGAGCCGATGTTTACTATCATGGCGCTAAGCAAGACCTCTTACTATTGAAGATCTTACGCTGAAGCTACCATTCTCGATATCGACAACATCACCGGATCAAGTAAGGTGACCGTAACCGAAGGGTGTTTTCCGTATATCTCTCTCCAAAAGACATCGCGACTCAGCCACATTCCAGCTGTTCAACCCATTCCCAAGCTAGAGGAAAACCAAAGACTCATCTCGCTGTAAATACCAAGGAAGTTATCAAGACACCTCCAAACAAGAAATGGAGGAAATTTCAAGATTATCAAGAAGAGTGATTACAATGTTGTGGAATGCTAGACAGACCATCCAAAATTCCATGCTTGCTCGCTTTTGTGCTCGAGGCTCATGCTAATGCCTTTGAAGTCTCCTATGAATGCTCACGTGCCGCAAGACACTACTACTGACTCAGCTTGAAGTGTGTATTGCTAGCCCGGCTGCCAACAACGGCCTAGGCTTCTCCGATGTCGATTTAACTCTTCCTAAAGAAATATAACAAAGCCTTGTATATCTCGCTGAATGCAAGGGCGTATATTATCTCATGTTTTGTAGATATCCCGCCTCAATATCCTTCCGAAGACCGCTTGATTGGCTTGATGTCAAGGGTTAGTTCTAGACCAAAGTGACATTATTGTGAGAGCTTTTGATGGTTCTAAGCGAAAGACTTGGAGAGCTCACTTCATCATAAAGTCGGTTCCCACTTTGACTCCACTTTGTCATGGACATCCGTTCCGCTTACTCTTGCCTAATTGGACGCCCTGATACATGGGGCAGGCGCTGCTATTTCTACCTTGCATCGTGGTCGAAATACTCAAAGTGAAAGGAAAGTTGTTAGATGTGGTGAAGAGAATACATGGTCACTATCCAATCATTCCGATACCTTGAGATGGAGGGTGAATTCTTCAGACTCCCTCACAAGCTTTTGAAACGATCCCGAGTCATGCCTGTTGACTTCCTGTCACTCTCGGTTACACAAGTCCTTAGGATGGCTCACCAAAAGATGCTCAGCCACTGAAGAAGGTAGTACTATTTGGGGTCACTCCCGATCTTCCTTTCAAATTTGACAAGACCGTTTAGGCTTCACCATCAAGGGTCAAGATGATACGCCGCAACGCCGCCAACTTCCTTTCCGTGACGCAGAGTGGAATCCATGCTATAAAAGACGACTACAACGACTCGACATCAACAAGTGGATCTTCCTAACTCAATGTGCAAAGAATTGGAAGATCAAGACGTTATACCAATCTCCTTTAGTCGAGTAATTGTTTTGTTTTGTTTTGTTTATTATGGAACAATAAATTTAAAGCCTAGTGTTTTGCCCGGCATTCGTTTAAGTAGGGTTATTATTCGCGGTTTATGGTTTCATTCAATAAATTGCTGGACGGTTGTATTAATTGTTTGTTTTTTTTTTTTACCATTTTTCGCTAGCGTGTTTTTACACACCACGTGATACACGCGTATCATTGAATAAGCAAATTGCGGCGGTAAATAGATCAATCCGGTCGGTAAGAAAGTGAGGAAGATGTGGTGGCCAGAGAACTTGCCGGATGCAGTGCGAAGAGTGAGTAGGTACACGAAGGCGGCGTAATGGTACCCACTCCATAATGGCTAAGATTTTGGAAGAAAGTTATTATTGGTTTGCATGGAAGTTATTGTCACGGCGCGATCTTGTCACAAATGCTGTATATGGGACAAAGTGCATGACAGTATTTTCGGTCTAACAGCTCTTGGCTGTAATGTGGGGCATTGATATGAGAGAAATCAAGCCACGGCCCATTGACATCGCTTTTCCTATGGATGACTTTTTCAAGTGTGGTCGATTCATTCGCATCTTATTAAGCTGTCGGGGTCGATTTCAAACATATCTGTCGATATGGTTAATTTTGTTATTATGATGGATGGCCTCTTACGGAAGTGATTGCCGCATTCATACATTTCTTTCTCCATATCGGTTTAAGATGAATGCAGTTGAAGCCGCCAATAAGAACATTAAGAAGATTATACAGATGACGAAGAATTACGATGGTAAGATGTTACCATTGTGTTGCGGTTATTTACAGATTTAACATCATCAGGGCAAATTTCTCTTGTATACGGTATGGAAGTCGTTTTACCCATCGAGGTTCGGGGATACCTCAACCGCAGTCCTCCAGACGCAGAGTTAGGCGACATTTATCCGGATCGCATTGACCGCATTAATTTGATTGATGAGAACGATTGCATCCATCCGCCATGGATGATCTATCGAAGCGAATGATCGAGCATTTAACAAGAAGGTCAAGCACCGAGTCTACCAAGTCGGGATTTAGTAGTCAAGCGTCATTGGTTCTGCGGCGGTGATCTTGTGGGGCAAATGGATTCCCACGGCGAGGGACCATTGTAGTCAAGATTTTTCGGCGGAGCTATGATATTTAGACCATGGATGGTGAAGACTTCCCACACGGTGAACGCAGTATATAGTCAAAAATATTACGATAAGAGACCCGCTAGGTCGATCGCCTAGCAAATGGTATTCTGGCGAACCAAAAGGGTTCGCAAAAGGATATATAACAAAACATGTACAATTGCAAGTTTAAAATTTTAAAGGCGGTTGGGCAAAAAGGTATCTTGGTAGATTGAAACCCGAAAGGCGGCTCAGGTGTGTTAGGTTTAAGGCACGACTATGTTCTTCCAAATCACCGCCTGTACTACTATCAACATTCAAGATTCAAATGGCGTAAGATCGGGCCATTTTACCGACAGCAAGGAGATGAGATAGTTGAAATATATGAGTACTAGCATAGTTGAACTTAACGAGATTGTTTCCGCATAGCTTTTAATTTTCTTGTGTATAAACTACGGCCATACGCCACCTTCCAAATAAACGTAAGCTTTTTTCTTTACAATTTTTGTTGTTGCTATTTGCAATAAGTCCAACGTTTGAATGATTATATGATTTGACAATAAAATTCTTTTCACAAACATGCGAAAAGTGGACATATAAAAGTAGTTACTACATGTTTTGTGAATTGAGACATGAAATAAAGGTCACTAAAAATATTCTCGTTAGCATAATTCTCTCAGAGGTGTTACTTACTAAACCTCTCTCAAATGGAGTATATGTTAATCCACGAGCAGTGATTCCACTTCTACATCTTCTATTCTCAGCCAGATTCCAACGGGGCCCCAACCCGGTTCCTAAAGAATTATCAAACGCTTTCAATGTAGGTCTATACTAAAATCTCGTAGAGCGCCTAATTTTCTTCCCAATGGTGATTCACATACAAGATCCCTAACAAATTGCTCTCCGACTTCCTAGTAGGGTTCTATGTGGCGAGATCTCCAACAACGAGTTTCTTTAATCTTCTACCTTCCTCAACAAGATCTAGGCCCAAGACTTGGTCAGATAGTGCATCGGAGGGATCGTTTCTTTCTCGTGATCTCAATCCCAAGGCAAGTAAATCCTCAAGCAGAACATCCACATCTTCTTCAAGATGGATATGTTTTGAAATACCACAACATCTATCATTCATACATTACTCATAAAGTCATAATTATGCATATGTATTCATACACATCATTATGCATCATACTTTGCATAAGACTAACAAATATTCTATCAAAGTTTCTCTTTTTCTCCAAAAGTGGAAATCGCTTCGACGCAAACAGTCCAGGATTAATCCCTCAATCTCGACGGAAAACTATCCGAGAGACCGCTTTAGTTGTCCTCCTCGATACCGGTCTGTGGATTAAGCCCCTCAATCTCGACGGAAAACTATCTCGAACGACCGCCTCGTTGTCCTCCGACAACGGATCCAGGATTAATACCAAGCTAGACGGAAACCCTATCCGAATGATCATGTTATCCTCCGATAACAGCAATGGATCAACACCATGCACAATGGAAGATATCCACATTTTGCCAACTACTACCTCCCTCGTAGTAATCGGCACAAGATTTATTATGATCCTTCTTATTATCAATAAAGAATTAAGAGTCTAGCATGACTCAGTTGTCCTGATGGCATCTTAAGCCCATCTCCGACTACTTATCGTTGTTCCTCCACCTTTTGAATGTTGTATATTTGGTTAAAAATCACAAACCAATAACTTATTCAAAGATGAGCACGAGGTCTAACATACGACTCCTTCCGGATGGCATCTTAAGCCCATCTCCGTGTTCCTTCCAGAATGTCTACAGAGCCTAGCGCATTTACTCACTCCCCAAGATCGATCTTCCGGATGGCATCTTAAGCCCATCACCGCAATTCTCATGTCAAGAACCTCGAGTCTAGCATACGACTCATCCCCAGCGAAGTCTCTACCTTTCTCCAAATGGCATCCGTAAGCCCATTCCCGCATCATCACCAACAATGAGTGCAAATTTCAGTAGTTTGGTGTTCAATCATCTTCTACTCTGTGTCACGTAAAGGCAAGCATGCCAATCTAACCTTCCAAGACAAGAAGATTGAACAGGCAGCTGTCATACCCCAAAATTTGCCTCCATCTTCTCAAGACATTCCATACATCCATACTAAGGATTCCTCAGGGTCGATCATACAAACCTCTCCTAGACAATCAACCCAAACTAGGGTTTGGTGATTCTCAGATCAAATTGATTTCCAACATATCCAATGTTCATCATGCCTCCTCATATGCTTCAAAGATTCTCCATGTCAAGTTTCAAGCCTTACAAGTCAAGTTTCCTCAAACAATTGCTCGATGGTTGAAAATCATAGATTGGACAAAAGTCAATCTGTGGTCAATATATACCAAACTTCATGATTTTTGGTCAACATCCTCATTTTGAAGTTACATTCTATCATTTGATCAAGGGTTGATCATGATTCATCAAGAAAACTCAAGATTTGCTCAAAAGTCAAACTTTCTAAATTAGGTTTCTAGGTGAAAAGTCAACCGAACTTTGACGATCATAACTTCTTCATACTTTCTCGTAAATTTTTCCACCACCTCTTGTTTTGAGGGAAATTCAATTTCTTACAACTTCATGTCTCACAAGAATTTCCAAAAATGCTTCATTTGAGAGGTATGGCTCAAAACATTATGTGTCATTTTCAAAGTCAACAAAAGTCAACATTTTGTTTTGAAGATATATTGAGCATGGAAACTCCAATTGAGATGAGACCAAAATGTTGGTTAGAGGACTCTTAGAGCTTTCCAAAAGTCCAAGAAATATCAAAATGTGGAAAATTGAGCAAGATACACTATTCGAAGTGGGCAATTTTGGACAATTGTACAAAAGGACATTTTGGTCAAAATGCAAAATTTTCCAAACGGGCCTAAAATCTTTGATCCAAACTTGTTCATGACATTATTCTTGACCTATAAATGCTTTAGCTATGACAATTTTCTATTTTATTAATTTATTTTGAATTTTAGAACATTTAATTCAAAATTAAATTATATAAAATATGAAAATAATATATTTTTCCAAAAGGGCTGATTTTATACTAAACTTGAGGTCCAAGGAAGCCCAAAACACTTGCCAAATTTGCATGATCATGCATTGAAGAGGAAATCAAATTTTTCAAAAATTGATTTATTTGAAAAATATTGAATGCTCCAAATCAAATCTTTTGCTTGTTTTTTCTCTCTCAATTTACTCTATAAATAGCCAAGATTACATACTACAAAGGGACGAAACCCTAGCCTAAGAAACAACCCTTATGTTGTCAAAAATTTCAAGAAAAGTTGGAAAATCAATTCTAAATTGCAGCAGGTTTCAGCCTTATCTAGCCATCCATTCTTGTTCCTCGAGGTTCTCGTGAGTCATAATCATTTTTACTAAGCAAAGGCACTTAACTCGATCTAGAGCTTGTCCGATTTGTAAAACTTGAAAATCGAATTTTATTTCATGCATTATTAACTCGCTTTTGTGTGTTTGAATGAACTCGTGACACTCAATAGATCAGAATGATGCATCTCATGCAAGCATACACGCATAAATCATACGATGCCATGGCTAGGGTTTGATGAACTGCTTGATTCGAACCGATAGATACAGACGATTTAGCCAAAACTAATGCCACCAATGGATTCAGGAGGGTTTATTTAGGGGTAGGTCCCCTTTCCCATTTATCGCTCGATTTTGCTTGTTCCATTTTCAGTTGGCCGAGAAGATTTCATCAGGCAAGGATACTCTCCCATGTCCTGGGTTCGATCCTCACCGCACCGGTTTTGTATTTCCTTTACAAACTCAAACTTTTACTATTTTTCTATTTTCTAATTTATTTAATATTTTGCATATAATTTTAATTTTTTTCATATTTTATTTATGCATTAAAAAATCACCAAAATATTTTTTTTTTTTATGTTTTTGTAAAATACTTATTTAATTTATAAAATTAAAAATATTATTTTGCATGCATATTTATTTTTATTCATAATTTAGCATTTAAATCAATCTTAATTGTATTTTAATTATTAAATTGCATCAAAAATCCCAAAAATTATTTTAGCATTTATGTTATTTTATGTCATTTTTTTCATTCAAAAACTTGCATTTTCTAATATTTTTCTCTTATTCGATTTATCTCGTATTTTTTTCTCTTCTTTTACAGTTTTTGCGCTTTAGACTTTTTTTATTTTTTTTTTTCCAATAATGTAACTGCTATGGGATGTAATAGTTTAAATTAGGTTTTAATTTTTCGGTTAAATTATGTATTTTGCCGCCATGTAATAGCGTAGGACATTTACCTTTCGCATCTTTATATTCGGATTTATTCGCACTATAAATGCTAGTAACTAGGGCGTGTATGGCAAGATAATAATCAACATAGCTCACTAATTTTCAAGATAAAATATCTGAATCAACACACTCTTTTCACACATGCACTTTGGTAATTTTTCGCGTTTTTACGTAATTCAACGGTCATGTTTTAACGAGGAGGTATTCTAGCATTGCGGTTTTTCAAAACAAATCATCATAGTCCTTCGATACAAAGATCATTGGTGACGATGCGCCGGAATACATGATCTTGATTTTTGATTGCGCCTACGAAAATGATGATAGTCCATTCAAATGTGTTAGATATTCCTACGTTGCTTTCTATGACCATCCGATGTTTTTAATGTTCATTACATCCCTAATGGAGTTACCTACCAACTAATGGTATGGATGATATTATTTAAAGGAACGTAAAATAAATACGTAAATGGCCAATTTTGTAGGTATAAGATTTAGTTGCTTGCTCTGTCAAAATATTTTTTACATTTTACACTTTGTCAAAGTTCAAACTTTTTTCAAATGGAATATTTTATTTTTTGTATATATTCCTACATGAATATTATAAAGTCAAAGAAATGTTTTTTTTTGTCAAATATGTGAAAGTAAAGTGATTAAGAGTACTAAGAGTTTGTAGATACTATGGATGGAAGTATATTTTTCTTTTCAATTTTTCTTTCGTAATTTTAACAAAGGTTTTTTTTTTCGTTTTATTTTTAATTGATAAAAAGCGGTGGCGGCTATTTTATATTTATGGTATTAAAATAAAAGTGAGTTTACTGTATATGTGGTTCACTTAATTTAATTTTAAAATATGGTTTTCAACAAATTTAGGTTTTAAGATTAATTTAGCAGCATGTGAGTATGTTTTAATAATGAAAATATAAATAGTAGCAACAAATTTCTAAAAGTTCTAAGAAAATCGAGCTTAATATTATATCAATGTTCATAACATTCGCTATGACATTGTATGTTTTTTTGTATTTCTGATAATTTTAGCGGGCCGAAGTTGTTTTTAACATCTCTTAGTAGGATTTATTTTATCTTTGAATGTTGCGATATTTATCATGATATTAGCTAAAAGTTTTACCAAAATTAATGCAACTAAAACACTAACAAATTTCTTTTGGCATTTTTTGACTAAAACTTAATTTATCGTAGGATTATGAAGATAAATTAAGTAAAGAAATTAGAACCCAAAGATAAGATAAATTCTACCATATGTACATACCTATAATGTTTATATATAAAATTTTAAACAGCATACTTTAAATATTTGTTCCAAGTGTCATATATGTTTGCTGCTTTTTTGGCAATGATTTCTTTAGTTATAAGGTGAATAATATAAGTATTAAGTATTTTAATATTAAAGGAGGTACCAACAATTAGTAGGGAGTAATGTCACAATAGGTTACAATTATTCAAAAAATGGGAAAATACAACAAGAATAGACTTGACAAAACAAAGACAAGTAACAGGGATATGCTATGTTTTTCTGTAAGTATTGTGGAAGGAAACATTTTTTCGTAGTTTTTTACCAGTAGTTTTGATTGCAACATTTCATCCTATATGAGTAGTATTATTACTAACAAGTTTTTCTCAAATTTTTGTGTTTTTCTTTCAAGAGTAGAGATGTTTTTTGTTTTGCTTTTGTGTTTTTGTGTTTTTAGCACAAAGAATGACATTTGCTTTGTAATTTGTTTTTGGATATTTGATTTATGTATGTGGTGAGCAATGTGAATATGCTTTTTGAAAAGTTTGTGGGAAGTGGGGGTGGAGTCTTTATTGTATTTTGTTTTAATGTTGTGGGTATGCATACCACAAGAGGGAGGGAAATGCTGTTGGTTTAATTGCATAACTTTTGGTGGTTGTTAAGGTGCCATAGTTAAATTTTTGCTTGGGGCAAGATAGATAAGTGTACCAATGGAGATGGTAGACTTGTGGGTTTGTTGGAATGGCAATATAAAGACTTTTGTGTGTGGCAAATTTGACACTAATTTGTTAGTGTGCAAGTTTTTCTTCAATGGCGTTGTTTTTTTCGGGGTGAATTGTGTGGTACATGGATATTGCAAGTTTGTGTTGAGTATTGGATTTTAAATTTTGTTGATTACATGGGAAAAATTACTTTTTTTTAACGAATATGTTTTGAAATCACCGATTCCAAAGATTACGGACAAGTTTACAATGAACTTTTCACCAATTTTTCATAATATTTGAGAATTTTTACCATGCTTTACCAGTTGCTTTTTGATTAGATTTACCACATTCTTGTATTTAAGAGTGTTTTTTTTTCCCTTTCATGCAATACTTTTCAAGTCATATATTTCTTTTAGTATTCTGTGGTGGAAGGAAATGTTGTTTGCCACTTGTGGACTATGGAAATTTCTAAGAGATCCAGTTTTTGAGTGAATGTCGAGATATTTTGTAACATTAAAGTCGTATCATGTTTCATGTTCGTGTGCTTTTCTTTCTTCATTATTGAGGTTTCTTTTTAGGTATTTCAATATTTTTATTTTTAATTCTTTTGTTTCAGCTTTTGTTGTTTTGGCTGATTTTTTTTTTTTCTTCTTCTTTTAGGAGTTTTGTAAGTAAACTTCAGTGATTTTTTCATGACCTTGAATAGCTTTGTTTTTTTACTTACTTTTAGTAATGCTGGGATTAACCTTGGCTATGAGGTGGTTATTTAAAATTTTCATCTAGATGATGATATGAGAAACAATATTTTATTAGTGTTTTTCTTTGAGTATTTTCAAGAATGCTACGATGTACAGAGACATGTAGATTTATCGAGGTGTAATGATCTGGGATTTTCAAGAATTTTATGTAAATTTCACATTAGCGTAGGGGATTCAATTACATTATCATTTTACATCTTCTCGTGAATTGGAGTGTAGGATTTTATATGTCTTGGAGTGTTATTACATCACGATGTTTTGACATTTTTGCTGACATTCTGGATCACCGCGTTAGGGGCATGATGATTTGTGGGGATTGAAATTCTGTGTATGTATTTATTTTGCTTAGGATATTGCCATTATTCTAGTTATGGCCTCATGCACTTACTAAGATTTCTCTGCTTACTAGTTTGGGGAATGAGGATGATGGTAATTGAAGTCTTACTGTATGAGATACTTGTGCCCTCCTTGCATTTCTTTTGCGAACTTTGATTTTTTCGTCAAAGGGTTGTATTTAAAGTGGTGTCACCCTAGTAGCTTTTGTGAGCTTGGAAGAGTTTGCCCTAACTTCACATGGATGAAGATGAAGATTCTATTCTTGAGATGATGAGGATGATGAAGACATTTTTCGCTGATGGTTTTTGAGAGAATGAAAGTGATAAGGGTAGATAGTTTCTAGTTTTTTTGGGAGAAGAAAGAGTGATACTACTTTCAAAAGAAGAAACTATTATATGAGCATGTCCTTCCTATTCTTGGACCTTTTAAAATAGAGAAGAAAATAAACCAAATAACCCACTACAAATAATTGAATTAAAAATCCTTTTCATCCCTTTGTGTAGGTATATTTAATTGTTACAACTTTTCATATTGACAAATACCAATTTGTCCTCAAAGTCTTAAATTGACTAGCCTTAAAGACTTCAAGATAGATACACAGTTTCAATGTCATGACATCTGTATGACATTGTACCTAGTCAAGATCTCTTTCATCCAGATCATCTAAAGCCTCCTACCGCTATGTATTCAACTTTAACATTGTATAAAGTTAAATGCTTTGCTTTTGTCGATCCAAAACATTAAATTGTTTTCAAGAAGGAACATCCATCAACATGGCTTTTACTCAAGTTTTGATCAACACTTTCTCCACTTGTTTTCTTGGACAACTTCAAATGTGAGGGTAAGAGTCCTAGTGTGGCTGCCATTATTCACCCAAGCTTTGACACAATTCCTTGCATACTTGCTTGTGAAAGAAGTGTTGAGCCTTCCATCAATGTGTCCGATATTCTCCGTATACTATATTAACATAGATGAAAGCCACCATGATCTTTTCTTTCCTCTGACAAGAGGGTTTCATCCAAGACCTCTCCGTATCCCATACTTGGATCCTTTCATCCGTATCTCTTTCTTTGACAGAAGACAGATGACTTGAGTTATCTCTTTC
>CM038795.1:268655116-268700641 GCA_021764765.1 Vicia sativa | reverse complement strand
CGAGACCTCTATCTCGTGATGAATCATGTCAAATAACGTCACCATGGCACGCGATAAGTGGCGCCCGCGTTTTCGGCCTCGAACGGCATAACCTTGTGGCGTAAAGTGCCCTATCGGTAACAAAGTTGTCTTCCATATCTTCAGAGCCATTTTGATCTCATTGTAACCGAGAAACCATCCATGAAGGAGAAAACCTTATGCTGAGCGGTGTTGTCAACCAGAACATCAATACGAGGAAGTGGGAAATCGCTTCTGACTTGCTTTGTTCAGATCTCGTAATCCACACATTCGTACTTGCCATCCTTCTTGGCACAGCACCATTTGCCACCTAATGGGATAGGAAGTAACAGCTAAGAACCTGGGTTGAACTGCTTCATAACCTCGGCTTTGATTTTCGACATCCTCGTGATCTACGCAAGAAAATTCTATTTCATCGAGAAAACCTTTCTTTGCCCAAGAACGTACCACAATATCAATGTCCAAACCCCGCATGTCCTCGTATGACCAAGCAAAACCTCAATATAGTCTCGTAGATCCGAATCAACCTTTCTTTAACATCGCTCCCAAGACTCGCCTCCTATCTTGATCTCTTTTCTGCCTTCATCAAGATCAAATTCACAACCTCAACCCGCCTTCGTGGTTGTATAACTCTTCACAGGCATTCGACAAGTTCTCGAACTTCACAATCTTCCCTCACTGCCTTCGGCTTGGTAGATCTGATTATCAAAGTCATATTTAGCAATAGCATAGTCATATCAACGAGATTCGAGTGATTCGCAGCAGTATTACGGTGTGTGTAAGAACACATAGCTTTTGAAGGATAAAGTAAAAGAAAGAAAACAATTGAATGCAAAAGTCCAACGATTTTATTGAAAGAAAATATGCAAATGACATATAATAACCCTCACAATGAGCATGGCTCCCGCAAGGCACTAGGCTTTAGAGTTTATTGTTCAAAACATAGAAATACGTAAAAGCAAAACAAAACAAGAGCAATTACTCCATCAGTTGAGATTGGTATGACGCCTCGCCTTCCAATTGTTGAGTCCGTTGTTGGGAGTGGGAAGATCCATTTCTGATGTCGAAGTCGTTGTCGTCGCCTTCTATAGCATGGATTCCACTCCGCCGATGAGGAAAGGAAGTTGGTCAGACGCTTATGGCGATCATCTTCCGACCTTTGATGGTGAAGTTTAAACCCGCCTTGTCGACGGAAAGGAAGATCTGTGGAGCTGTCCCAAATAGTACTACCTCTTCTTCAACTGCAGCTGAGCATCTTTCAACGAGGCCATCCGGCGGAACTGGTGTAACTTCGAGGAGTACACGAGAGTCAACAAGCACGACTCGGGATTGTTTCAAAAGCTTGACAGAGTCTCAAAGAATTCTCCACCACCCCGAGATAATGGATGATTCAGATGACCCACCATATATCTTCACCACATCGTAACAACCTTCCTTTCACCGGTACTACCGATGTGGTAGAGGTAAGGCCCCGCTTCCAAGTATCCAAGGGCCCAAGTAGGTAAGAGTAAGTCGGGATGTATGTCCATGATAAAGAAAGTGGAATCAAACGTCTGGAACCGACTTTAACAAAGAGCGAGTTCTCCAAGCACTGCTCGCTAGAACCATCAAAAGCTTTCACAATTATGTCAACAGTTTCGTAACCAACCCTTCAACATCAAGTCGATCAAAAGCGCTTTAGGTGATGTTCGCAGCGTAACTCGTATCCACCAAAACATGAGATATCGTAACGCCTCGATTCAATGTAGATGCAAGGCTTTTGTGTTTCTTCCCAAGGAGTCAAATCAAGATCGAGAAGCCCAGGCCGTTGTTGGCGCAGCAATACAAACTTCAAATTGATCAAAGAGTAGTGTCTTGGCACGAGCATTCTTCGTAAACTTCACCAAGGCATTAGTACGAGCCTTAGAGCACAAGAGCAGAGTGAGCATGGAGATCTTGACGAGTCTCTGTCCCAAATGTTCCACAACATTGTAGTCACTTTTCTTGATTATCTTCGTAATTTCCTCCATTTCTTGTTTGAGGTGTTCAAGAACTCTTGGTACTTCGGCCGAAAGGTGACGAAAGTCACCGGTTCTTTCTCTAGCTCGGGGAATGGATTGAATAGTGGAATGCGAGCTGAGTCGCAGTTGTCTTTGGAGAGAGATATCGAGAGAAACCTTCCGTTCGGGTCACCTTACTTGATCCTGATGTTGTCAACGTGAATGGTAGTCAATCAGAAGATCTTCAATGGTCGAGGTCTTGCTTGATGCCATGATAGTAAACCTCACCCATAATTCCAAGGGATAGCCTTGTCGAGGAATATGGAACTGTCCGGGAGAAGTAGATGAGGTGCCACCTAGGCATGTAATCGGCAGAGGAAATTCTTATTGTGTTAACACCAAAGATAGTCTTCTGGGAATCATCTCCCATCCCACGCCTTAACATCTTCAATAGGAATGTAGCCTCGTGAACAAAGGTACTTCACCATGTAATCAAACTTTCCACTGGCTGCCCCAAGGTATCTCATGCACGTACAACTTCATTCACATCTTCGATCTTCGCTTAGACATGTTCACGTACTCCACAGTGGTTTCAGACTAGTATTTCACTCGTTATCCATCATGCAACAACACGCCTTCTCAACTAAGACAACCATCAAAAGACGGGCACCAACGATAATTCTCCGGCATCCCGGATTGACACCGGCTTGAGAAATTCTTCTTAATATTCATCGAGGAATGGTCAAGTCATCTATGTTGAAAACATAAGTATCTTCCCCAACAGCATTGGAACTCTTGTCATGGTTAGGCATAGTGTTGGATCACATTCGGAGTCTCAACAGAGGATCAAACTCAATCATTAGCTTCAATCATATCTGAATCTTGTTCTTTAGAGCCCAATAAGTTGTGTTCTGGCTATTGGAGTGGTAAGCACACTTAGCATTAGGATTGTATCTCGAGAGGAAGTGTTGACACTGAGGAGGATCCTTCAAAGTAATCGCCTACTTTCAACACGTGTTGCAAGGCTTCATGACAATGGCATGTTGATCTTTGTAAATCTGTGGCGCTGCTCGCTACGCGCTGCTGTCTCACGAGGTCAGCCGATGTAGGATCGAGATCACAACGCCCCCACGTATTGAGAGCGGCCGGTCTTGGCCTCGCCGACCACACACAACATTAGCTTCTGTATCACCAAAAGATCTCTTCAAAGACTTGAAGACGACTCTACATGAATCTTCCCGCCTTGATACCACCGACACGCTCATTAATATCGCCTTGAATCCTACCGAGGAATTTCCAATCGATGATTGAAAATGGACCTGTCTGTCCCCATAAACATATCAACCAACTCCCATCGACAAGGGTGGCTGAACTCGCCACTAGATATCTCCATTTTCGAGCATATTCCTTGAACTCGTCACGACCATAGACATGCTCAGAGTTGCATGCGAGTGGGTGTCAATTCAAAGATTGCTACCATACTATCCAGAAAGCATCTGCTAGGTCACTCCAAGTACGGATACGGGTCATTCTCTAGTCGATAATACCACCCAATCGAGTTCCGCATAAACTCTCTTGAAAATAGTGCATCCACAACCGTCATCGCGTGGGGGTTGATCTTCTGAACATAGGACTTCAAATGCAACTTCGGACAAGAAATGCCATCATACTTGGAAAAAGTTGGAACTTTGAATTTGGGAGGAATCACCACACCAAGGACAAGACTCAGATCATCAAAATTTAGCCCTGACATCTTCAGATTTTCCACAGCATTTAGACGGTCTTCAAGTTGCTTGTACTTGTCATCTTCATCGTAGCATGGTCATGATCATAGTGATCTTCTCTTTCAGCTCACGCCGACCGCTCTTCATTGCCTCCGACAACCCCTAGTCTTGACACTTCCTCCGAGAGCTCATCCGTCGACCACTTTAGGACCACTTTGTAACGCCTACCCATGTTGAGGACACCAACGACCCTCTTCTTTCGTTGATGAGCTTCTTCGATCTTCTTGGCTCTGGACCAAGCTGGTGAACATCTCCCGAACCGAACATTCGAGCCTCGAGATCTTTGACACTGTTCAAGAGCCATTTCGCTAAAATAAATAGCGAAAATGAGAAACCAATCATGTAACTGCATGAGATGCTATGATATGATATGCGATGTTTATGCAATGCAATGTTTTCAAGGACCTTAGAGATTTAAATTTGTTAAACAAGCACGAACAAACATTTATTAGTTCTCTTTTTATTCTTTTTCTTTTTAAGTACAAAAGATAGTTCAAAACAAATAAAAGAAAAGCATAAAAATCCTAAAGCTCTAAGTCTCCCACGGGCACTTCCTCTTGGTGCCGAGGTAGTGCAACACGGTGAACTGACTTTGTAGGATTTTGTATCGCAAATGTGCGGATAGCAAGAGTCGCCACCGAATTTTCTTTTATCCAATTAAGGGAAGGTAAAAAGTATGAAAAGACCTGTTAGATTCTAGTAAGGGAGAAGGTTATGAAAAGGTATTAAAGCACCCTTTAAAATTGCTTTCTCGTGGTGTTTGACAAAAATGTTTTGAAAAGGCATTTCGCTTTGACTTTGTAATGATTCATGTAGGAATGTATACAAAGTGTTCGAAATGTTTAGTTTTTGAAAAGAGTTTGAACTTTGACAAAAGTGTGAGGTGTGAAAAGTATTTTGTTTGAGCAAGCAACTAAAAGTCTTATTACCTACTCGAATTGGTCGCTGTTATTTACGCCTTTAGAATTGTGCTATCCATACCATTAGTTGGTAGGTAACCCATTCGCTGGATGTAAGCGGACATTCTGGGGACATCTGATGGTCATAGAAAGCAACTGAGGAAGTACCCTAGCACATTCTGGGACTATCATCATTTTTCGTAGGCGACAATCGAGGGTCAAGATCATGTAT
This sequence comes from Vicia sativa, assembly GCA_021764765.1. Classification (NCBI taxonomy): domain Eukaryota; kingdom Viridiplantae; phylum Streptophyta; class Magnoliopsida; order Fabales; family Fabaceae; genus Vicia; species Vicia sativa. The sequence continues at coordinate 268,695,729 of CM038795.1, read as the reverse complement.
TCGGAGGCGACATCGTGGGTCTTATGATCTTTGTATCGAAGGGACTATGATGATTTGTTTGAAGGCAACGGTGCTAGAATACCCCTGCTCGAGGGACATGACCATTTGTATTCGTAAAGGCAACGAGAGAATTACCCTAAGGGTGCATGTGAAAAAGTGTGTTGATTCAGATTCATGTTATCTTGAAAATTAGAGTGAGCTACGCTCAATTTTAGTCTTGCCATACACGCCTAATTACTAACAGCTTATATAAAAGCGGAAAGTAAATCATGGAAATATAAAGTGCGGAAAGATAAATCCTACGCTATTACATGGCTTTGGGGCAGATACATAATTTTAAAATGCGGAAAATAAAAGCCCTAATTAAGCTATTACATCCCATAAGCAATTACATAATTTGAAAAAAAAGAAAACGATAAAAAGAAATCGCCTCAAACGATAACTCGTGAAAAGATGAGAAATCGGAAAATACGAGGAAATCGAATAAGAGGAAAATGTTAGCAAAAATGATAATTTTTAAATGAGAAAAATATTTCATGCTGGAAATAACATTAATATGCTAAAATAATTTTTTGGGATTTTTTGGAGTTAATTTAATAATTAAAAACTAATTAAAAGTGATTTAAATGATAAATTAGCAATTAAATTAAATATGAATGCAAAATAATATTTTTTCATTTTATAAATTAAATAAACATTTTCTGGAAATAATGCAAAAAGAAAAATATTTTTTGGTATTTTTAAATGCATGATAAAAAATTATTGAAATAAATTAAAATGAATGCAAATATTAAAAATAAATAGAAAATAGAAAATAATTGAAAAAGTTGAGTTTGTGAAAAAAGAATGCAAAACGTCCCAGTCGATTCGAACTCGTGACTGGAGGAGAATCTTTCCAATCCAATGCTTTAACCACTAAGCCATGTGACACTTGGTGTTCGAGAATAAATCAATCAATTTGAATGTCAACGCCCCGAGAGTGTTTCAAACACACAACAACGGTGGACCCCCAAGATGAATGAACGAATCGACAAAGCCATCGTACACGCAAGCTTCCCATCGGCTCGAAGCACGAGCTAGGCTCCGGCCATCTTCTCCTGCTAGGCAAACTTCAAACCTGCAAAATAATGGAAATCAAAGCAAAAGAAAACCCTATTCCCCCTAATTCGACCCTTCTGAGTTCAATGGTGCCATTAGTTTCGACTAAAAACGGTTGTATCGTGTGTTTCGAAGAAGAGAACAAAACTGCCCTAACAATGGCACGTTCTTATTCCGGCGTTAAACCTCCCATGTAATACGTCAAGCATGTTCTAATAGGTGCCCTGAACTCAAACAAGCAAGCAAAAACAGTTAAAGATGCATGGATTTTAAAAATCGAAATTGTGAAAAGTAGCAAACCGGTGAGAGCTAGATGGCTTGATTCAGAGTGACTTTGCTTCGAGTAAGGCTTGGGATCGATTCCTGGAGACCTCAGGAAGAAGATTGGATGGTTTGTTTGCCTTAAAACTTGCTGAAACTCAAAATTCGATTTTCCACAATTCTTGAAAAAATTTGGCAAAGTTTGGGTTGTTGTAAGGGCTAGGGTTTCGTGTCCTTTGTTGGTGTAATGTCGGCTATTTATAGAGTGAATTAGAGAGAAAAACAAGGAAAAAAGATTTGGTTTTGAATGCATTGAATGATTTTCAAATAAAATCAAATTTTGAAAGAAATTTGATTTTCTTAAATGGATGATCAAGCACGAAATTGGTGTGTGATGGGCTTCCTTGGACCTCAAGTATGATATAAAATCACTCCTCTTGAAAATATCTTATTTTCATATTTTATATAATTTAATATTGAATTAAATGGTTTAAAATTCAAAATAAATTAATAAAATAGAAAATTGCCATGGCCAAGCATTTATGAGTCACAAATAATGTCATGAACAAGTTTGGATCAAAAGATTATAGGCCCATTTGGAAAATTTTGCATTTTGACCAATATCTCCTTGTGCAATCATGTCAAAATTGCCCAACTTCGAATAGCGTATCTTGCTCAAGTTTCCACATTTTGAGTGTTCTTGGACTTTTGGAAAGCTCTAAGAGTCATCTAACCAACCTCTTTGGTTTCATCTCAATTGAGTTTCCATGCTCAATATATCTTCAAAACAAAAGTTGACTTTTGTTGACTTTGAAAAGGACCAGAATGTTTTGATCCATACCTTCCAAATGAAGCATTTTTGAACATTCTTGTGAGACATGAAGTTGTAGAGAATTGAATTTCCTTCAAAACAAGAGGTGGTGGAAAATTTCTAAGAAAGTATGAAGAAGTTATGCTCACCAAAGTTTGGTTGACTTTTCACTAAGAAACCCTAATTTAGAAAGTTTGACTTTGAGCAAATCTTGAGTTTTCTTGATGGATCATGATCAACCCTTGATCAAATGATGAATGTAACTTCAAAATGAGGATGTTGACCAAAAATTATGAAGTTTGACCGTATGTTGACCAGTTGACTTTTGTCCAATACAATGATTTTCAACCATCCGAGCAATCGTCTGAGGAAACTGACTGTGAGGCTTGAAACTTGACATGGAGAATCTTGAAGCATATGATGAGGCATGAAGACCATTGGAGATGTTGGAAGTCCATCTTGATCTCGAGAATTGTCAAACCCTAGTTCGGGTTGATTGCTCAGGAGAGGTTTGTCTCGATCAACCCTGAAGAACTTGAGCATGGATGTATGGAATATCTTGAGAAGATGGAGGAAAATTTTGGGGTATGACTGTGTAGGCGTTGATGTTTCGCCTCCTCGAAGTAGCTTTGTCAACTCTAGTACCTTCTTCTCACTTGCATAACACCGAGCTTCAAAGGTATCCCTTCTTCTTTAAGTCAATCCAGATCTCTTCAAGTCTTCAAAATCAGAGAGGCATGTCGTGATGGAGGACAAGATAGGGTACGCCACCTATAGCAACAGTTCCATAATTATTGGTAGAACAGCGTGAATGGCATCATGAGGTTTTGAGCTCGAGCTCGCACCCATTTGAGGTAAGGCTTCCAAGGAATGGAGTTTTGGTGCCCCAAAGTCTTAGTATCGCCTTCTTACCATGCCCCAAGCGTATGAACCTTCGCTTAATTCGAGATCGTGGTTATAGTCGAACACAATATCTTGGAGAAGCATATCATGAGGACCATCTCGAAAGCAAAACCAAACCGACGAGAGCTAGAGAAGGGTAAGTAATACCTCCCCTTATACCAAGGAGTGGTACATTAGGGAATTCTCCATAACGTTCAAGGAAAGTGAAGTCCTTTTGAGAGAAAAGATTCCAACGGATATCTGAATGAGAGAGTGACATTAGTCTTTGAGACCACTTCAACCTTTGTTCATTCTTCAATATTGATGGAGGAAGGTGCGAAATAAACCACTTGGAAAGTAACGGTATGCAACATATGAGAGTTCCTTGTCTCTTAGTAGTACGAGTGTGGAGAGAATGTAGAATATCTCCAAGTAACGAGGCACGTGATTACGGGTAAGGAAATTGATGGCGTTGACATCTATGAATTGATCCGAGTTAGAAATAGAACCAAACCATAGATTAGCAAGGCCACAATGTCTTCGAATGCATGGAAACTCATAACTTTGAGGAATTCTCGGCTTTCTTTATTAGAACTTGGCAAACCCTTAACTCCGCTTCGGTTTCCCAATTGGCTTCAATGTCCGAGCGCTTAAGATGTAAGGTCGATGCAATGTCTTCGCATCTAGGAACCTTTTCTAAACCGTGAATGGCATTTGGTCAAGAATAGGTATCCCAAGTAGCTTAGAGAACTCTTCCAAGGTAGGAACCAACCGATAACTGGGAATGTAAAGCAATGGTGTTTTGATCAAAGAACCGAATAGACATGCATCATATCTTCTTCAAAACCGAGATAACCAAGTCAAGTAAATAACCATGTCTTTTGATGAACCGAGCATGGTCGGAATTTCAAACCAATTCTTTGAGTGAGAAGGCATACCCATGAAGTTGATTCGATAGTCTTTCTAGAAGCCATAATCCCTACAAAACAGAGCAAAGATAAACCCTAGGTCCTTGAAATAGTTAGAATGTTATGCAATGCGATGATGTCATGATGTCATGTTTAGCACACACAAACAATTCACACAATGAGCCTAGGTTTAAGGCTTGCATGAGGTATAGGTGATGATTACCCCACCAAAAGTTTGAGTTGGTTCATCCTGTCCTATAATAGTAACCGGTTCTAGGAATCTCACATCATTGATCTTTCTCGAGGCGCTATTTCAATACGACTCACCAAATGGTCAATCGAAAATATCCCAAAAGTCCGATCTTAATGAGCGTAGCATCGAGTATCAGCCAACCTCGGTCTACACCAAAGCCGACCATCTCACTACTTTCTAATGGCCAAGATGGGTCAATTAAGGTTCTAAAAGTTTAGTTAGTGCTTGGTGACACCACGCGGAAGCCAAATACTATCCTCAACTTGGGAATGAAGAGTATCAGGAAATCTTAGCATACGTCTAACGGTCGCGACAATTTATTGCTACTTACCTAAAAGGAAACCCAGATCCGGGTGTAGGATCCCCCACAAATATAATACCCAAGCAACCCTTAAAAGTAAAGCATACAAGTCAAACAGAAAGCAATAAAGTGATCTAGAAATCCCTAAGACATTCTCTCTTTAGGGTGTTTCAAGATTGTAATACGGTGAACTCGACTTTGAGATTTTGTATCGCAAATGTGGATAGCAAGAGTCGCCACCGACTTTTCTTTTATCCAATTAAGGGAAGGTGAAAACAACAGGAAAAGACCTTCGTTAGATTCTGAGTAAGGGAGAAGGTTATGAAAAGGGAAGGTATTAGTACCCCTTTTCATCCGTAGTTATCTACGGGCTCTTAGTTGCTCTTAGATCACTTTTGAAAATTTGTGCTTTCTGTGTGTTTGAAAATGTTTTGAAAAAGGCATTTCGCTTTGACTTTGTAATGATTCATGTAGGAATGTATACAAAGTGTTCGGAAATGTTTTGTTTTGAAAAGAGTTTGAACTTTGACAAAAGTGTGAGGTGTAAAAAGTATTTTGATAGAGCAAGCAACTAAAAGTCTTATTACCTACTTAGAATTGGTCGTTTTCGTGTTATTTTACATTCCTTTAGAATAGTGCAATCCATACCATTAGTTGGTAGGTAACCCTATTCTTTGGATGTGGAAGGGGCATTCGAAGGGACATCGATGGTCATGAAGGCAACTTGTAGGAAGTATCCTAGCATATTCAAGGGACGATCATCAGAGGCAACAATCGAGGGACTAGATCATGTATTCAGGCTACATCGTGGGTCTATGATCTTGTATCGAAGGGACTATGATGATTTGTTTTGAAGGCAACAAATAGAATACCTCTACGCTCGAGGGACTTGACCATTTGTATTCGTAAGGCAACGAGAGAGAATTACCCTAAGGGGTGCATGTGTGAAAAGAGTGTGTCAAATTCAGATATTTTATCTTGGAATTATGAGTGGTCTATGTTCAATTTTATCTTGCCATACACGCCTAATTACTAGCAATATAGGTGCGGAAATTAAATTCATGAAATGTAAAGTGCGGAAAGATAAATCCTACGCTATTACATGGCTTTAAAGTATACATAATTGAAAGTGCGGAAAATAAAAGTCCTAATTAAACTATTGCATCCCATAGGCAGTTACATAATTGAAAAAGAAAAGCGATAAAAATTGTCCGAAACGGTATAACTTGTGAACATATGCAAAATCGGAAAACGGAAGAAAATTGCATAAGAGGAAAATGTTAGTAAAAATAAGTATTTTTGAATGAGAAAATTTTTTTGTGTTAATGATGACATTAATATGATAAAATAATTTTTTGGGAATTTTTGGAGTTGATTTGATAATTTAAAAACAATTAAAAGCTATTTAAATGATTAATTAGCAATTAAATTAAATATGCATGCAAAATAATAATTTTAATTTTAAAAATTAAATAAACATTTTTCTCGATGAGTATGCAAAAGTAAATATTTTTGGTGTTTTTAAATGCATGATAAAAATTATTGAAGATAAATTAAATAGTATGAAAATATTAAAGAAAATAAGAAAATATGAAAATAAGTTAAGTTTGCAAAAGAGGAAAAGAGTTGGTCTTGCTGTGGATCGAATCGAGACCTTTGAGGGAATCTCCACATGCCAGCGCCTTAACCACTACGCCATTGTGTCTTTGGTGTTTGAATTTTGAAACCAATGGTTTATAAGTGATAATGTGTCAAGAGATTTGAATTCAAACACAGTCAGCAAGCCGGGCCTAGTCACTTATGAATGAACGAATCAGATCGCTCCATCGCTACCACGCCACGCCGGTTCGCTTGAACGCACGAGCCCTAGTCTCGCCTTCTCCGCCCACCGAAATTGAAACTTACAAAATACGCGAAATAAAAGTTCTAAGGTACCCTACCCCCCCCCTAAATCGAGCATTCCGGATTCAATGGTGGTATAGGTTTGATTGAAAATGCCTCTAACTACCGCAAGCTCATCGCTTGAAAACCCTAAATATGGCAAATCGTGTTTTCTATGTGCAAGCTCACAAACGATTGCCCAGATCCATCCCTTAGCATCTCATGAACACATTAGAACGGTTAGAATCGATTAAAACAAGCAGATAATAAAAATGCAATTTCAAGAAAAGTTTGAATATGTATGAATGTATGTAGCTCGATTCAGGATGTTTCAACCATGGAGAATGATGTGTACTTACTCCAAATTACCTTAGGAACACAATGGAATGGTTTTGGATGGCTGAGAGTGGCTGGAACTTGAAACACGATTTTGACAATTTTGAGAAAAAATTTGGCAAAATAAGGGTTGTTGTTGGGGCGAGGGTTTCGTCCTTTTTGATGTGCAGCATGCTTGGTATTTATAGAGTGAGGAATGAGTGCAAAAAGAAGGAAAAGATTGATATTGAATGTGAAATAAATTCTTTCAAATCAAATCAAATTTTGGAGAAAATTTGATTTTCTTCCATATGCAAGCTATCACGAAATTGGCAAGTTTTGTGGGCTATCTTGACCTCAAGATAAAAATCCACCCTTTTGAAAATATATCTTATTTTCATATTTTATATAATTTAAATTTGAATTAAATGGTTTTAAATTCAAAAATAAATCAATAAAATAGAAAGTTGTCATGGCAAGGCATCAATAGGTCACAAATAATATTATGATCAAGTTTGGATCATAAAATTCTAGTCCCATTTGGAAAAAAAATGGATTTTGACAAATATCTCCTTTTGTGCAATTGTTCAAAAATGCCCAACTTCTGAATGGTGTATTTTGCTCAATTTTCCATATTTTGGGGTGTTCTTGGACTTTTTAGAAATCTCTAAGTGTCCTCTAACCAACCTCTTTGGTTTCATCTCAATTGGAGTTTCCATGCTTAATAAATCTTCAAAACAAAATGTTGACTTTTTGTTGACTTTGAAAAGGACCTGTAATGTTTTGATCCATACCTTCCAAATGAAGCATTTTCTGAACATTCTTGTGAGACATGAAGTTGTAGAGAATGGAATTTCCTTCAAAATGAGAGGTGGTGGAAATTTTTTTGAGAAAGTATGAAGAAGTTATGCTCAGTCAAAGTTTGGTTGACTTTTCACTAGAAAACCCTAATTTGGAAAGTTTGACTTTTGAGCAAATCTTGAGTTTTCTTGATGAATCATGATCAACCCTTGATCAAATGATGAATGTAACTTCAAAATGAGGATGTTGACCAAAAATCATGAAGTTTGACTATATGTTGACCACATTTGACTTTTTGTCCAATACAACTGATTTTCAACCATCTGAGCAATTGTCTGAGGAAACTTGACTTGTGAGGCTTGAAACTTGACATGGAGAATCTTTGAAGCATATGAGGAGGCATGATGACCATTGAGATGTTGAAGCCCATCTCGATCTGAGAATTGCCAAACCCTAGTTTGGGTTGATTGTCTAGGAGAGGGTTTGTCTGATCAACCCTTGAGGAATCCTTGAGCATGGATGTATGAAATGTCTTGAGAAGTAGGAGAGCAAATTTTGGGGTATGACACATACCGATAGATAAGATTATGCTTAATGAATCGAGCTACAACATTCTTAGTAACAGATGTAAACGAGGCTGCCTCTACCCACTTAATTAATAATCAATGGAGACGAGGATGAAGTGATGCCCATTGGAAACGATAGGCTTAATTTCTCCAATCATATCAATGTTCCACACTGCGAAAGGCCAAAGAGCAATCAGGAAATTCAACGGTACCGGAGGCACATGTACTTTGTCGGTGTAGACCTGACACTTGTGACAAGTTCGAGAATAACGATAGCAATCAGCTTCCATAGTGGACTAATATTAACTTGCTCTCAGAATCTTTTTAGCCATTGTATATCCACTAGAATGGGTACCAAAAGCGCCCTTGTGCAATTCTTCCATAATCCTTTCCACTGCCTTCTTATCTACACATCAAAGCAAAGCAAAATCATGGTTGTGCTTGTAAATAATGTCGTTACTTAGAAAGAACTTGGCGGAGAACCTCCTCATAAATTTCTTGTCATTGATGATGCTCCTCGTGGTAATCTTGAGCCTCAAGATATCTCTTCACTTTGTAAACAAGGCTTTTCTTCTACCTTAAGCATCAAACTCACAATATGCTGCTCGCCTAGCCTTCAATAGTAATCTGAGGAGGTTTGTTGTCCCATATGACTTTGAACATAGATGACATGGTAGCTAATGCGTCTGCCAACTGATTCTTTTCTCACGAAATATGCTCAAAAGTAATTTCTTCGAAGTAGGATATTAGGATCAACACATGTTCACGATACAAAATAAGATTTGGATGTTTCGTGTCCCATTCGCCCTTAATCTGACTTATCACCAAAGCTGAGTCTCCATATACTTGCAGGAACTTGATCCTTAAATCAAAAGAAACTTTGATACACATGATGCACGCCTTATATTCTTCCATATTGTTGGTGCAATCAAAACATAATCTGGCGGTGAAAGGTGTATGGCCGCCTTTGGGAGAGATGATCACGACGCCAATGCCATTGCCAAGTGCGTTAGAAGCTCCATCAAAAACCATGGTCCATCGGGATCCTGGCTCGGATCCTTCGTTCGGTCCAGGTTCTTCATAATCAGTAACTAACATAATATTCTTGTCTGGGAATTCAAAATGCATAGATTGGTAATCGTCTACAGCTTGATGAGCCAAATGATCTGCTACCACACTTCCTTTGATTGCCTTCTGGGTAGTGTATTTAATGTCGTACTTGGTCAAGATTATTTTTCCATCTTTCTATTCTTACAGAGATAGCAAGTTTCTCAAATATGTATTTCATCAGATCTATCTTAGAGATCAACAAAGTAGTATGAGTCAACATATACTATCTTAGTCAGCGAGCAGCCCAAGCCAAAGTGCAGCAAGTTTTCTTGAGCAGTGAATATCTTGTTTCACAGTCGGTAAAAATTTTGATAAGGTAGTATATTGCATGCTCTTTTCGACCATACTCGTCATGTTTCCCCAATATACACCCCATTGAATTCTCTAATACAGTTAAGTACATGATTAGGGGTCTTCCTTCGACTGGTGGCATCAGAATAAGAGGTTCTTGGAGGTAGTCCTTTATTTTTTTCGAAGGCTATATGATAATCGTCGTTCCATTCTACTACTTGATATTTCTTCAATAATTTGAAGATTGACTCACAAGGAGCAGTCATATGTGAAATAAATCTAGTAATGTAATTCAAACGTCCTAGGAAACCTCTGACTTCTTTCTCGATGCGGGGAGGTGGCATTTCTTGAATGGATTTAACCTTGGCGGGGTCAACTTCAATAACTTTACCATTGACGACGAAACCTAGGAGTTTACCGGATTTTACTCTTATTTACTGTTGAAAATGGTAAACAACTGTTGGTCCTCCCAAAGTCCTAAAACTAAGGGTTACTCGCAAGATCGACCAATTAATCTTAAGACATGTGCTAAGATTTCTGAAATTGTACTGACTTTGTCAAAATCCTTGCCTAGGAAACGGTTCCCTAAGACTAAGGGAATAAGTACAACGGATTTCCACACAATAGTTCAGGTTCGACCGACAGGTAACTCGTGACTGACGGAGACAAAATCCTAAATAACTTGACAAATCATAGTGTTCACTATATTTTGACCTACTATGGTGACTCATGACCGACAGAAGGATGTGAATTCAGGTCTGTTCTAAACGAAATAAGGGTCGAACGAATCTTTTGTCAACTCGAAACTTGTAACAAAGAGAGCATCAACATACACGAAAACACAAAGTGATTGCTGAAAAGTAAATAGAATGCAAGTGAAAGTTTCAAAGAAAACAACTGAAATGTAAAGGTTTTGCATTGAAATAAAGGTGGTGATTCACACACATCAAATACTTTCGCAACTCTTTCTTCCTGACGCTCGGAATTGGGTAAAGTTTTGGAAAGTATTTTGAGTATACAAGTGAACACACTAATTTTACATTGAGATGACTTATTTATAATGTTTGCAAAGTAACTTCCTAAAAACAATCTACAGTTGATATTCAAAACTTGAAGAAACCGCTTCACAGGATTTCGCCACCTATTTGGCGCTTAAACAACACACGAAGCTTTTGATAACTGCCCACGATCTTGAATTTTGAACATTTCCCGCTTCTGGCTTCTAAGAGTAAACCACTCCCAACTTCGACGTTTTCCTTCATCAAGAGCAAAATGATACAACTTCTCTACGTCCATAATCCTTCATAATCGACTAGGCTCATCTTCGAATACTCCTTCGATGTTCAACATTTGGTCGAATTGACCAATTTCTATGTTTTATCCCTCTGGTCGACGTACCTCTTTTTCGACATCCTTGTCTAGGCATTTTTTCTTGGTCATAAATTTTAATCTTCTGAAGAACCCTTATCTTTAAGGATCGATCCTTAGCTCACAAGGACATCTGCATTTAATATGTACCTTTGAATACCTTAAGAAATTTTAGGGTAACAAATCGAAAGGTATACTTGCTCATATTAAACCTCAATTTATACTTCTTCAATCTATTAAACAGGTTAGGTAGATGATCAAGATGTTCTTCTTTAGTCTGGGATCGGGCTATCATGTCGTCGACATAGACTTCTATCTCGTGATGGATCATATCATGGAATAAAGCTACCCAAGCCCGCTGATACGTTGCACCTGCATTCTTCAATCCGAACAACATAACCTTGTAATAGAAAGTGCCCCACTGTGTGACAAAAGTAGTTTTCTCCATATATTTGGGATCCATCTTGATTTGATTGTAGCCAGAGAAACCATCCATGAAAGAAAACACCTTATGATGCGCAGTATTGTCAACCAAAACATCGATATGTGGAATGGAAAAATCATCTTTCGGACTTGCCCTATTCAGATCTCGGTAGTCTACACACATTGCACTTTGTCATCCTTCTTAGGCACCGACACCATATTTGCAACCCATTATGGATAGGATGTAATAGCTAAGAAACCTGCGTTGAACTACTTCATGACTTCAACTTTGATTTTCTCGGACATCTTAGGACGCATTCGACGAACCTTCTGCTTTATAGGAGGGAAACCTTCTTTCATCGGTAACCGGTGTGCCACAATATCAATTTATAGCCCTAGCATGTCTTCAAGGACCAAGATAAAATCTCGATGTAATCTTGCAACATCTGGATTAACTTTACTTTGACATTGCTCTCAAGACCGGCTCCTATCTTGACTTCTTTCCTGTCTTCTTTGGCACCCAGATTCACGACCTTGACAGGCTCTTCTGGTTGTATAGTTCACTCTTCTTTCTGTAACAATCTAGGAAGTTCTCCTGACACTTCACAATCTTCCTCACCTTCGTCTTTGGCTTGGTAGATCGGGTTTTCAAAGTCATATTTGACAATAGCAGAACTGTTATCGATGGGATCCAAAGTGGATGTGGATCTGCAGTTTATTGTGGGTGTGTGTAAGAACACATAGCTAATTTTTTCCGAAAAATGTAAAGTAAAAGAAATATCAGGGAGCGCAAAATTTGAATGCAAAAGTCCAATGATTTATTGAATGAAAATATGCAAATGACAAACAACAACCCTCATAAACGAACCATCGTGCCTCAGGCAAGGCACTAGGCTTAAAGTGTTATTGTTCCGAATTACATAAAACTTAAAAGCGCAAAATAGAAAAAAGCAATTACTCTTGACTAAAGGAGATTTATGTAACGTCCTTCGTCGTCCAATTGTTGAGTCCACCGCTGATAGTAGAGAAGATCCAGTTGTTGATGTCAAAATCACCGTCATCGTCTTCTATAACATGAACTCCATCTCTATTAATGAGGAACAGAGGTCCACCAACACGTTCATGACAGGCCATCTTCTGACCTTTGGAAGTGAAGCCTAGACCAAACTTATCATATTTAAATGGGAAATTGGGCAATTGACCCCAAATAGTACATCCTCCTTCTTCAACCACAACTCTTGCATCCTTCAGCGAGGCCATCTTTGGTGGAACTCTAGTAATCTTGGGAGTGATAGGAGCATCGACAGGCATTATTCAAGGAACTACTTCAAAAGCTTGACAGGGAGTCTCAATGAATTCTCCATACATTTAATGCAGATGGCTCACCATATATTATTCTTATCCATACACGGTGACAATCTTCCCTTTCACTGGGTACTTCAACTTCTTATGCAAGGTAGAGGTAACAACGCCTGGCCCATGTATCCAGGGGTGTCCAAGCAGGCAAGAATAAGTTGGACAAGTGTCCATTTTCATACCCCAAAATTTTCCCTCCTATTCCTCAAGACATCTCATACATCCATACTCAAGGATTCCTCAAGGGTTGACCAGACAAACCCTCTCCTAGACAATCAACCCAAACTAGGGTTTGACAATTTTCAGATCAAGATGGACTTCCAACATCTCCAATGGTCATCATGACCCTCATATGCTTCAAATATTCTCCATGTCAAGTTTCAAGCCTTACAAGTCAAGGTCTCGATAATTGCTCGATGGTTGAAAATCAACAGATTGACAAAAGTCAATGTGGTCAACATACACCAAACTTCATGATTTTTGGTCAACATCCTCATTTTGAAGTTACATTCATCATTTGATCAAGGGTTGATCATGATTCATCAAGAAAACTCAGGATTTGCTCAAAAGTCAAACTTTCCAAATTAGGGTTTCTTAATGAAAAGTCAACTGAACTTTGACTGAGCATAACTTCTTCATACTTTCTCAAAAACTTTGCCACCATCTCTCATTTTGAAGAGAATTCAATTCTCTACAACTTCATGTCTCACAAGAATGTTCAAAAAATGCTTCATTTTGAAGATATGGATCAAAACATTATAGGTCCTTTTCAAAGTCAACAAAAAGTCAACTTTTTGTAGTGAAGTTTTATTGAGCATGGAAACTCCAATTGAGATGAAACCAAAGAGTTTGTTTAAAGGACACCTAGAGCTTTCTAAAAAATCCAATAACACTGAAAAATGTGGAAAATTGAGCAAAATACACCTTGCACAAGTTGGGCATTTTTGAAGAGGTGCACAAAGAGAAATACTTGTCAAAATCCAAACTTTTGCAAATAGGCCTAGTTTTTCTTGGTTTAAACTTGTTCCTTATCTTATTTGGAACCTTCAAGCCCAATGCCACGAATTTTGTATTTATTTTTCTATTTAATTTGGATTTTATTCATTTAAAAACAAATTAAATTAAAAAATAAGGTATAAAATCAAAATTAAATGCAAAGTTGATTTTTCTCTCATTCTTGAGATCCAAGCAACTATGTCGGCAAATTTCAAATTTGCATTGATTTGGCAAGAAATTGATTGAAATTGATCAAAAAGGAAGATTTGATTTTGTACAAAATCAAATAATTTTTGCATTGATTGATCATTATTTGCTCTTGAATTCACAAATCCATCCATTATAAATATACAATGCATACAACATGAGAAAGAATAGAAAATTGCCTCAAGAACCCTATTCCAAAGTAAAAACCGTGTCCTTGAAGGTATTTGCAGCCCTAGTTCCATGGATTTCAATTGATTTTGAGCATTCCATCACATTCCTTGAGTCTTTAGAGTCGATCCGACTTTACAAGTTAAAACCATCAAGAAACACGAAATTTAATTCGTTTGTCAACTTTTTCCAAAATAGATTTTTGATTATCATGCATTTTTAACATGTTTTGATGTTTGTTTTGTGTTTAGAACAAAGTTTGCAAGCTCGGATAGTTCAATTGCATTTTCATGGCCTCGAAATGTGATTCACCATAGTTAGGGTTTTCTCAACCGATTTAGGGTCTCTAAATACGTAAAAATTGACTAAACCGATACCACCATCGTGCTCGTAACGATGTTTCCAATCGAACCATGGCTTTGAATTTCATTTATATTGCTTGTATTGATTTTTCATATTTGCAGGGTCATAGCTGAACTCAACGACGCTAAGTTTTCAAAATTCAAACGAAGAAGATGAAGATCTTCGCTGTGTTCGGCAATCAAGGCAACAACGCTAAAAACGCTTCGTTTCAATTTTAAACACGTGGACGCCTAGCTGTTGGTCATGGCAGACGTGTGGAAGCAAGGGACACCGGCTCGAGCTCAAGGTGACCAAATATTTTTACAAGTTTGCAAAACTAATTCTTATTTTTCTATTTTCTTTAATATTTTCCATCTAATTTAATTTATCTTTGATATTTTTTATCATGCATCTAAAAAACTCCAAAAATATTTCTTTTTTGCATTATTATCAGAAAAATACTTATTTAATTTTTAGCATTAAAATTAATATTTTTGCATGCATATTTTATTTAATTACTAATTAATCATTAATTTGACTTTTAATTGTTTTTAAATTACCAAAACGATCCAGAAAATTACCAAAAATTTATCTTATCATATTAATGTCATCACTAATCAAAAACCTTTTTCCTCATTCAAAAATCATGTTTTTACTAACATTTTCTTCTTATGCAATTTCTTTTGTTTTTCCGATTATGTATCTGTTCACAGGTTGTAACGTTTCAGACGATTTTTCTTGCTTTTCTTTTCAATTATGTAACTGCCTATGGGATGTAATAGTTTAACTAGGACTTTTATTTTCCGCACTCTTATTATGTAACTGCCTCAAAGCCATGTAATAGCGTAGGACTTTATATTTCCGCAATTTACTTTCTGCACCCTATAAACTGCTAGTAATTAGGCGTGTATGGCAAGATAAAATTGGACATAGATCACTCATAATTTCAAGATAACATATCTGAATTGATACACTCTTTTCACACATGCACCCCTTAGGGTAATTCTCTCTCGTTGCCTTTACGAATACAAATGGTCAAGTCCTTCGAACGTAGAGGTATCCTAGCACCGTTGCCTACAAACATATCATCATAGTCCCTTCGATACAAATATCATAGACCCACGATGTCGCCTATGAAAACACGATCTCGTCCCTCGATTGTTGCCTACGAAAAATGATGATCGTCCCTTCGAATGTGCTAGGATACTCCTATAAGTTGCCTTCTATGACCATCCGATGTCCCTTCGAATGTCCCTTCTACATCCAACGAATAGGGTTACCTACCAACTAATGGTATGGATAGCACTATTCTAAAGGAACGTAAAACAACACGAAAACGACTATTCTGAGTAGGTAATAAGACTTTTAGTTGCTTGCTCTATCAAAATACTTTTTACACCTCACACTTTTGTCAAAGTTCAAACTCTTTTCAAAACAAAACATTTCCAAACACTTTGTATACATTCCTACATGAATCATTACAAAGTCAAAGCGAAATGCCTTTTTTCAAAACATTTTTTTATCAAACACATGAAAGCACTTTTTAAAAATGATCTAAGAGCAACTAAGAGCCGTAGATAACTACGGATGGAAAGGGTGCTAATACCTTCCCTTTCATAACCTTCTCTTACTCAAAATCTAACGAAGGTCTTTTCCTGTTTTTTCACCTTCCTTAATTGGATAAAAGAAAAGTCGGTGGCGACTTTGCTATCCGCATTTCATGTATACAAAAATCTCAAAGTCGCCCATCATATTACATCCATCACAAAGAAAGTAGAATCAAAAGTCCGGGAACCCACTTTGGTTAAGGTGTCGAGCTCTAAGTACAATACTTCTCAACCATCAAAAGATCTCACGCTTATGTCACTGGTTTCATCACCACTTCTAACATCAAGTCTCTAGAGCACTTTTCGCAGACATTCAAAGTAGAGCCGGTATTTACCAACACATGAGATAAGGTAGTTCCCCACACTCAATAGAGACATGCAAGGTTTTGTTGTGTTTCCTTCCGCAAGTCAAATCAACATCCGAAAACCCAAACCATTGTCCGCAATGGCTAGTAATATAGTTCTCAAATTGATCAGCCAGGTTTCTTTGCACATGAGCATTCTTCGTGAACTTAACCAAGGCTTTAGTATGAGCCTTAGAGCACAACAATGTAACTAGCATGGATATATTGGATGAAGATTATCCCAACTGCTCCACAACATTATAATCGCTTCTTGATGATTCTTAGAATTTCCTCCATTTCTTGCTTGGAGGAATCTTCAACAACTTCTTTCTGTACTTGCCTAGGCGCGGTTAATTTTTCTTTGCCCCGAGCCTCAATGGTTGGCTTGATGTCAGGGATGCAAATTGGTGCCATGGTATCCTTGGGAGGAGAGATCTCTAGAGAGAATACTCTGCCGGTTCTAGTTACTTTGCTTGATCCAATAATATTGTCGACATCAAGATTAGCTTCAGCATTTCTATCCTCAATGGCCAATGGTTCTTGCTTGACGTCATGGTAGTAAACCTCGGCTCCATAATTCCAAGGTATAACTTTGTTAGAGGAATATGGAACTGGTCTGGGCGAGGTGATAGTCAAAGGAGCCACTCTAGGTGTGGGAGCAATCCTCACAGGACCTGTAGAGGTGATACTTATTGCACTCACATCAGCATATTCTTCGGGATAATCGTCATCTCCCTATCTAGTTGCTTGGATATCTTCAATTGCAATCTTTGAGCTTTCGGGGGCGGTATATTTCACCATAAAATCAAAATTCCCACTCGGCTGCCCGAAGGTATCTTAAGTTTTTGGTAGAATCTCTTCTTCGACGCTTCGTTCTTCCACGTCTTCAATCTTTAAACCTTTGTAGACATCTTTGCATAAACCTTCCACAGATGAAGTCTTCATGAACAGTATTTTGCCTCCATTAGGTGTTAAGTACCTCTTTTCAACCATACACAGCCATTGGATTTTGATGCACAGTAGCGGCAAATATCGAAACATCCTGGAAATAAGCCGGCTTGTAGAAGATTCTTCTTGACAATCATCAGGGGAGTGGTTAATACAGTTACATTAAAGATATAAGAGTCATCATCAATGGAATTGGCGCTCTTGCCACAATCAGGCATTGGTGCGGTAATCACATTCGAGTTTCGACATAAGGGTCAATTTAATCTCCTGAGCTTCAATCATATCCTGAATCTTGTTCTTCATATCCCAACAACTGTTTGTGTCATGTCTAGGACTATTAGAATGGTAAACACACCTTGAATTGGGATTGTATTTAGGAGATGACATATTGACATGTTGAGCCGGATCTCTCAAAGTAATCAGTTCTTCTTTCAACATATGTTGCAATGCTTGAGATAATGGCATGTTGATCTTTGTGAATTGTCTTCTGGCATGCTTTGTCTACGTGTATTGTCTTGTTGAGGTTGCACCGAGTTGGATTCGAGATTAGAACTTCCCCATAGATTGATGGCGATCACCTTTATCACGACTCTTTGTCTATACACAACATTGGCTTCTTTCTTCCCACCAAAAGATCTCTTCACAACACTTGAAGATGTCTCGACTTGAATCTTCCCACTCTTGATTCTTGCTTCAATATGTTCTCCTCAATAATAGCTTGTGAATCCGGTGAAGAATTTTCAATCGATGATTGAAGAATGGACCCGCTGCTCACATGAACATGTCACCAAATCCCTATTAGACAAGGGAGGTTGAAATCTCCTGCTAGATCTCCATTTCTAAGCGCATTTTGAACTTCGTCATGACCCATAGACATACTCTGTAGCTATATATGGGTCAGTGCCAATTTAGCATTGTACTGGTACTGCTTATATAAAGCATCTCCCAAATCATTTGATGTATGAATGTGGGTATTTTCCAACAGATAATACCACTCCAACTGTGCTCCAGACAAACTCTCTTGAAAGAAATGCATCCATATTTTCCTACCAGCAGTGTGTGGTTGAATTTTCTGAACATAGAACTTCAGATGAAGCTTCGGGAAAGAAATACCATCATACTTAGGAAAAGTAGGAACTTTGAACTTCCGAGGAATCACCATTCCTGGAACCAGACTTAAATCATCGAAGTTCAACCCTGACATTTTCAGATTTTCCATAACGTTCAGACGATCTTCGTGTTGTTTGTATTTCTCTTCACCGGGAGGATATTGCTCGCTCATATAGTCTTATTCTTCCTCTTCTTCGCATTTACGATTGCTTCCTTCATTCACCTTGACACTTCCTTCAGTGTCACCACTATTGTCTTGGAAATCAAGCTGTCTGACTACCTTGATCGGACCTCTAAACCTTTTCCCCATGTTGAGAATACCAGTGATCTTTTTCTTCTTTTTCTCTTTCTTGGTGATGATCTCTCAAATCTTTCCCGCCTTGGCCAAGTTGAGAAACATTTTAGAACCGAGCATTCGAGTCTGAGATCTTTGACAGTTTGTTCGAGAGCCATTTTGCTCAAATAAACAAAGGAGAGAATAAGAAAATCGGTCTTCAAGTACCTATTATGAAATGATATGTTATGATATGGTATGAAATGCAATGTTTTCAAGGACCTTAGGAGATTTAAATTTGGTAAACAACAAGAACAAAATTTTCATTAGTTAATTAGTGAATACAAAGGAAAGTTCAACATAAAGTAAAAGCTCCTAGTGCTTAAGTCTCCCATGGACATTTCCTCTTTGTGTTGACATAGGTGTTAATGATCTTCTCCTCGAAGTAGCTTCGTCAACTCCAATACTCTTTTTAGCTTGCATAACACTGATCTTCATAGGTGTCCCTTTCCTCCTTAAGTTGAATCCAAGATCTCTTCATCTATTCAAGATCAATGGGCATATCTCGATGGAGAATGGTATAGGACTCGTCCTTCGACAACAAGTTCCACAATTATCGTAGGACAACAGGTGTTTACATCATTAAACTTTGAGCACGAGCTCGCACTCTTGAGGTAAGGTTCTCAAGGAATGGAGTTTTATGCCAAAGTATTGGTATCCGCCTTCTTCACCATTCCCCAAGCGCATAAATCTTCGACGATAACCTTGAGATTGTTGTCGAGTCAAATACGATGCCTTGACAAGCATATTAGATACCCCAAATAATCAATTATGAAATAATTAGAATTTTAATTGTTAATCTAATTAAAATTTTAATTATTAGTATTTTGGATTATTGGATTTAATTAATTAATTAAATAGAAGGGAAGTGTGGGGTGTGAGGTTGAATTAGAGGCGTGAGGAGTAAAACACTTAGTTATTCTAATTATTTTATTTTTATTATTTGGAATAATAAAAGGAATAAAATAAGGAATAAGAGGAAAAGAGAAGGAATTGATACGTATATTGAGAAGAGAAAGAGGAAAAAGCCAAAGCGCCGGAATTCATGAATCATCGCAAGGTAAGGGTGATTTTATCCATTGCTATGCCTTATGGGTTTTGATAATCAATACGATGGAATAATACGTTAGGAATCCCAAATTAGGATTTTCTAGGTTATGCCCTAACGATGTGATCCGACGAAAACCCCAATTGGAATGCATGGTGATTGTTGCTATGTAAATTTATGTTGTGGATTAATTAGGAGTGTAATTCTATTGCTAATTGGATGTAAGAATGCATAATTTTACCGCATAGGTTGTACCTTGAATGTTGGGAGAGATTCTAGTTGATAGGAATTGCAAACAATGGGTAAAATCTTGTTTTTGGTGAATTTATGCAGCATGAGTCGACACATAGGTTATGTATCGACATAAGCTGGTATTGTGTTAAAACCACAAGTCGGAATAAGGCTTGCATCAACACAAATCCTTTTCATCGACTCATGGGTATTTTTGAGTCTTGTATCGACATACGAGTTATGTGTCGATACAAGAGAGTATGTATCGACTCATCCTGAAGAAATTTATAAAAACAGAAAATTGGAATTTGTATGAGTCGACTTATACGCTTCTTGAGTCGATACAAGTAGGGGTGTTCGCGGTGCGGTTTGGGCGGTTTTGACGCAAAAATCATCCGAACCGCGAGAAAAAGACGGCGGTTTGGTTTGGTTCTGGTTGGCTTTTAGAAACCAAACCAAACCAATGCGTTTGGTTCGGTGCGGTTTGTTCGGTTTTTTACAAATATATTATTGAGCCATAAATACACATATAGATGACAACATAACCTTGTATTTTGTCATTCATACGCTATCAGATAACAATAAAACTCATCATATTTGGACAATAACTTTTCATTTAATATGCAAAAATTAGATTAAACAAAAGTGAAATAATAAACATAAAATAATAGCATAAAATAATATAAAAATATTATAATAAAACAAAAAAATAGATGAGATGAGAGATTAGTGAAGATGAAAAAGAAAGAACATAAAAGAGAAAAGATTAGAGATAAATATGCGAACGAAAATGAAAGAAGGAACATTTGCATAAAAATGAAAAGGCGAACAAGAAAGAATATGAGAGTAGAGATAAAAGAAGAAAAGTCAAGATGTAAGTGGTAAAGATGGAGCGATAATGCTATGAGAGATTTAAGAAGACTGAAACTGAAACCATAAGTGTAAGGATGAGAAAATTGTTTGTAATCATAAGACTAATATATAATAAGTTTAGGTTTGAGTTAGATGAGAGTTAAGTAAAATTTAGGTGGTACCATAATGCGGTTTGATTTGGTTTGGTTCGGTTTGCAAAATACAATCCGCAAACCGAACCGAACCATGTGGTTTTGTTAAAAGATGACCCAAACTAATCCGAACCAAATGCGGTTTTTTGCGGTTTTGGTTTGGTTTGGTTTGGTTTGCGGTTTTTTATTGGGTTGGTTTGGATTTGAACACCCTAGATACAAGGCATGTATAGGTCGATACATGGGTGTTTGATCGACTCATACTGCTCAAAACAGTAACATAACTTTGGAAAATTGTTTCGCCATATCTTTACATCGTAATCTGATTTAGTCGTAGTTGGAACCGTTGGAAAGTGGAAGTATGTATTATCCTATAAAAACATTTTAAAAACCTAGTAAGTGGATCTTGTTGGATTAATATGGCTTCCCGTATGAGGAATTTGTTGTTCCTGTGGTTGTTCGTCGTTGATGTTGTAAATACTTGATAGATGTTATATCATGTGTTGTGATGGACGTTATATATGCATGATTATGCTGTGCTGTTTGATGGTGATAACTATGTATGGAATAATATTGCAATCATATTCCGTTATTTGAATGTTACATGCTTTTGATGTGCATGGATATACACTGTGGTGGTAGCTAATTCTCATTGTGTGGAATTAGTGAAATTTTGCCAATAACCGTTCCCGGGTGATTATGGGTGGTGAGGCTGGATTCATGTTCGGGTGATTATGGACAAATCGATGTTGGTGACTTAGTTCATGTTTTGGTACCACATGCATTGAGTCTGCATTTGCATTCTGTGTGGAATTATAACATGTTAGGATGATTTCCGGTGTTATAATTTCATTGTTGTTGTTATTGTGCATAATTAACTATGTGAAATTGCAATTGTGTATTGAAATCGATTATGCTAATGAGGGTGAAATAATGTATTGAATTGTTCTATTGTTTTTAGAAACGTATAAATTCATTTTATATTGCGATGAAATCTCACCCTTACTTTGATGATTTCAGATTAAAGTTAGCAGCTCAGGAATTGGTGAGGATGGCTTATAGAGTCGTAGTTAGTTACCGCGGTCGCTGTCATGCTCGATAGTTGTAACGCTAGGAACGCTTGGTTGAGATTTTTTTGTACTGCTTGTTCCTTGATTTATTTTGATATAATTATGAATTGAATTTTATTCCAGTTATTGGTATTTTTCCGCTGTGTAGAACATAATTATTGGTTTTTGATTATTTTAATAAAGTTCTTTAGTGAGCATGACATTTGAATGAGATTTTCTGTATTTTAATAAATTGTAATGCCCATTCATTTATGTTAACTCGATTTATTTACTAAATTCTGGATATTTTAGAAGGGTGTTACAATAGTGGTATCAAAGCATAGTCGGTCGATGGATCGTTGTCTTAGAGTCGTTATCCCTTTTGTATGCGACTAGTGCAAGTTAACACTGTCGATACTTGTTTTCTGATGAGGTTGTTTTGTAATGTTACAGAACAATGGCCGGAAGAGGTAACGGAAGAGACGATGCTACTATTGTTGAGGGTTTGGGAATGCTAGCTGGTGTGCTTAGAGGGAATCAACTGGGAGTTGGTATCGGTGCGGATAGACAGTTGGGGAATTTTCAGAGGAACAATCCTCCATTGTTCAAAGGAACTCATGATCCCGAAGGTGCTCAAAGATGGTTGAAGGAGATCGAGAGGATCTTCAGAGTGATTGACTGTGCGAAAGAGCTGAAAGTGAGGTATGGTACTCACATGCTGGCAGAGGAAGCTGATGACTGGTGGGTGCTACCAGGACAGAAATGGAACAAGATGGTGTTGCATTGAATTGGGCTGTGTTCAGGAGAGCTTTTCGGGGAAAGAAGGAGATTGAGTTTCTGGAGCTCAAGCAGGGAAATAATACCGTGAGTGAGTATGCTTCGAAATTTACTGAGTTGGCAAAGTACTATGCTCATTACAACAACGATGCAGATGGAGAATTTTCCAAATGTATCAAGTTTGAGAATGGTCTTCATGATGAGATCAAGCAGGGGTATCAGGTATCAGCGTATCTGAAGGTTTTCTGACTTGGTGGACTGTAGTAGGATTCTGGAAGACGATCTTGCTAATACTCGAACAAATGCTCGAGGGTATGTTGGCCAGAAGGGAAAGCAATAGATGGATCGTGGGAAACCTTATGATAAGAATAATATGAGATCCGATGGTTAGAAGAAGCCTAGTGGGGAGATTCTGGTTCTTCCATTAAGTGCTACAAGTGTGCGGTGAGATGGGGCATTGTATTCAAGAATGCAAGAGTAATGATAGGAAATGTTTCAAGTGTGGGAAGCTCGGGCATGTGGCTAATGATTGCAGAGTGAGAATGGTAACTTGTTACAATTGTGGAGAAGAGGGTCATACTCGTCCGCAGTGTACTAAGCCAAAGAAAGAACAATCTGGTGGTAAGGTATTCGTAATGTCTGGATCAGAGACTAAGCTAGATGATCAGTTGATTAAAGGTATATGTTTTATTAATGGCATACCTTTGATTGCGATTATAGATACTGGAGCAACACATTCTTTTATTGCTTTAGATTATGCTAAAAGATTGAATTTGGATATATCTAATATGGATGGAAGTATGGTTATTGACACTCCTACGTCGGGTTCAGTGACTACTTCATTTGTTTGTAGGAATTGTCCTATTGTGATTTTTGGTAGAGGTTTCGGTATGGATTTGGTGTGCCTACCGTTAGAACAACTTGATATCATCCTTGGAATGAACGGATTGGAATTCAACCAGGTTCATATCAATTCTTTCGTGAAGACGGTTATTTTTCCTGAAGAAGCTATTGTTGAAGATATGACTATGTTAGTTAAACAGATGAATTTAGCAGTTAATGATGGTGATGTGGTGTTTATGTTATATTCTTTGACGGAAGCGAGGGGAAAAGCTAAGAGTGATGAATTTCCAGAAGTGTTTCCGGAAGATGTTAGTAAATTTCCACCTGAGAGGGAAGTGGAATTTACTATAGATTTGATTCCTGGAACTAGTCCGGTGTCGATGGCACCTTATCGCATGTCGACATCCGAATTATCTGAATTGAAGAAGCAGTTATGAAATTCCTGGCAGCAGATACGTGATGTCACAGAGAATGTTATGATACAAGATTCGACACTGCTAACAATCACACAAAGAAATTTAAACAGAAGAAGAACACAATAAATTGTTTACCCGCTCAAAGGTGTAACTACACCTACATCCGGGGCTACCAAGCCGTGGAGGAAATTCACTATTAGTAGAATTAATTCAGAATAAACCAACCATTTATCTCCTTCACTTAAAACCTACCCAATGCAACTTCAATCTAAGTCCTACTTAGACTCGAGTTCCTACTACTCCCCTCAATCACAAGCAGTTGATATCAACCTATTGATTAATTGAATTGTGAAGACACTCATCAATAAACAAACTTGATCTTGCTTCAAAGCTTTAATCAAGAGACACAACACTCGTGCTTCAAAGCTTTGAGTGATAAACTACCCTTACAACCAAATCCTAGTCCAAAGCACTTATCAATTGATAATTGCTTGGCTCACAAGAGTAACTAGAATTACACAAATTACAACCGCTAAATCTTCAATACAAAGAGAAGAAGCAGAGTAAGGGTTCTATTCCTATTATAGAAGCCCCGTAACTTCGGCCCATAAAATAGCTAGGGTTCACTTATTTAATCCTAAAGTCTTGGTCTTTTAACAACCAATTTAGGTTTAACTAAGATTAACCAATTAGCCACGTGAGCATGTAATCTAATAACATGAAACATAATAAAACAGCTCAACAAACTTCCAAAACTCTCAGAAAACAGATTCGCAGAATAAGAATGTCATGTAATGTCATAACATCGGTTATGACATCACCAATCTTCCGAATCCCAAGACAAGATTTTGCTTCCATCTGAGCTGTACTTAAACATCCTTCTCATGCAGAATTTATCTTCAACTCTGAATGTCATGACATTAGTCAAGACATTATCATATCCTAGTTTTACCAAAAATTAATACCAACATAAAAACACTTACAAACTCCCCCTTTGGCACATTTTTTGGCTAAAACAAACTAAGCTATCAGAGTACCCATGCAGCAGAAAATAAAACCACTCTAAGCTAATCTAAGCTTAAAAACCAGATCCTAAAGAAGATAAATTCTACCCATAATTTTCATACAATTGCCCATAATGCCCATAAATACTACAATTGCCCATAAGCCCCTTTTTAGCCACAAAGGGGCCAAAGGTACCAGTACAAATTCCCCAAAAATTCAATATATAATCAAGTACTAGCAGAGTTAAAGATTACATCCCATCAAAAGAATTACAAATATCCAAACAGGCAGAACAAAAAACAAGCAAAATTTAACAACAAAAACAAACAATCAACTGTAACAGGATCACAAATCAAGTGCTTTCTTCTCCTGAAGAAGCACTATGGAAAGCAACATCTTCAGAACTGCTCTCAGCAGCAGTATCTTTATCAGCATCAACATTTGCAGCAGAATCATCACCAGCTAACCCTTCATCCTCAACCTCTGTGTCTTGCTCCTTTTCCAGTTGAGAGATCAACTCTTTCTTGCTTTCTTGCTTCAAGCTCCTTGCAAGTTGCTTTTCAGCACAGCTATGACAGTTGCCTTTTGAGAATTTTCCTTGACATTTGATGTCTCAGCAGATGTCATGACAATGTCTGGGACATGTTTTCCTTGAAAGAGTTTGTAATGAAATCCAAGTGCAGGGGCTCTTTTGCATAATGAATCTCTATCAACAAGAATATCAGGGTATTGATCCATTATAATTCCACATGTGAGGGAGGGAAAGGCTATTGCTCAAAGGTGTAAGTTCCATAATCAAATTTTGCTTGAGTACCCACCTAAATATGAATCGCCTGCACCAACAGAGATGGTTGACTTGTGGTTTGTTGGAACCCAATTTGCAGCACCTATCTTGTGGAGGATAGCAAACTTAACACTCAATTTGTTGGTGTGAGCTTTCCTTTTAATGGCCAATGTTTCAATTGTTTAGCGGATTGCTCATGCACCGTTATTCTGCTTCCTCAAGCTCAGTTGAGCATCATCTCGATCTTCCCAAGTATTTGTTTATCACACTTGGGAAAACTTCACTCTTCCCTCTCACACATACGCTTTGAAATCACCGACCGCCATCAACACATCCACTTGACAAGTTCACAATGAAATCCTTCACCAAAGACATCATAACTTTGAAAACATCACTACAGCTTCATTAACCCCGATTTCTTAATCGATCAATAACCTCCTTGCATTCAAGGGCACTCTTATTCGCTTCCCTCTAGAGCATTTCTCTGCATACATATTTCCATCCTGCTAGCATTCTCGTGGTGATGGAAGGAGATGTTATCAATTGCTACTGTGGACTTTGGGCGCTTCCCAAGAGATGGCTTCTTCCTGGATGAATGTCCGAGACATTCTCAACATTAAAATCGTAATCTTGTTCAGATCTCAAGGTTCAGAACCTTCCTCTTTTCATGATTGGGGTTCTCTTGGGTCTAAAGGTACCACCAACAGCTTTCACCCTAATCTTCCCTTTAGAGGGACCAGCCTTGTTATCCTTACTAGATTTTTCCTCACCTTATGAATGCCCCTGCCTACCTTTTCCTTGACAGGTTCGAGAAACGCTTCCTTTCCTTTTCAACATTCTCTTAGCAATGCTTGGATTGACATTAGCAATGAGGTCATTATCAGAATTCTTCATCTAAGTCAATGACAGGGGTTCCACAACATTTTTAATCTTTCACCGAGAGTTTTCCAGTTGTCATCAATTGGTTTCTCTCGAGTTTCTTCTAGAATACCATCGAGATATCATCAAGAATCATACCGTGGGACTTATCGCAAGACATTTTTCGTGGGTTTCTTCAAGAATTCCATCCGAAATATCATCATCACTAATCACAAGGCTTACTAGTGGTATCAAGAACACAAACTTCGTGGATTTTATTAGAGGTATCAACATCACACTTTTGGGAATCAAAAATGGTTCAAGAATGTGATTCATAGGGTTTTCTTGACTTGATCATCGATGTCTTGACATTCAAATCTAGATCACCGCTAAACTAGGGCTAGCGATTTTGATTTAAAGGGACAGAAACCCTGTGCACAGAGTGGTTTTCATTCAAGATCCCGTTACTATTCTAGCAATGGCTTGATGGACATACCTAGAACCTTCCCTGTTTGCTATTTTAGGAGGAACATAGGAAGTTGGTTTAGAGGTCTTACCAGAAGGAGATGCTTGAGACCTTCGTGCATTCCTGGTGCGAAGTTTCTTGACCCTCCCAGGATCAGTTGCCATTGCACGCAGAGGGGTAACCTTCGAGCTTCACCGCATGGCTTCGCTTGCCCTAATCCTAAATAGTGGGAGATGAAGAGCCAGATTCTTGTGATGATGAAGAGGACGAAGACAAGTTTTGTTGAGACATCTTGAGGAAAACAAGAAAAGTTTGACAGAGAGTTTGAGAGCTTCTGTTGATGAAATGGCAAGAGATACTTTCAAATGAAGAAACTAAAATATATATGTCTCTTCCTATTCTTGGACTTTTGAAAAGTAAGAGGGAAATAATTAATTACCCCATTTAAAATTAAATGAAATAAAAAGTCTCTTCCATTCCTTGTTGTAAGCAATTTTAATTGCTACAACTCCTCATATTGGCAAATACCCAACTTATCCCTTAAATTCTCAAACTGACTAGTATCAAGAGCTTTAGTAAAATGTCAGCCAGTTGAAGTTCAGTGGCTACATGCTCCAATTTAATCACTTTCTTCCACAAGGTCTCGATGAAGTGATGTCTAATGTCAATGTGCTTAGTCCCATCGGTCAGATAGGATTCTTTGAAATATTAATAGCACTCAGTTGTCACAAGACAATGTCATGACATCTTGTGTGACATTGTACTCAACAAGATTCCGCTTCATCCGACCATTTGAGAACAATCGCTACCACCTATGTATTCACTCTCATGGATAAAGACACAATTTTGTTTCTTGTCAACCAAGAAACAAGATTGTTCCTCAAGAAGAAGCATCCTCCGTAAGTGCTTTTTCTATCATCAAGACCACCACCCCAATCAACATCACAATAGCTGCATGTAATTGGTTCACATCCATGAGAATACAACATACCATAATTGCAAGTTCCACTCACATACTTCGAATTCTTTTCACCGATTGATGTGACTCACTTTAGGTTCACCGATCTTCATATACCCCAACAACAAATGCAATGTCGTCCTGGTCATATACAACAAGCTTCCTATCATGCTTCTATACAAGCTTTGATCAACATTTGCTCCACTTGTGTCTTTGGACAACTTTAAATGAGTAGGAGCAGAGTCCTTTATGGCTGGCATTTTCCATTCCAAATTTCTTGACAATATTCCTTGCATACTTGCTTTGTGAAAGGAATGTCGAGTCTTCCATCCGTGACTGCAGTCCAAGAAAGTAAGTCAATTCTCCCATGAGGCTCATTTCAAACTCAACTTGCATTTGGTTGGCAAATGTCTCACCATTGATCCGACATTCCTCCAAACCTATGTCATCAACATAAATTGAGCCACCATTATCTTTCCTCCTTCATTCTTGACAAAGAGGGTTTTATCCAAGGCCCTTTCCTATAACCTTTATCAAGAATGAACTTTGTCATCCTTTCATACCAAGCCCTAGGAGCTTGCTTTGCACCATATAGGGCTTTCTCAACTTGTAAACATGATCGTGAAAATTTGGATCCACAAATCCTTTAGGTCGCTTCTACATATACCTCCTCATTTAAGTAGCCATTTAGAAGGCACTTTTCACATCCATCTGAAACAATTTGAATTTCGAATGCAAGCAACTCCTAGTAATAGTCCGATTGATTCCACTTTGGCTGGAGCAAAAGTCTCATCAAAATCAATCCTTCAACTCGAGTGTATCCCCTGAGCAACAAGTCTTGCTTTATTTCTCGTGACAACCCCTTCCGCATCGACTTGTTCTTTGATCCACTTTGTGCCAATGATGTTTGTTCCTTCTCCAACTCCCACACTTCATGTTGCTTGAATCGGTTCAATTCATCTTGCATTGCTCCAACCAAGATTCACCGCCAGAGCCTTTGACATTCTTTGGCTCAATCTTGACACAAAAACAAGAGTTTGAGACAATTTCTCCGATCTTGTAATGACTCCACGCTAGGATCTCCAATGATGAGTTCCTTTGGATGATCTTTTCAATTTGATGGAAGGATCTTTGTTAGGTTCCTCCGTTCGTACTTTGTGAAGTAGGACAGCACATCATCCTTATCGACACTCTGTGTTGATGTCTCAAACAATGTCTCAACATCATATGGGACATTGTTTTCCTGATGTTGATCATCAACTATGACATTAATAGACTCCATCGTAACTTTTGTCCCGGAGTTGAATACTCTATATGCTCATTGCTTGTAGAGTATCCCGAAAAATGCCTTCATCACTTTTAGAGTCCATCTTTCTCCTTTGATCACGATCCGCCGAATATAACATTTGCTACCAAATACATGGAAATATTTCACAGTGGTTTTCTTCCTTCCATATTTCATACAGAGTGGAGGATGTTCCTTCTCAAGGTGACCTGTTAGAACATAGCAGTTGTATTCATAGCTTCAACCCAAAAATGAAGAGGAAGTTTCTTAGCATGAATCATTGCTCCGCGCATTCCTCAGATAGTCCTATTTTTCTTTCCACAACTCCATTTTGTTGAGGAGTTATAGGAGAAGAGAACCGTGATTGATTCCTTCCGAGGAATGTAATTCATCAAACTTGCTATTCTCAAATTCTTTCCATGATCACTTCTAATTCGACAATGCAATTTTCCTTTCTCTTTGAAGTCTTTGCATAATTCTTTAAAGACATCAAACACATCGATTTTTCCTCGATGAAGTTTATCCAGTGAATCTGGAAAATCATCCGCAATAACATAGGCATATCTTTTTCCACCAAGGCTTTCAACCTCAGATAGGTCCCATCAAATCCATGTGCAATGCCCAAGACTGAGGTGCTCGATGTCTTGACATTGGATGACATCTCGCTTTCCAACCCCGACATTCACCATGACTCTTCCCTCATCAATATGCGCCTTGGAATCCTCCGATAGCCCCATGGATATGATCTTTTTCATCCCTCTAAGATGCAAATGACCGAGCTTTGGTGCCACGCCACCTCCTTTTCATCTTTCAGAGAACACACAAGGATAGGTTAGTGTTCTTTAATCCCACAAGTAACAGCTTATCTTTGATCGACTCTTTCATCACAACTTCTTGTTTTTCATTTTCACAATACATTCAGACTTAAAGTTGACCTTGAATCCTAATCACACAGCTGGTCGACACTTATGAGATGGCAACAAACCCTTCACTAGCAAGATCATTTAGGTTTGAACTCAGGAAGTCCAAGTTTACAACACCTTTGATTTCTCCTTTAGCTCCATCTCCAAAGGTGACATAACTTGTAGTATGAGGTCTGACTTCATTTAGGAGATTCTTGATTCCACTCATATGCCTAGAGCAACCACTGTCAAAGTACCGCCTCCCGTAAACTCTAAGGGAAGTATGAGCTATCAAAGCTGCAGTCTTCTTCTTCCATTGTTGAGAGTATGGAACCTTGTTGATCTTAGGCTTGACATAAGGAGTCTGAATGGGATATCCATGTAGTCTATAGCAAAAAGGCTTTATGTGTCTAAACCTTCCACAATAATGACATCTCCATCTTTGAAACTTTTTCTTCATTTCTCGATCTTGATGTTAAGCCCAATGTTGTGACATCCGCTTGACATTGGTTTATTAAGTCTGTCTTCTTCGTTATCGTAAAATTTCTTTGCACCACATATCCCGAATCCACCATTTCCTTTATGTTGTGACATCTACTTTGACATTGGTTTGCCAGGCCTGTTCTTCTTCTTGTCACCAGCAGGTTTCTTTGTAGCCACATATCCTAGACCATGCATATTTCCTGCATTTTGTCCAAGCTGAAGGATTTCTTCCAACTTATCAGTACCAGATGTCAGCATCTTGACAAATTTAGACATCTGATCAAGTTTGGAGTTTAACACTATAATTTCACTGTTTAGGTGACTTATAGTAATAGTGTTTTCCTTCTTCTCAGCCTCCAACTTCACATTCTCAGCCTCCAACTTCACAATCATCTTTTTCTGTTTCTCATTTTGCTGACATACTTCACCACTTCTGATACACAGCTGCTTGTAAGTTTCAGCAAGCTCTTCAAATGTCACTTCCTCATCACTAGAATCATTTTCGTAATTGCACACCCAGGAGAGCAAAGGACCGCCACGATTCTTCTTCGATTCACTCCCGAGTCACCATCGCACAAGTGATAACCATTCCTTTCTTTTGTTTCTTTAGAAAGGTAGGACATTCACTTAATATGCCCATATCCTTCACATCCATGACACTAGATTCCTCCGCTTTGACTTCCTTTTCCGACTTGGATCTTCATCGAGTCATAAGTTCGCTAATGTCGATGGAATGTTCTTGACTTTGGATCAATTCTCTTGATGAGTTTGTTGAACTGCTTCCAAGCATAGCTATAGCTTCGTATATCTTCTTCATCATCCTCCTTGCATTCCTCTTCAATATTTGATACAAGGGCTATGTTTTGTTCTTCCCGTCAACATTTTCACCGATCCCCATCTCAAATGTCTCAAGAGATCCCAAGTTCTTCAACCTTCAAGGTGCGTATATCCCGAGCTTCCTCTATGGCGCCACTTTCATTGCAAACCTTTAGGCAAGGATCCGCGAATCTTTCTCACCAGCCTTTCTTCCCGACATCTTTTCTCCCAATGCTCCCGAGGTGTTGGCAATCTCCAAGATATTCATATGAAACTCATGAATGGTCTCATCTTCCTTCACCTTCAAATTTCAAATTTGTAGTGAGCATCAAGTCTTGACATCTTCACCTTGGATGTCCTCATGAGTAGTTTTGAGAGTGTCCCAAACATCCTTGGCCAGTTCACATTGATGTACTAATCTGAAGATATTTCTGTCAATTCCATTGAATAAGGCATTCAATGCTTTAGAGTTGCCCTGTGCAAGCTCTTCTTCTTCTTTGCTCCATTCTTCCTCAGGTTTCAGACTAGTAGTCCCATCTTTCTCAAGCTTGGTAGGATGTTTCCATCCTTTGTCAGCAGCTCTCCAAGCTTTAATGTCCACTGATCTCAAAAAGGCAACCATACGTGGTTTCCAGTAATCATAATTAGATCCATTCAGTATAGGTGGTCTATTTCCAAATCCTCATTCCTTATCCATAACGCCAGAAACTATTATCCCTAGATCTCACCCAGAAATAACAGGCAGGGTTCTTGCTCTGATGCCAATTGAAATTCCTGGCAGCAGATACGTGATGTCACAGAGAATGTTATGACACAAGATTCGACACTGCTAACAATTCACACAAGAAATTTAAATGCAGAAGAAGAACACAATAAATTGTTTACCTAGTTCAAAGGTGTAACTACACCTACATCCGGGGCTACCAAGCCAGGAGGAAATTAATTAGTAGAATTAATTCAGAATAAACCAACCAGCTTATCTCCTTCACTTAAACCTACCCAATGCAACTTCAATCTAAGTCCTACTTAGACCTGAGTTCCTACTCACTCCCCCTCAATCACAGCAGTGATATCAACCTATTGATTAATTGAATTGTGAAGACACTCTTCAATAAACAAACTTGATCTTGCTTCAAACCTTTAATCAAGAGACACAACACTCGTGCTTCAAAGCTTTGAGTGATAAACTACCCTTACAACCAAATCCTAGTCCAAAGCACTTATCAATTGATAATTGCTTGGCTCACAACAAGAACTAGAATTACACAAATTATAACCTGCTAAATCTTCAATACAGTCCAGAGGCGCAACAGTAGAGTAAGGGTTCTAATCCTAAAAGTCTTGGTCTTTTTAACAACCAATTTAGGTTTAACTAAGATTAACCAATTAGCCACGTGAGCATGTAATCTAATAACATGAAACATAATAAACAACAACAAACTTCCCCGAAACTCTCAGAAAACAGATTCGTAGAACAAGAATGTCATACGTAATGTCATAACATCGGTTATGACATCACCAATCTTCTATGAGTTCCAAGACAAGATTTTGCTTCCAACGAGTAAGTACTTAAACATCCTTCTCATGCATTTATCTTCAACTCGAATGTCATGTGCGGATAGCAAGAGTCGCCATTTACTTTTCTTTTATCCAATTAAGGGAAGGTAAAAGTACAAAAAGACCTCGTTAGATTCTCGAGTAAGGGAGAAGGTTATGAAAGGGAAGGTATTAACACCCCTTTCCATCCGTAGTTATCTACGGCTCTTAGTTGCTCTTAGATCACTTTAAAATTGTGCTTCGTGTGTTTGACAAAATGTTTTGAAAAAGCATTTCGCTTTGACTTTGTAATGATTCATATAGAATGTATACAAAGTGTTCTAAATGTTTCGCTTTGAAAAGTGTTTTAACTTTGACAAAAGTGAGGTGTGAAAAGTATTTTGATAGAGCAAGCAACTAAAAGTCTTATTACCTACTAATTGGTCGTTGCATTTTACGCTCCTTTAGAATAGTGTTATCCATACCATTAGTTGATAGGTAGCCTTATTCGCTGGATGTAGAAGGGACATTCGGGACATCGGATGGTCATAGAAAGCAACTTGAGGAAGTATCCTAGCACATTCAAGGGACTATCATCATTTTCGAGGCAACGATCGAGGGTCAAGATCATGTATTCGGAGGCTACATCGTGGGTCTTATGATCTTTGTATCAAGGGACTATGATGATTTGTTTTGAAGGCAACGGCTAGAATACCTCACGCTCGAGGACTTGACCATTTGAATTCAGAAAGGCAACGGAGAGAATTACCCTAAGGTGCATGTGAAAAGAGTGTGTCAATTCGATATTTGGTCTTGAAATTAGAGTGAGCTATGCTCAATTTTAGTCTTGCCATACACGCCTAATTACTAGCAATTTATAGGCGTGTAAATTAAATTGGAAAGTAAATGCGGAAAGTAAAATGCGGAAAGATAAATCCTACGCTATTACATGGCTTTGGGACAGATACATAATTGAAAAATGCGGAAAATAAAAGTCCTAATTAAACTATTACATCCCATAGGCAATTACATAATATGAAAAGAAAACGATAAAAAATTGTCTAAAACGGAATAACCTGTGAACAGATGAAAAATCGGGAAATACGAGGAAATTGAATAAGAGGAAAATGTTAGTAAAAATAATAATTTTTGAATGAGAAAAATGTTTTCATGCTGGAAATAACATTAATATGCTAAAATAATTTTTTGGGATTTTTTGGAGTTAATTTAATAATTAAAAATCAATTAAAAGTGATTTAAATGATACAATAGAAATTAAATTAAATATGCATGCAAAAATAATATTTTTAATTTTATAAATTAAATAAACATTTTTCTAATGTGTATGCAAAAAATAAATATTTTTGGTATTTTTTAAATGCATGATAAAAATTATGAAAGATAAATTAAATTGTATGAAAAATATTAAATGGAAAATATGAAAATAGAAAAATTGCAAACATGTGAAAATGCTTTGCCATGGTGGGATTCGAACTCGTGACATTCCCTTCACAACGACCGCTTTTACCAACCAACCAACAGGTACACGTGTTTAGAAAACGGCTTAATGGCTTGTAAACGAGTGTCACCCCCGATCCCCTGCATCACGCCCAACCTTCATCTTCTTCGTTGAATTTTTGAAAAGATAGCGTTATTCTCCAAGGACGCTATAGTCTCAGAAATCTCAAAATCAAACATGTGCAATATAAATGACATTCAAAGGCATGGTTCGATTGGAAACATCGCTCAACACGATGGTGGTGGTCTTTGTCCAATTTTTCCGCTTTAAGGAAACCATAATTCAAACCAAAACCCTAACAATGGTGATTTTCGTTCTAGCCATTAAACACGATCATACCCGATAGCTTGCAAACTTGATGCTGATCATGAACAAACAATCAAAAGTGTTAAAAATGCATGAATAATGGAAATCGATTTGAAAAACATGAACAAACCAAATTGGATTTCGTGATTCTTGATGCTTTTGGATGATGTAAAGGTCTAGAATCACCTGTGGGTATCAAGGAATGTGTTTGAATGCTCAAAACCAATTGAAATCCACTAAAACTAGGGTCGAAGTACCTCAAGGACACTGGTTTTTGACTTTTAGAATAGGGTTCTTGAGGCAATTTTTCTCGTCTCTAATTCATGTGATATGCATTGTATATTTATAATGGA
Source organism: Vicia sativa (assembly GCA_021764765.1). Lineage (NCBI taxonomy): Eukaryota > Viridiplantae > Streptophyta > Magnoliopsida > Fabales > Fabaceae > Vicia > Vicia sativa. The sequence goes on along the minus strand of CM038795.1, from coordinate 268,660,409 downwards.
TGAAATTGAGCTGACGAGGAACAAATAATGGTTAATGAAGATCATTTGATTTTGTACAAAAATCAAATCTTATCTTTTTGATAAATTTCAATCAAATTCTTGCCAAATCCATGATAATTTCGAAATTTGCAGCCTTTATGGGTTACTTGGATCTCAAGAATGAGAGAAAAATCAATTTGCAATTAATTTTGATTTTATACTTATTTTTTGAATTTAATTTGTATTTAAATGAATAAAATCCAAATTAAATAGAAAAATAAAGTTAAAATTGTGGCATTGGGCTTGATGTTCTAATTGTATAAGGAACAAGTTTGAATGAAGAAAAATCTAGGCCCATTTGCAAAAAATTATTTTTACAAGTATCTCTCTTTAGCACTTCTTCAAAATTGCCCAACTTACACAAGGTGTATTTTGCTCAATTTTCCACATTTTTGAGTGTTCTTGACTTTTTGAAAGCTCTAAGAGTCCTCTAACCAACCTCTTTGGTTTCATCTCAATTGGAGTTTCCATGCTCAATTTATCTTCAAGACAAATGTTGACTTTTGTTGACTTTGAAAAGGACCGTAATGTTTGATCCACACCTTCCAAATGAAGCATTTTTGAACATTCTGTGAGACATGAAGTTGTAGAGAATTGAATTCTTCAAAACAAGAGGTGGTGGAAAATTTCGAAAGTATGAAGAAGTTATGCTCACAAAGTTCGCTTGACTTTTCACTAAAAACCCTAATTTAGAAAGTTCGACTTTGAGCAAACTTGAGTTTTCTTGATGAATCATGATCAACCCTTGATCAAATGATGAATGTAACTTCAAAATGAGGATGTTGACAAAATTATGAAGTTTGACCGAGAAGTTGCCATAGTTGACTTTTTGTCCAATATAACCGATTTTCAACCATCCGAGCAATTGTCCGAGGAAACTTGACTCAGAAGCTTGAAACTTGACATGGAGAATATTTGAAGCATATGAGGAGGCATGATGAACATTGGAGATGTTGAAGTCCATCTTGATTTGAGAATTCCAAACCCTAGTTTGGGTCGATTGTTCAGGATAGGGTTTATCCGATCAACCTCGAGAACTTCGTATGGGTGCATGAAATATCTTGAGAAGTAGGAGGGCAAATTTTGGGGTATGACAGCTGCCCCTGCTCAATCTTCTTGTACCGAAGGGTTAGATTGGCGTGTTTGCCTTTCGTGACCGGAGGTAGATGATCAACACCGAGTACACCGAAATTTGCACTGCTCATCGATGATGGAATGGGCTTATAGATGCCGCTCGAGAAGTTGGAGACTTGGTGGGGAATGAGTCATATGCTAGACTCGAGATTGTTGATAGGAGAACCGCTTGGGATGGGCCAAGATGCCATCCGGAAAGATCTGTTGAGGAGTGAGCCAGACGCCACGCTCAGACGCTTCCGGAGTGGAAGGAGCATGGAGACGGGCTTAAGATGCCATCCGAGGAGTCGACGTTAGACTTCGCTCATCTTTGAATGAAGTCATTGGTTTGTATTGCTTTTAACTAAATATGATCCTCGAAGTGGAGAAGTGTTGACAAGTAGCCTGAGACGGGCTTAAGATGCCATCCAAGGCAATCGAGTCATATGCTAGACTCGTGGTTGTGTTGATAACAAGAGAGGGTCGTAATATCTTCGCGGTCAATACTCGGGGATAGAAGGCGTATGTGGACAACTTCCCGTCAGGTTTTTGTATTGATCTAATGCCCATATCTGAGGATAACTTCAGATCGCTCGATAGTTTTCCTGCCTAGCCGTGCACATCTCGGATCCTTGTCGGAGGACAACAAGGGCGGTCGTCGCATAGCCTGCCTGATTCTGGTTATCTTGGACCAGCTTATTGAGGACAACTAGGGCGTCTTTCAGATAGTTCTCCGTCTCGATTCTGCATTAATCTTGGACCGCTTACGCTGATGATTTCACTGCTTTGAGAAAACAAGAGAAACTTTGATAGAACATCCTAGTCTTATGCAAAGTATGATGCATGACGATGTGTATGAATGACATATGCATACATTATGACTTATGAGAAATGTATGAATGATAGATGTTGTGGTATTTCAAAACATATCCATCTTCAAGAAGATGCATGTTCTGCCAGGATTTCTCGACTGCTTGGGGACGGAACGGATGGAGACCCCGAGAAGAAAGAAAACTTTGACTGATGCACTATCTCACCAAGTCTCTGGGCCTAGATATTGTCGAGGATGGTAGATTGAGAAACACGTTGTCGAGGATCTCATTCATAGACCCCTCACTGGGAAAGTCCGGGAGGTACTGCTAGATCTTATGAAATCCTCACTGAGAGTATTTGATAGTTGCTCGAGACCCTGCCAAGGATCCGAGCCGGCCGACATCTCCGGCCGAGGAATAAGATGTAGGTTTCTCCATGCACTATCTCACCAAGTTTCGTGTCTAGACACCGGCCGGAGAAAGGGGAATCAGGAGAGATATCTTGTTGGGATGAATACCGTCGGATGAAATGCTATTGCTTGGAAATTGATGTAACACAACTTAGTTGAAAGTAATCACCGCCGTGGAATTCAACCTCCTACCGGGAAGCTCAGGTGAGTGACACTCTGGGGATCATGTTCTGCGGGGAAATGTAATTGGTGACTGGCCGTATCTCAATCCTCGAACCTGTAGCAATTACTTGTTATGTTTACTTTTCAGACATTTCAGACTAGATTTTTATTGTTAAATGCATATAATCATTCAAAGCAAACGTTGGACTTATGCAAACGATAACAAAGAAGAATTGTAAAGAGAAAGAAACTTGTATTTATTTGAAAGGTATGAGGCCAAGTAGTTTGTACACAAGAAACGTAAAGCTATGGAACAACTTGTTCCAACTATGCTAGTACTATATATTTCGACTATCTCATCTCCTCACCGCAAGAGAAAGTGAGTGGATTGATTTTCGCCATTTGAATCTTGAATGCCGATAGTCCGAAGAAAATGATCCGAGACATAGTCGCACGCTTAAATCCCTAACTTTGCTAGACCGCCTTCCTTTCTCAGCCACCGATACCTTTTTGCCCAAGCCGCCTTTTCAAGTTTTCGACTCGCACGTATATGTTTTGTATATATCTTAACTCTTTACCCAACCTCTTTGGTTCTGCAGATGCCCTTATTTTGCCTAGGTCCGTCAACCCAGCGGTCTCTTTATGCGTAGATTTTTGACTTTGTTCGCGCTCGCTGTGGTGGAAGTCTTCACCATCCATGGTGCTATATCATAGTCTACCGAAAATACTGCTTTGACTACAAATGGTCCCTCATAGGTGGGAGTCCACTTGCCCTCCTAGGATCACCTTGTGGAAGGATGATGCGCTGACTACTAGATCACCGACTTGTAGACTCCTGTCAATTTCTTGTTAAATGCTTTGATCATTCGCTTCGACAGATCTATCCATGTATGGATGCAGTCGTCACAATCAAGTTGATCCGATCGGCAGTTTGGATCCAATCGTCGCTTAACCTCGGCCCCGAGGACTCGTCGAGGGTATCTCGACCTCAATTGGCAGGACCGCCCATACCGAGATACAAGAGAGAAGCCGGGTCGCTCGTGATGTTCGCATCAGAAAAGCGATAACCATGAAGAGCAAATGGTAACATCTCATGCCAATCTTTGTAAGTTACCGCTATCTTCCGTATGATCTTTTAATGTTCTTGTGGCGGCTTCCACAACGCCATTCATCTTAGGTCGATAGGAGAAGAATTGTGATGCTTGATCTTGAACCGATGCAGAGTTCTATGATCATCTTATTGTTAGATTAGAGCCGTTATCCGTGATAATCCTTTCTGGAGTTACACTAACAGAGCAAGATTATGCTTGATGAAACGAGCCACAACATTCTTGGTAATGATGGACTAGGTCGCTTCTACCCACTGGTGAAATAGCAATTGCACAAGGATGAAACGATGTCCATTGGAAGCGGTGGGCTTGATTCTGATCATGTCAATGCCCCACATTGCAAAAGGCCAAGGAGTCATAGAAACATCTGTGAGGTATCGAGGTACGCACTTTTTCTAAGATAACCGAACTTGTGACAAGATCGAGCAGATGACAATCGTTCCGGCAGTGACCAATAACCTCGCTCTCAAAATCTTCTTAGCTATGGTGTGTCCATCGGAGTGGGTACCACGCCTGTAACTCTTCCATGATACGTCCACTGCTTTCCTCCATACAATGGAGTAAGCACAAGTCGTGATCGCTATTGTATAAGATGTCGCTGCCGAGGAAGAATTTGGATGCAAACCTTCTCAAAAACTTTATCATTGACAGATGCCCCCGCGATATTCCCAGTCTCAAGATACCTCTTCACGTCAGAAGTACCAAGGCTCTTCGTATCAAGCTCATAACAATACCGTTCGCCAAACTTCAATGATGATCCGGGAGCCTTCGTCCCATCCGACCTTGAACATAGACGACATAGTAGCTAATGCGCGTTAACCGATTCTTCTCGGAATATGATCAAAGTGATCTCTTCAAGTAGGGATCAAACATAAACATGCTCGATATGGAATGAGATCTTGCTCGTATCCCACTCGCCTTAATTTGACCGATCACCAAAGCCGAGTCTCCATACACTTGCAAGAATTTGATTCTTAAGTCATAGTAGCTTTGATACCCATGATGCACGTCAGACCGCCATGCTGTTAGTGCAACCAAACATAATCGCGGTGCGCGTGCGTCCGTCAAGTGGGATATAATGATGGCGCCGATGCCATTGCTAAGCGCTCGAGGCTCCATCAAAGACCATGGTCCATCGGGATCCTTGTTCGTGTCCTTCTGGGCCCGGTTCTTCACAACTGTAACTAGTAAAACATCTTGTTTGGAAATTCAAACCGTATAGATCGATAGTCATCTACGGCTTGATGAGCCAAATGATCTGGCCACTACACCTTTGATCGCTCGAGAAGTGTACCGATGTCATACTTGCACAAGATCATCCGCCATCTTGTTATTCTTCCCGAGAGAGTCAAGTCAAATATGTATTTTATCTGATCCATCTTGGAAATCAAGCAGAGGTGAGTCAACATATACTGCCTTAGTCGGCGAAAGCAGCCCAACTAAAGCGCCTGCAAGTTTTCGAGCCGTGAGTATCTTGTTTCACACCGGTAAACTTTGCTAAGGTAGTATATTGCATACTCTTTCACTGCACTCGCCATGTTTCCCCAACACACACCTATTGAGTTCTCTAACACCGCCAAGTACATGATAAGAGGTCTTCCAGAAGCAGCATCGTGATAGGAGATCAGAGGTACTCCTTGGTTTTGTC
>CM038795.1:268619889-268655016 GCA_021764765.1 Vicia sativa | reverse complement strand
GGATTTCAATTGGTTTTGAGCATTCAAACACATTCCTTGATACCCCTGGAGTGATTCTAGACCTTTACATCATCCAAAAGCATCAAGAATCACGAAATCCGAATTTGGTTTGTTCATGTTTTTTTCAAAATCGATTTCCATTATTCATGCATTTTTAACACTTTTTGATTGTTTGTTCATGATCAGCATCAAGTTTGCAAGCTATCTGGGTAGCCCAATCGTGTTTTAATGGCCTAGAACGAAAATCACCATTGTTAGGGTTTTCGGTTTCGAATTATGGTTTCCTTAAAACGGAAAAATTGGACCAAAAGACCACCACCATCGTGTTCAGAACGATGTTTCCAATCGAACCATGCCTTTGAATGTCATTTATATTGCCTGTGTTTGATTTTGAGATTTGCAGAGACTATAGCGTCGCACTGAGGCCAACGCTATCTTTTCAAAAATTCAAAACGAAGAAGATGAAGGTTGGCGCGTGATCTGGGGCAATCAGGGGGTGACACTCGTTTACAAGCCATTCGCTCCGTTTTCTAAACACGTGTGCACGCTGGTTCGGTTGGTAAAGGCAGTGCGTTGTGAAGGGAATGTCCTGAGTTCGAATCCCAGCCATGGCAAAGCATTTTTCACATGTTTGCAATTTTTTCTATTTTCATATTTTCCATTTAATATTTTTCATACAATTTAATTTATCTTTCATAATTTTTATCATGCATTTAAAAAATACCAAAAATATTTATTTTTTGCATACACATTAGAAAAATGTTTATTTAATTTATAAAATTAAAAATATTATTTTTGCATGCATATTTAATTTAATTTCTATTGTATCATTTAAATCACTTTTAATTGATTTTTAATTATTAAATTAACTCCAAAAAATCCCAAAAAATTATTTTAGCATATTAATGTTATTTCCAGCATGAAAACATTTTTCTCATTCAAAAATTATTATTTTTACTAACATTTTCCTCTTATTCAATTTCCTCGATTTCCGATTTTTCATCTGCTCACGTGTTATTCCTTTAGACAATTTTTTATCGTTTTCTTTTCATATTATGTAATTGCCTATGGGATGTAATAGTTTAATTAGGACTTTTATTTTCCGCATTTTTCAATTATGTATCTGTCCCAAAGCCATGTAATAGCGTAGGATTTATCTTTCCGCATTTTACTTTCCGCATTTTACTTTCCGCAATTTAATTTCTGCACCCTATAAATTGCTAGTAATTAGGCGTGTATGGCAAGACTAAAATTGAGCATAGCTCACTCTAATTTTCAAGACCAAATATCTGAATTGACACACTCTTTTCACACATGCACCCCTTAGGGTAATTCTCTCCCGTTGCCTTTACGAATTCAAATGGTCAAGTCCCTCGAACGTAGAGGTATTCTAGCACCGTTGCCTTCAAAAACAAATCATCATAGTCCCTTCGATACAAAGATCATAAGACCCACGATGTCGCCTCCGAATACATGATCTTGACCCTCGATCGTTGCCTACGAAAAATGATGATAGTCCCTTCGAATGTGCTAGGATACTTCCTACAAGTTGCTTTCTATGACCATCCGATGTCCCTTCGAATGTCCCTTCTACATCCAACGAATAAGGCTACCTATCAACTAATGGTATGGATAACACTATTCTAAAGGAACGTAAAATAACACGAAAACGACCAATTCTGAGTAGGTAATAAGACTTTTAGTTGCTTGCTCTATCAAAATACTTTTCACACCTCACACTTTTGTCAAAGTTAAAACACTTTTCAAAACGAAACATTTCCGAACACTTTGTATACATTCCTACATGAATCATTACAAAGTCAAAGCGAAATGCCTTTTTCAAAACATTTTTGTCAAACACACAGAAAGCACAATTTTAAAGTGATCTAAGAGCAACTAAGAGCCCGTAGATAACTACGGATGGAAAGGGGTGTTAATACCTTCCCTTTTCATAACCTTCTCCCTTACTCAGAATCTAACGAAGGTCTTTTTTTGTACTTTTTACCTTCCCTTAATTGGATAAAAGAAAAGTCGGTGGCGACTCTTGCTATCCGCATGACATTCGAGTGAAGATAAATTCGCATGAGAAGGATGTTTGCACACTGATGGAAGCAAAATATCTTTGGAACTCAGAGAAGATTGACCGATGTCATAACCGATGTTATGACATTCTCGGTGACATTTATCGTTCTACGAATCTTTTCCTGAGAGTTTTCAGGAAGTTTGTTGAGCTGTTTTATTATGTTTCATGTTATTAGATTACATGCTCACGTGGCTAATTGGTTAATCTTAGTTAAACCTAAATTGGTTGTTAAAAAGACCAAGACTTTTAGGATTAGAACCCTTACTCTACTGTTGCGCCTCTGGACTGTATTGAAGATTTAGCAGGTTATAATTTGTGTAATTCTAGTTACTGTTGTGAGCCAAGCAATTATCAATTGATAAGTGCTTTGGACTAGGATTTGGTTGTAAGGGTAGTTTATCACTCAAAGCTTTGAAGCACGAGTGTTGTGTCTCTTGATTAAAGGTTTGAAGCAAGATCAAGTTTGTTTATTGAAGAGTGTCTTCACAATTCAATTAATCAATAGGTTGATATCACTGCTGTGATTGAGGGGGAGTGAGTAGGAACTCAGGTCTAAGTAGGACTTAGATTGAAGTTGCATTGGGTAGGTTTTAAGTGAAGGAGATAAACCGTTGGTTTATTCCCTAATTAATTCTACTAATAGTGAATTTCCTCCCGGCTTGGTAGCCCCCGATGTAGGTGTAGTTACAACGAACTAGGTAAACAATTTATTGTGTTCTTTACCGCTTAAATTTATCGTGTGAATTGTTACAGAGTGTCGACATCGCGGTCATAACATTCTCTCGGACATCACGATCCGCCGCCAGAATTTCAATTGGCATCGAGCAAGAACCCCGCCTGCTATTTTCGGTGAGATCTAGGGATAATAGTTTCTGGCGTTATGGATAAGGAATGAGGATTTGGAAATAGACCACCTATACTGAATGGATCTAATTATGATTACTGGAAACCACGTATGGTTGCCTTTTTGAGATCAGTGGACATTAAAGCTTGGAGAGCTGCTGACAAAGGATGGAAACATCCTACCAAGCTTGAGAAAGATGGGACTACTAGTCTGAAACCTGAGGAAGAATGGAGCAAAGAAGAAGAAGAGCTTGCACAGGGCAACTCTAAAGCATTGAATGCCTTATTCAATGGAATTGACAGAAATATCTTCAGATTAGTACATCAATGTGAACTGGCCAAGGATGTTTGGGACACTCTCAAAACTACTCATGAGGGGACATCCAAGGTGAAGATGTCAAGACTTCAGATGCTCACTACCAAATTTGAGAATTTGAAGGTGAAGGAAGATGAGACCATTCATGAGTTTCATATGAATATCTTGGAGATTGCCAACACCTCAGGAGCATTGGGAGAAAAGATGTCAGAAGAAAAGCTGGTGAGAAAGATTCGCAGATCCTTGCCTAAAAGGTTTGCAATGAAAGTGACTGCCATAGAGGAAGCTCAGGATATCTGCACCTTGAAGGTTGAAGAACTTGTTGGATCTCTTCAGACATTTGAGATGGGGATCAGTGAAAATGTTGACAGGAAGAACAAGAGCATAGCCCTTGTATCAAATATTGAAGAGGAATGCAAGGAGGATGATGAAGAGAAGATATCTGAAGCTATAGCTATGCTTGGAAGACAGTTCAACAAACTCATCAAGAGAATTGATCCAAAGTCAAGAACATTCCATCTGACATTAGCAGAACTTATGACTCCAGTAGAAGATCCAAGTCAGAAGAAAAGGGAAGTCAAAGCAGAGGAATCTAGTGTCATGGATGTGAAGGATATGGGCATATTAGAGCTGAATGTCCTACCTTTCTAAAGAAACAAAAGAAAGGAATGGTTATCACTTGGTCTGATGGTGACTCAGGAAGTGAATCTGAAGAAGAATCACCAACCGTCACCGCTCTCCCCGGAGTGTGCAATTCGAAAATGATTCTAGTGATGAGGAAGTGACATTTGAAGAGCTTCTGAAACTTACAAGCAGTGTATCGAAGTGGTGAAGTATGTCAAGAAATGAGAAATGTAAAAGATGATTGTGAAGTTGGAGGTCGAGAATGTGAAGTTGGAGGCTGAGAAGAAGGAAAACACTATTACTATAAGTCACCTAAACAGTGAAATTATAGTGTTAAACTCCAAACTTGATCAGATGTCTAAATTTGTCAAGATGTCGACATCCGCATCGATAAGTTGGAAGAAATCCTTCACTTGGACAAAATGCGAAATATGCATGGTCTAGGATATGGCTACAAAGAAACCCCGGTGACAAGAAGAAGAACAGGCCTGGCAAACCAATGTCAAAGTAGATGTCACAACATAAGGCAGGAAATGTGTCTGGTTCAGGATATGTGGCTGCAAAGAAATTTTCTGATAACAAGAAGAAGAACAGACTTAATAAACCAATGTCAAAGCAGATGTCACAACATTGGGCTTAACATCAAGATCAGAGAAACATGAAGAAAAAGTTTCAAAGATGGAGATGTCATTATTGTGGAAGGTTTAGACACATAAAGCCTTTTTGCTATAGACTACATGGATATCCCATTCAGACTCCTTATGTCAAGCCTAAGATCAACAAGGTTCCATACTCTCAACAATGGAAGAAGAAGACTGCAGCTTTGATAGCTCATACTTCCCTTAGAGTTTCTGCCAAGGAAGACTGGTACTTTGACAGTGGTTGCTCTAGGCATATGACTGGAATCAAGAATCTCCTAAATGAAGTCAGACCTCATACTACAAGTTATGTCACCTTTGGAGATGGAGCTAAAGGAGAAATCAAAGGTGTTGTAAACTTGGACTTCCCTGGAGTTCCAAACCTAAATGAGGTACTGCTAGTGAAGGGTTTGACTGCCAATCTCATAAGTATCAGCCAACTGTGTGATTCAGGATTCAAGGTCAACTTTACCAAGTCTGAATGTATTGTGAAAAATGAAAAACAAGAAGTTGTGATGAAAGGAGTCAGATCAAAAGATAACTGTTACTTGTGGGAGTCTGAGAACACTAACCTATCCACTGTGTGTTCTACAGCCAAAGATGAAAAGGAGGTGAAACTGTGGCACCAAAAGCTCGGTCATTTGCATCTTAGAGGGATGAAAAAGATCATATCCATGGGGGCTATCAGAGGGATTCCAAGACTGCATATTGATGAGGGAAGAGTCTGTGGTGAATGTCAGGTTGGAAAGCAAACCAGAATGTCACATCCAATGTCAAGACATCTGAGCACCTCCAAGGTGCTGGAACTGTTGCACATGGATTTGATGGGACCTATGCAGGTTGAAAGCCTTGGTGGAAAAAGATATGCCTATGTTATTGCGGATGATTTTTCCAGATTCACCTGGATAAACTTCATCAGGGAAAAATCTGATGTGTTTGATGTCTTTAAAGAATTATGCAAAAGACTTCAAAGAGAAAAGGAAGGCTGCATTGTCAGAATTAGAAGTGATCATGGAAAGGAATTTGAGAATAGCAAGTTTGATGAATTCTGTTCCTCAGAAGGAATCAATCACGAGTTCTCTTCTCCTATAACTCCTCAACAAAATGGAGTTGTGGAAAGAAAAAATAGGACTATACAGGAATCTGCCAGAGCAATGATTCATGCTAAGAAACTTCCTCTTCATTTTTGGGTTGAAGCTATGAATACAACCTGCTATGTTCACAACAGGGTCACCTTGAGGAAGGGAACATCCTCCACTCTGTATGAAATATGGAAGGGAAGAAAACCTACTGTGAAATATTTCCATGTATTTGGTAGCAAATGTTATATTCGATGATCGTGATCAAAGGAGAAAGATGGACTCTAAAAGTGATGAAGGCATTTTTTCGGGATACTCTACAAACAAGCAGAGCATATAGAGTATTCAACCCGTGACAAAAGTTACGATGGAGTCTATTAATGTCATAGTTGATGATCAACATCAGGAAAACAATGTCCCATATGATGTTGAGACATTGTTTGAGACATCAACACAAGTGTCTGATAAGGATGATGTGCCTGTCCCTACTTCACCAAAGTCCGAACCGAGGAACCTAACAAAGATCCTTCCATCGAATTCAGAAAGATCATCCAAAGGAACTCATCATTGGAGATCCTAACTGTGGAGTCATTACAAGATCCAGAGAAATTGTCTCAAACTCTTGTTTTGTGTCAAAGATTGAGCCAAAGAATGTCAAAGAGGCTCTAACCGATGAATCGGATGGAGCAATGCAAGATGAATTGAACCATTCAAGCAACATGAAGTGTGGGAGTTAGTTCCTAGACCGTATGAACAAACATCATTGGCACAAAGTGGATCAAAAGAACAAGTCCGATGCGTAAGGGTTGTCACCGTAAATAAAGCAAGACTTGTTGCTCGTGGATACACTCAAGTTGAAGGATTGATTTTGATGAGACTTTTGCTCCCGTGGCTAGGCCGAATCAATCGACTATTACTAGGAGTTGCTTGCATTCGAAATTCAAATTGTTTCAGATGGATGTGAAAAGTGCCTTCCTAAATGGCTACTTAAATGAGGAGGTATATGTAGAGCAGCCTAAAGGATTTGTGGATCCAAATTTTCCTGATCATGTTTACAAGTTGAGGAAAGCCCTATATGGTCTGAAGCAAGCTCCTAGGGCTTGGTATGAAAGGATGACAAAGTTCATTACTGATAAAGGTTATAGGAAAGGAGCCTTGGATAAAACCCTCTTTGTCAAGAATGAAGGAGGAAAGATAATGGTGGCTCAAATTTATGTTGATGACATAGGTTTGGAGGAATGTCAGATACAATGGTGAGACATTTTGCCAACCAAATGCAAGTTGAGTTTGAAATGAGCCTCATGGGAGAATTGACTTACTTTCTTGGACTGCAAGTCACACAGATGGAAGACTCAACATTCCTTTCACAAAGCAAGTATGCAAGGAATATTGTCAAGAAATTTGGAATGGAAAATGCCACCATAAAGGACTCGCTCCTACTCATTTAAAGTTGTCCAAAGACACAAGTGGAGCAAATGTTGATCAAAGCTTGTATAGAAGCATGATAGGAAGCTTGTTGTACTTAATACCACAGACCGACATTGCATTTGTTGTGGGGTATATGCAAGATACCAGTCGAACCTAAAGTGAGTCACATCAATCGTGAAAAGAATTCAAGTATGTGAGTGGAACTTGCAATTATGGTATGTTGTATTCTCATGGATGTGAACCAATTCGTCTGCTATTGTGATGTTGATTCTGTAAAGTCGATGATAGAAAAGCACTTCCGGAGGATGCTTCGAGGAACAATCTTGTTTCTTGGTTCAAGAAACAAAATGTGTGTCTTTATCCACCGCTGAGGTGAATACATAGCACCGGTAGCGCTTGTTCTCAAATGGTCCGATGAAGCGATCGATCGAGTACAATGTCACACAAGATGTCATGACATTGTACGTGACAACCTGCTATTAATATTTCAAAGAATCCTATACAAGGGACTAAGCACATTGACATTAGACATCACTTCATCAGAGACCTTGTGGAAGAGAAAGTGATTAAATTGGAGCATGTAGCCACTGAACTTCAACTGGCTGACATTTTTACTAAAGCTCTTGATACTAGTCAGTTTGAGAATTTAAGGGATAAGTTGGGTATTTGCCAATATGAGGAGTTGTAGCAATTAAAATTGCTTACAACAAGGAATGGAAGAGACTTTTTATTTCATTTAATTTTAAATGGGGTAATTAATTATTTCCCTCTTACTTTTCAAAAGTCCAAGAATAGGAAGAGACATATATATTTTAGTTTCTTCATTTGAAAGTATCTCTTGCCATTTCATCAACAGAAGCTCTCAAACTCTCTGTCAAACTTTTCTTGTTTTCCTCAAGATGTCTCAACAAAACTTGTCTTCGTCCTCTTCATCATCACAAGAATCTGGCTCTTCATCTCCCACTATTTCTGGGATTAGGGCAAACGCAGAAGCCATGCAGACTGAAGCTCTGAAGGTTACCCCTCTGCGTGCAATGGCAACTGATCCTGGGAGGGTCAAGAAACTTCGCACCAGGAATGCACGAAGGTCTCAAGCATCTCCTTCTGGTAAGACCTCTAAACCAACTTCCTATGTTCCTCCTAAAATAGCAAACAGGGAAGGTTCTAGGTATGTCCATCAAGCCATTGCTAGAATAGTAACCAGGATCTTGAATGAAAACCACTCTGTGCCTGGGGTTTCTGTCCCTTTAAATCAAAAATCTGCTAGCCCTAGTTTAGCAGCTGATCTAGATATCACTGAGAATGTCAAGACATCTGATGATCAAGTCAAGAAAACCCCTATGAATCCTGTTACTGAACCATTTTTTGATTCCCCTGTAAAAAGTGTGATGTTGATACCTCTAATAAAATCCCTGAAGTTTGTGTTGCTGATACCACTAGTAAGCCCACTGTGATTAGTGATGATGATATTTCAGATGGAATTCTTGAAGAAACCCCTGAAAAATGTACTGCTGATAAGTCCCCTGGTATGATTGCTGATGATATCTCTGATGGTATTCTAGAAGAAACTCCAGAGAAACCAATTGATGACAACCTGGAAAACTCTCCAGTGAAAGATTCTGAAAATGTTGTGGAACCCCCTGTCATTGACTTAGATGAAGAATTCTCTGATAATGACCTCATTGCTAATGTCAATCCAAGCATTGCTAAGAGAATGTTGAAAAGGAAAGGGAAACAGGCTGCTTCTCAGAGCCCTGTCAAGGAAAAGGTAGCTGAGACTGTTCATAAGGCTGAGGAAAAATCTAGTAAGGATAACAAGGCTGGTCCCTCTAAAGGGAAGATTAGGGTGAAAACTGTTGGTGGTACCTTTAGACCCAAGAGAACCCCAATCATGAAAAAGAGGAAGGTTCCTGAACCTTCAGAATCTGAACAAGATTCTGATTTTAATGTTGAGGAGAATGTCTCAGACATTCATCCAAGGAAGAAGCCATCTCTTGGGAAACTGCCCAAAGTCCCTGAAGTAGCAATTGATAACATCTCCTTCCATCACCCTGAGAATGCTAGCAGATGGAAATATGTATGCTTGAAGAGAATTGCTCTAGAAAGGGAACTGAATAAGAGTGCCCTTGAATGCAAGGAGGTTATTGATCTGATTAAGAAATCAGGGTTAATGAAGACTGTAGTGATGTTTTCAAACTGTTATGATGTGCTGGTGAAGGATTTCATTGTGAACTTGTCAAGTGGATGTGTTGATGGCAGGTCAGCTGATTTCAAAACTGTGTATGTGAGAGGGAGAAGAGTGAAGTTTTCCCCAAGTGTGATAAACAAATACTTGGGAAGATCAGATGATGCTCAACCTGAGCTTGAGGAAACAGATAACCAGGTCTGCCAAACAATCACTGCTAAACAATTGAAACATTGGCCATTAAAAGGAAAGCTCACAGCCAACAAATTGAGTGTTAAGTTTGCTATCCTCCACAAGATAGGTGCTGCAAATTGGGTTCCAACAAACCACAAGTCAACCATCTCTGTTGGTCTGGGCAGATTCATATTTGCAGTGGGTACTCAAGCAAAATTTGATTATGGAACTTACACCTTTGAGCAATAGCCTTTCCCTCCCTCCTGTGTGGAATTATAATGGATCAATACCCTGATATTCTTGTTGATAGAGATTCATTATGCAAAAGAGCCCCTGCACTTGGATTTCATTACAAACTCTTTCAAGGAAAACATGTCCCAGACATTGTCATGACATCTGCTGAGACATCAAATGTCAAGGAAAATTCTCAAAAGGCAACTGTCATAGCTGTGCTGAAAAGCAACTTGCAAGGAGCTTGAAGCAAGAAAGCAAAGCCTTGAAGAGTTGATCTCTCAACTGGAAAAGGAGCAAGACACAGAGGTTGAGGATGAAGGGTTAGCTGGTGATGATTCTGCTGCAAATGTTGATGCTGATAAAGATACTGCTGCTGAGAGCAGTTCTGAAGATGTTGCTTTCCATAGTGCTTCTTCAGGAGAAGAAAGCACTTGATTTGTGATCCTGTTACAGTTGATTGTTTGTTTTTGTTGTTAAATTTTGCTTGTTTTTTGTTCTGCCTGTTTGGATATTTGTAATTCTTTTGATGGGATGTAATCTTTAACTCTGCTAGTACTTGATTATATATTGAATTTTTGGGGAATTTGTACTGGTACCTTTGGCCCCTTTGTGGCTAAAAAGGGGCTTATGGGCAATTGTAGTATTTATGGGCATTATGGGCAATTGTATGAAAATTATGGGTAGAATTTATCTTCTTTAGGATCTGGTTTTTAAGCTTAGATTAGCTTAGACTGGTTTTATTTTCTGCTGCATGGGTACTCTGATAGCTTAGTTTGTTTTAGCCAAAAAATGTGCCAAAGGGGGAGTTTGTAAGTGTTTTTATGTTGGTATTAATTTTTGGTAAAACTAGGATATGATAATGTCTTGACTAATGTCATGACATTCAGAGTTGAAGATAAATTCTGCATGAGAAGGATGTTTAAGCACATTTCGCATCGAAGCAAAATATCGGCCGGAATTCGCAGAAGATTGACTGATGTCATAACCGATGTTATGACATTCTGTGTGACATTTACTGTTCTGCAGAATCTGTTTTTCCTGAGAGTTTTCAGGAAGTTTGTTGAGCTGTTTTATTATGTTTCATGTTATTAGATTACATGCTCACGTGGCTAATTGGTTAATCTTAGTTAAACCTAAATTGGTTGTTAAAAAGACCAAGACTTTAGGATTAAATAAGTGAACCCTAGCTATTTTTATGGAAGCCCAAAACTGAAGTTACAGGACTGCTTCTATAATAGGAATAGAACCCTTACTCTGCCTCGACCGTATTGAAGATTTAGCGTGTTGTAATTTGTGTAATTCTAGTTACTTTGTGAGCCAAGCAATTATCAATTGATAAGTGCTTGGACTAGGATTTGGTTGTAAGGGTAGTTTATCACTCAAAGCTTTGAAGCACGAGTGTTGTGTCTCTTGATTAAAGCTTTGAAGCAAGATCAAGTTTGTTTATTGATGAGTGTCTTCACAATTCAATTAATCAATAGGTTGATATCACCGTGATTGAGGGGAGTAGTAGGAACTCGTGTCTAAGTAGGACTTAGATTGAAGTTGCATTGGGTAGGTTTTAAGTGAAGGAGATAAACTGTTGGTTTATTCTGAATTAATTCTACTAATAGTGAATTTCCTCCTCGGCTTGGTAGCCCCGATGTAGGTGTAGTTACACATCGAATCGGTAAACAATTTATTGTGTTTTATCGTTTAAATTTATCGTGAATTGTTAATGAGTGTCGACATCAGATCATAACATTCTCTCGTGACATCACGTATTCGCTGCCAGAATTTCATAATCGCTTCTTCAATTCGATAATTCGGATGTCGACATGCGATAAGGTGCCATCGACACCGGACTAGTTCCAGGAATCAAATCTATAGTAAATTCCACTTCCCTCTCAGGTGGAAATTTACTAACATCTTCCGGAAACACTTCTGGAAATTCATCACTCTTAGCTTTTCCCCTCGCTTCCGTCAAAGAATATAACATAAACACCACATCACCATCATTAACTGCTAAATTCATCTGTTTAACTAACATAGTCATATCTTCAACAATAGCTTCTTCAGGAAAAATAACCGTCTTCACGAAAGAATTGATATGAACCTGGTTGAATTCCAATCCGTTCATTCCAAGGATGATATCAAGTTGTTCTAACGGTAGGCACACCAAATCCATACCGAAACCTCTACCAAAAATCACAATAGGACAATTCCTACAAACAAATGAAGTAGTCACTGAACCCGACGTAGGAGTGTCAATAACCATACTTCCATCCATATTAGATATATCCAAATTCAATCTTTTAGCATAATCTAAAGCAATAAAAGAATGTGTTGCTCCAGTATCTATAATCGCAATCAAAGGTATGCCATTAATAAAACATATACCTTTAATCAACTGATCATCTAGCTTAGTCTCTGATCCAGACATTACGAATACCTTACCACCAGATTGTTCTTTCTTTGGCTTAGTACACTGCGGACGAGTATGACCCTCTTCTCCACAATTGTAACAAGTTACCATTCTCACTCTGCAATCATTAGCCACATGCCCGAGCTTCCCACACTTGAAACATTTCCTATCATTACTCTTGCATTCTTGAATACAATGCCCCATCTCACCGCACTTGTAGCACTTAATGGAAGAACCAGAATCTCCCCACTAGGCTTCTTCTAACCATCGGATCTCATATTATTCTTATCATAAGGTTTCCCACGATCCATCTATTGCTTTCCCTTCTGGCCAACATACCCTCGAGCATTTGTTCGAGTATTAGCAAGATCGTCTTCCAGAATCCTACTACAGTCCACCAAGTCAGAAAACCTTCGACACGATACCGATACCGCTGATCTCATCATGAAGACCATTCTCAAACTTGATACATTTGGAAAATTCTCCATCTGCATCGTTGTTGTAATGAGCATAGTACTTGCCAACTCAAGAAATTTCAAGCATACCACTCACTATTATTTCCCGCTGAGCTCGTAAACTCAATCTCCTTCTTTCCCGAAAAGCTCTCCACACCCAATTCAATGCAACACCATCTTGTTCCATTTCCGGTAGCACCCACGTCATCGCCTTCCTCCAAGATGTGAGTACCATACCTCACTTTCTTTTTCAAGATAATCACTCAAGATCCTCTCGATCTCCTTCAACCATCTTTGAGCACCTTCGGGATCATGAGTTCCTTTGAACAATGGAGGATTGTTCCTCTGAAAATTCCCCAACTGTCTATCCGCACCGATACCAACTCCCAGTTGATTCCCTCTAAGCACACCAGCTAGCATTCCCAAACCCTCAACAATAGTAGCATCGTCTCTTCCGTTACCTCTTCCGGCCATTGTTCTGTAACATTACAAAACAACCTCATCAGAAAACAAGTATCGACAGTGTTAACTTGCACTAGTCGCATACAAAAGGGATAACGACTCTAAGACACTGATCCATACGACCGACTATGCTTTGATACCACTATTGTAACACCCCTTCTAAAATATCCCGCGAATTTAGTAAATAAATCAGAGTTAACATAAATGAATGGGCATTACAATTTATTAAAATACAGAAAATCTCATTCAAATGTCATGCTCACTAAAGAACTTTATTAAAATAATCAAAAACCAATAATTATGTTCTACACAGCGGAAAAATACCAATAACTGGAATAAAATTCAATTCATAATTATATCCAAAATAAATCAAGGAACAAACGAGTACAAAAAAAAATCTCAACCAAACGTTCCCTAGCGTTACAACTATCAGAGCATGACACTGACACGCGGTAACTAACTAGCACAGCTCTATAAGCCATCCTCACCAATTCCTGAGCTGCTAACTTTAATCTGAAATCATCAAAGTAAGGGTGAGATTTCATCGCAATATAAAATGAATTTATACGTTTCTAAAAACAATAGAACAATTCAATACATTATTTCACCCTCATTAGCATAATCAGATTTCAATACACAATTGCAATTTCACATAGTTAATTATGCACAATAACAACAACAATGAAATTATAACACCGGAAATCATCCTAACATGTTATAATTCCACACAGAATGCAAATGCAGACTCAATGCATGTGGTACCAAAACATGAACTAAGTCACCAACATCGATTTGTCCATAATCACCCGAACATGAATCCAGCCTCACCACCCATAATCACCCGGGAACGGTTATTGGCAAAATTTCACTAATTCCACACAATGAGAATTAGCTACCACCACAGTGTATATCCATGCACATCAAAAGCATGTAACATTCAAATAACGGAATATGATTGCAATATTATTCCATACATAGTTATCACCATCAAACAGCACAGCATAATCATGCATATATAACGTCCATCACAACACATGATATAACATCTATCAAGTATTTACAACATCAACGACGAACAACCACAGGAACAACAAATTCCTCATACGGGAAGCCATATTAATCCAACAAGATCCACTTACTAGGTTTTTAAAATGTTTTTATAGGATAATACATACTTCCAGCTTTCCAACGGTTCCAACTACGACTAAATCGGAGTTACGATCGCAAAGATATGACCGAAACAATTTTCCAAAAGTTATGTTCTGTTTTTGAACAGTATGAGTCGATCCAAACACCCATGTGTCGACCTATACATGCCTTGTATCTAGGAGTGTTCAAATCCAAACCAACCCAATAAAAAACCGCAAACCAAACCAAACCAAACCAAAACCGCAAAAAACCGCATTTGGTTCGGATTAGTTTGGGTCATCTTTTAACAAAACCACATGGTTCGGTTCGGTTTGCGGATTGTATTTTGCAAACCGAACCAAACCAAATCAAACCGCATTATGGTACCACCTAAATTTTACTTAACTCTCATCTAACTCAAACCTAAACTTATTATATATTAGTCTTATGATTACAAACAATTTTCTCATCCTTACACTTATGGTTTCAGTTTCAGTCTTCTTAAATCTCTCATAGCATTATCGCTCCATCTTTACCACTTACATCTTGACTTTTCTTCTTTTATCTCTACTCTCATATTCTTTCTTGTTCGCCTTTTCATTTTTATGCAAATGTTCCTTCTTTCATTTTCGTTCTATCGCACATATTTATCTCTAATCTTTTCTCTTTTATGTTCTTTCTTTTTCATCTTCACTAATCTCTCATCTCATCTATTTTTTTGTTTTATTATAATATTTTTATATTATTTTATGCTATTATTTTATGTTTATTATTTCACTTTTGTTTAATCTAATTTTTGCATATTAAATGAAAAGTTATTGTCCAAATATGATGAGTTTTATTGTTATCTGATAGCGTATGAATGACAAAATACAAGGTTATGTTGTCATCTATATGTGTATTTATGGCTCAATAATATATTTGTAAAAAACCGAACAAACCGCACCGAACCAAACCGCATTGGTTTGGTTTGGTTTTTTTTCTAAAAGCCAACCGAACCAAACCAAACCGCACGTCTTTTTCTCTCGCGGTTCGGATGATTTTTTGCGTCAAAACCGCCCAAACCGCACCGCGAACACCCCTACTTGTATCGACTCAAGAAGCGTATAAGTCGACTCATACAAATTCCAATTTTCTGTTTTTATAAATTTCTTCAGTATGAGTCGATACATACTCTCTTGTATCGACACATAACTCGTATGTGTCGATACAAGACTCCCAAAAATGCCCCATGAGTCGATGAAAAGGATTTTGTGTTGATGCAAGCCTTATTCCAGCTTGTGGTTTTTAACACAATACCAGCTTGTATCGATACATAACCCTATGTGTCGACTCATGCTGCATAAATTCACCCAAAAACAAGATTTTACCCATTGTTTGCAATTCCTATCAACTAGAATCTCTCCCAACATTCAAGGTACAACCTATGCAGTAAAAATTATGCATTCTTACATCCAATTAGCAATAGAATTACACTCCCTAATTAATCCACAACATAAATTTACACATAGCAACAATCACCATGCATTCCAATTGGGGTTTTTACGTCGGATCACATCGTTAGGGCATAACCTAGAAAATCCTAATTTGGGATTCCTAACGTATTATTCCATCGTATTGATTATCAAAACCCATAAGGCATAGCAATCGGATAAAATCACCCCTTACCTTGCGATGATTCATCGAATTCCGACGCTTTGGCTTTTTTCCTCTTTCTCTTCTCCAATGTACGTATCAATTCCTTCTCTTTTCCTCTTATTCCTTATTTTATTCCTTTTATTATTCCAAATAATAAAAATAAAATAATTAGAATAACTAAGTGTTTTACTCCTCACGCCCTCTAATTCAACCTCACACCCCAACACTTCCCTTCTATTTAATTAATTAATTAAATCCAATAATCCAAAAATACTAATAATTAAAATTTTAATTAGATTAACAATTAAAATTCTAATTATTTCATAATTGGATTATTTGGGGTATCACAATATGCTTGTCCAAGGCATCGTATTTGACTACGACAACAATCTCCAAGGTTATCGTCGAAGATTTATGCACGCTTGGGGAATGGTGAAGAAGACGGATACCAATACTTTGGGGCATAAAAACTCCATTCCTTGAGAACCTTACCTCAAGAGGGTGCGAGCTCGTGCTCAAAGTTTAATGATGTCGTACACTGTTGTCCTACCGATAATTGTGGAACCTGTTGTCGAAGGCGACGAGTCCTATACCATTCTCCATCCAGATATGCCCATTGATCTTGAATAGATGAAGAGATCTTGGATTCAACTTAAGGAGGAAAGGGACACCTATGAAGATCAGTGTTATGCAAGCTAAAAAAGAGTATTGGAGTTGACGAAGCTACTTCACGAGGAGAAGATCATTAACACCTATGTCAACACAAAGAGGAAATGTCCATGGGAGACTTAAGCACTAGGAGCTTTTACTTTATGTTGAACTTTCCTTTGTATTCACTAATTAACTAATGAAAATTTTGTTCTTGTTGTTTACCAAATTTAAATCTCCTAAGGTCCTTGAAAACATTGCATTTCATACCATATCATAACATATCATTTCATAATAGGTACTTCGAAGACCGATTTTCTTATTCTCTCACTGTTTATTTGAGCAAAAATGGCTCTCGAACAAACTGTCAAAGATCTCCAGACTCAGAATGCTCAGTTCTAAGAAATGTTTCTCAACTTGGCCAAGGGGCAGGAAGATTTGAGAGAGATCATCACCAAGAAAGAGAAAAAGAAGAAAAAGATCACTGGTATTCTCAACATGGGGAAAAGGTTTAGAGGTCCGATCAAGGTAGTCAGACAGCTTGATTTCCAAGACAATAGTGGTGACACTGAAGGAAGTGTCAAGGTGAATGAAGGAAGCAATCATGCGTCTGAAGAAGAGGAAGAATAAGACTATATGAGCGAGCAATATCCTCCCGGTGAAGAGAAATACAAACAACACGAAGATCGTCTGAACGTTATGGAAAATCTGAAAATGTCAGGGTTGAACTTCGATGATTTAAGTCTGGTTCCAGGAATGGTGATTCCTCGGAAGTTCAAAGTTCCTACTTTTCCTAAGTATGATGGTATTTCTTTCCCGAAGCTTCATCTGAAGTTCTATGTTCAGAAAATTCAACCACACACTGCTGGTAGGAAAATATGGATGCATTTCTTTCAAGAGAGTTTGTCTGGAGCACAGTTGGAGTGGTATTATCTGTTGGAAAATACCCACATTCATACATCAAATGATTTGGGAGATGCTTTATATAAGCAGTACCAGTACAATGCTAAATTGGCACTGACCCATATATAGCTACAGAGTATGTCTATGGGTCATGACGAGAAGTTCAAAGAGTACGCTTAGAAATGGAGAGATCTAGCAGGGAGATTTCAACCTCCCTTGTCTAATAGGGATTTGGCTGACATGTTCATGTGAACGCTGACAGGTCCATTCTTCAATCATCTGATTGAAAATTCTTCAGCCGGATTCACCAAGCTATTATTGACAGGAGAACATATTGAAGCAAGAATCAAGAGTGGGAAGATTCAAGTCGAGACATCTTCAAGTGTTGTGAAGAGATCTTTTGGTGGGAAGAAAGAAGCCAATGTTGTGTATAGACAAAAGAGTCGTGATAAAGGTGATCGCCATCAATCTATGGGGGAAGTTCTAATCTCGAATCCAACTCCAGTGCAACCTCAACAAGACAATACACGTAGACAAAACGCACCGAGAAGACAATTCACAAAGATCAACATGCCATTATCTCAAGCATTGCAACATATGTTGAAAGAAGAACTGATTACTTTGAGAGATCCGGCTCAACATGTCAATATGTCATCTCCTAAATACAATCCCAATTCAAGGTGTGTTTACCATTCTAATAGTCCTAGACATGACACAAACAGTTGTTGGGATATGAAGAACAAGATTCAGGATATGATTGAAGCTCAGGAGATTAAATTCGACCCTTATGTCGAAACTCCGAATGTGATTACCGCACCAATGCCTGATTGTGGCAAGAGCGCCAATTCCATTGATGATGACTCTTATATCTTTAATGTAACTGTATTAACCACTCCCCTGATGATTGTCAAGAAGAATCTTCTACAAGCCGGCTTATTTCCAGGATGTTTCGATATTTGCCGCTACTGTGCATCAAAATCCAATGGCTGTGTATGGTTGAAAAGAGGTACTTAACACCTAATGGAGAACCGAGAAGTACTGTTCATGAAGACTTCATCTGTGGAAGGTTTATGCAAAGATGTCTACAAAGGTTTAAAGATTGAAGACGTGGAAGAACGAAGCGTCGAAGAAGAGATTCTACCAAAAACTTAAGATACCTTCGGGCAGCCGAGTGGGAATTTTGATTTTATGGTGAAATATACCGCCCCCGAAAGCTCAAAGATTGCAATTGAAGATATCCAAGCAACTAGATAGGGAGATGACGATTATCCCGAAGAATATGCTGATGTGAGTGCAATAAGTATCACCTCTACAGGTCCTGTGAGGATTGCTCCCACACCTAGAGTGGCTCCTTTGACTATCACCTCGCCCAGACCAGTTCCATATTCCTCTAACAAAGTTATACCTTGGAATTATGGAGCCGAGGTTTACTACCATGACGTCAAGCAAGAACCATTGGCCATTGAGGATAGAAATGCTGAAGCTAATCTTGATGTCGACAATATTATTGGATCAAGCAAAGTAACTAGAACCGGCAGAGTATTCTCTCTAGAGATCTCTCCTCCCAAGGATACCATGGCACCAATTTGCATCCCTGACATCAAGCCAACCATTGAGGCTCGGGGCAAAGAAAAATTAACTTCGCCCGCCTAGACAGAAGTACCGAAAGAAGTTGTTGAAGATTCCTCCAAGCAAGAAATGGAGGAAATTCTAAGAATCATCAAGAAGAGCGATTATAATGTTGTGGAGCAGTTGGGATAATCTTCATCCAATATATCCATGCTAGTTCTGTTGTTGTGCTCTAAGGCTCATGCTAAAGCCTTGGTTAAGTTCCTGAAGAATGCTCATGTGCCGCAAGAAACTTCTGCTGATCAATTTGAGAACTATATTACTAGCCCGACTGCAGACAATGGTTTGGGTTTTCCAGATGTTGATTTGACTTCTGCAGGAAGGAAACACAACAAAGCCTTGCATGTCTCTATTGAGTGTAGGGGAACTACCTTATCTCATGTGTTGGTAAATACCGGCTCTACTTTGAATGTCCTGCCGAAAAGTGCTCTAGACAGACTTGATGTTAACGAAGTGGTGATGAAACCCAGTGACATAACTGTGAGATCTTTTGATGGTTCGAGAAGTATTGTACTTAGAGAGCTCGACCTGCTAACCAAAGTGGGTTCCCAGACTTTTGATTCTACTTTCTTTGTGATGGATGTAATATGATGAACTGACTTTGAGATTTTTGTATCGCAAATGTGCGGATAGCAAGAGTCGCCACCGACTTTTCTTTTATCCAATTAAGGGAAGGTGAAAAGAACAGGAAAAGACCTTCGTTAGATTTTGAGTAAGGGAGAAGGTTATGAAAAGGGAAGGTATTAGCACCCCTTTCCATCCGTAGTTATCTACGGGCTCTTAGTTGCTCTTAGATCATTTTTAAAAAAGTGCTTTCTGTGTGTTTGATAAAAAAATGTTTTGAAAAAAGGCATTTCGCTTTGACTTTGTAATGATTCATGTAGGAATGTATACAAAGTGTTTGGAAATGTTTTGTTTTGAAAAGAGTTTGAACTTTGACAAAAGTGTGAGGTGTAAAAAGTATTTTGATAGAGCAAGCAACTAAAAGTCTTATTACCTACTCAGAATAGTCGTTTTCGTGTTGTTTTACGTTCCTTTAGAATAGTGCTATCCATACCATTAGTTGGTAGGTAACCCTATTCGTTGGATGTAGAAGGGACATTCGAAGGGACATCGGATGGTCATAGAAGGCAACTTATAGGAGTATCCTAGCACATCCGAAGGGACGATCATCATTTTTCGTAGGCAACAATCGAGGGACGAGATCGTGTTTTCATAGGCGACATCGTGGGTCTATGATATTTGTATCGAAGGGACTATGATGATATGTTTGTAGGCAACGGTGCTAGGATACCTCTACGCTCAAGGACTTGACCATTTGTATTCAAAGGCAACGAGAGAGAATTACCCTAGGGGTGCATGTGAAAAGAGTGTATCAATTCGATATGTTATCTTGAAATTATGAGTGATCTATGTCCAATTTTATCTTGCCATACACGCCTAATTACTAGCGGTTTATAGGTGCGTAGTAAATATGGAAATATAAAGTCCTACGCTATTACATGGCTTTGGGGCGCTACATAATAAGAGTGCGGAAAATAAAAGTCCTAGTTAAACTATTACATCCCATAGGCGTTACATAATTGAAAAGAAAAGCAAGAAAATCGTCCAAACGTTACAACCGTGAAATGATACATAATCGGAAACAAAAAGAAATTGCATAAGAAGAAAATGTTAGTAAAACATGATTTTGAATGAGGAAAAGGTTTTTGATTAGTGATGACATTAATATGATAAGATAAATTTTTGGTAATTTTCGGATCGTTTTGGTAATTTAAAACAATTAAAAGTCAAATTAATGATTAATTAGTAATTAAATAAAATATGCATGCAAAAATATTAATTTTAATGCTAAAAATTAAATAAGTATTTTTCTGATAATAATGCAAAAAAGAAATATTTTTGGAGTTTTTTAGATGCATGATAAAAAATATCAAAGATAAATTAAATTAGATGGAAAATATTAAAGAAAATAGAAAAATAAGAATTAGTTTTGCAAACTTGTAAAAAATATTTGGTCCTGCCCAGGCTCGAACCGGTGTCCCTTGCTTCACACACGTGCTGCCATGACCAACTGAGCTAGAGCGTCCACGTGTTTAAGAATTGAAACGAAACGTTTTTAAACGTTGTTGCCTTCTGATTGCCCAGAACACGCGCGAAGATCTTCATCTTCTTCGTTTGAATTTTTGAAAACTTAGCGTCGACTGAGTTCAACGCTATGACCCCTGCAAATATGAAAAATCCAATACAAGCAATATAAATGAAATTCAAAGCCATGGTTCGATTGGAAACATCGTTCTGAGCACGATGGTGGTATCGGTTTAGTCCAATTTTTCGTATTTAGAGAGACCCTAAATCGGTTCAGAAAACCCTAACTATGGTGAATCACATTTCAG
The DNA here is from genome assembly GCA_021764765.1 of Vicia sativa. Taxonomy (NCBI): domain Eukaryota; kingdom Viridiplantae; phylum Streptophyta; class Magnoliopsida; order Fabales; family Fabaceae; genus Vicia; species Vicia sativa. The sequence continues at coordinate 268,633,749 of CM038795.1, read as the reverse complement.
GCCATGAAAATGCAATTGAACTATCCAGAAAGCTTGCAAACTTTGTTCTAAACACAAAACAAACATCAAAACATGTTAAAAATGCATGATAATCAAAAATCTATTTTGGAAAAAAGTTGACAAACCGAATTCTGAATTTCGTGTTTCTTGATGGTTTTGCAACTTGTAAAGGTCTGGATCGACTCTAAAGACTCCAAGGAATGTGATGGAATGCTCAAAATCAATTGAAATCCACTGGAACTAGGGCTGCAAATACCTTCAAGGACACGGTTTTTTTTACTTTGGAATAGGGTTCTTGAGGCAATTTTTCTGTTCTTTCTCATGTTGTATGCATTGTATATTTATAATGGATGGATTTAGGTCTGAATTCAAGAGCAAATAATGATCAATCAATGCAAAAATTATTTGATTTTGTACAAAATCAAATCTTCCTTTTTTGATCCAATTTCAATCAATTTCTTGCCAAATCAATGCAAATTTCGAAATTTGCCAGCTTGTATGAGTTGCTTGGATCTCAAGAATGAGAGAAAAATCAACTTTGCATTTAATTTTGATTTTATACCTTATTTTTTAATTTAATTTGTTTTTAAATGAATAAAATCCAAATTAAATAGAAAAATAAATACAAAATTCGTGGCATTGGGCTTGAAGGTTCCAAATAAGATAAGGAACAAGTTTAAACCAAGAAAAACTAGGCCTATTTGCAAAAGTTTGGATTTTGACAAGTATTTCTCTTTGTGCACCTCTTCAAAAATGCCCAACTTGTGCAAGGTGTATTTTGCTCAATTTTCCACATTTTTCAGTGTTATTGGATTTTTTAGAAAGCTCTAGGTGTCCTTTAAACAAACTCTTTGGTTTCATCTCAATTGGAGTTTCCATGCTCAATAAACTTCACTACAAAAGTTGACTTTTTGTTGACTTTGAAAAGGACCTATAATGTTTTGATCCATATCTTCAAAATGAAGCATTTTTTGAACATTCTTGTGAGACATGAAGTTGTAGAGAATTGAATTCTCTTCAAAATGAGAGATGGTGGCAAAGTTTTTGAGAAAGTATGAAGAAGTTATGCTCAGTCAAAGTTCAGTTGACTTTTCATTAAGAAACCCTAATTTGGAAAGTTTGACTTTTGAGCAAATCCTGAGTTTTCTTGATGAATCATGATCAACCCTTGATCAAATGATGAATGTAACTTCAAAATGAGGATGTTGACCAAAAATCATGAAGTTTGACTGTATGTTGACCACAGTTGACTTTTTGTCCAATACAACTGATTTTCAACCATCTGAGCAATTGTCTGAGGAACCTTGACTTGTAAGGCTTGAAACTTGACATGGAGAATATTTGAAGCATATGAGGGGTCATGATGACCATTGGAGATGTTGGAAGTCCATCTTGATCTGAAAATTGTCAAACCCTAGTTTGGGTTGATTGTCTAGGAGAGGGTTTGTCTGATCAACCCTTGAGGAATCCTTGAGTATGGATGTATGAGATGTCTTGAGGAATAGGAGGGAAAATTTTGGGGTATGAAAATGGACACTTGTCCAACTTATTCTTGCCTGCTTGGACACCCCTGGATACATGGGCCAGGCGTTGTTACCTCTACCTTGCATAAGAAGTTGAAGTACCCAGTGAAAGGGAAGATTGTCACCGTATATGGATAAGAATAATATATGGTGAGCCATCTGCATTAAATGTATGGAGAATTCATTGAGACTCCCTGTCAAGCTTTTGAAGTAGTTCCTTGAATAATGCCTGTCGATGCTCCTATCACTCCCAAGATTACTAGAGTTCCACCAAAGATGGCCTCGCTGAAGGATGCAAGAGTTGTGGTTGAAGAAGGAGGATGTACTATTTGGGGTCAATTGCCCAATTTCCCATTTAAATATGATAAGTTTGGTCTAGGCTTCACTTCCAAAGGTCAGAAGATGGCCTGTCATGAACGTGTTGGTGGACCTCTGTTCCTCATTAATAGAGATGGAGTTCATGTTATAGAAGACGATGACGGTGATTTTGACATCAACAACTGGATCTTCTCTACTATCAGCGGTGGACTCAACAATTGGACGACGAAGGACGTTACATAAATCTCCTTTAGTCAAGAGTAATTGCTTTTTTCTATTTTGCGCTTTTAAGTTTTATGTAATTCGGAACAATAACACTTTAAGCCTAGTGCCTTGCCTGAGGCACGATGGTTCGTTTATGAGGGTTGTTGTTTGTCATTTGCATATTTTCATTCAATAAATCATTGGACTTTTGCATTCAAATTTTGCGCTCCCTGATATTTCTTTTACTTTACATTTTTCGGAAAAAATTAGCTATGTGTTCTTACACACACCCACAATAAACTGCAGATCCACATCCACTTTGGATCCCATCGATAACAGTTCTGCTATTGTCAAATATGACTTTGAAAACCCGATCTACCAAGCCAAAGACGAAGGTGAGGAAGATTGTGAAGTGTCAGGAGAACTTCCTAGATTGTTACAGAAAGAAGAGTGAACTATACAACCAGAAGAGCCTGTCAAGGTCGTGAATCTGGGTGCCAAAGAAGACAGGAAAGAAGTCAAGATAGGAGCCGGTCTTGAGAGCAATGTCAAAGTAAAGTTAATCCAGATGTTGCAAGATTACATCGAGATTTTATCTTGGTCCTTGAAGACATGCTAGGGCTATAAATTGATATTGTGGCACACCGGTTACCGATGAAAGAAGGTTTCCCTCCTATAAAGCAGAAGGTTCGTCGAATGCGTCCTAAGATGTCCGAGAAAATCAAAGTTGAAGTCATGAAGTAGTTCAACGCAGGTTTCTTAGCTATTACATCCTATCCATAATGGGTTGCAAATATGGTGTCGGTGCCTAAGAAGGATGACAAAGTGCAATGTGTAGACTACCGAGATCCGAATAGGCAAGTCCGAAAGATGATTTTTCCATTCCACATATCGATGTTTTGTTGACAATATCATCATAAGGTGTTTTTCATGGATGGTTTCTCCGCTACAATCAAATCAAGATGGATCCCAAATATATGGAGAAAACTACTTTTGTCACGTTGGGGCACTTTCTATTACAAGGTTATGTTGTTCGGATTGAAGAATGCAGTGCAACGACGTCGGGCTTGGGTAGCTTTATTCCATGATATGATCCATCACGAGATGAAGTCTATGTCGATTTACATGATAGCCCGATCCCGCACTAAAGAAGAACATCTTGATCATCTACCTAACCTGCTTAATAGATCAAGAAGTATAAATTGAGGTTTAATATGAGCAAGTATACCTTTCGATTTGTTACCCTAAAATTTCTTAAGGTATTCAAAGGTACATATTAAATGCAGATGTCCTTGTGAGCTAAGGATCGATCCTTAAAGATAAGGGTTCTTCTGAAGATTAAAATTTATGACCAAGAAAAAATGCCTAGACAAGGATGTCGAAAAAGAGGTACGTCGACCAGAGGGATAAAACATAGAAATTGGTCAATTCGACCAAATGTTGAACATCGAAGGAGTATTCAAGATGAGCCTAGTCGATTATGAAGGATTATGGACGAGAGAAGTTGTATCATTTTGCTCTGATGAAGGAAAACGTCAAGTTGGGAGTGGTTTACTCTAGAAGCCGTAAGCGGAAATGTTCAAAATTCAAGATCGTAAGCGCTATCAAAAGCTTCGTGTTGTTTAAGCGCCAAATAGGTGGCGTAAACTCGTGAAGCGGTTTCTTCAAGTTTTGAATATCAACTCGAGATTGTTTTAGGAAGTTACTTTGCAAACATTATAAATAAGTCATCTCAATGTAAAATTAGTGTGTTCACTTGTATACTCAAAATACTTTCCAAAACTTTACCCAATTCCGAGCAGAAGAAAGAGTTGCGAAAGTATTTGATGTGTGAATCACCACCTTTATTTCAATGCAAAACCTTTACATTTCAGCTTGTTTTCTTTGAAACTTTCACTTGCATTCTATTTACTTTTCAAAGAATCACTTTGTGTTTTGTATGTTGATGCTCTCTTTGTTACAAGTTTCGAGTTGACAAAAGATTCGCTCGAATCTTTATTTCGCTTAGAATGCACTGAATTCACATCCTTCTCGTCATGAGTCACCATAGTAGGTCAAAATATAGTGAACACTATGATTTGTCAAGTTATTTAGGATTTTGTCTCCGCTGCCACGAGTTACCTGTCGGCCGAACTCGAACTATTGTGTGGAAACTGCTGTACTTATTCCCTTAGTCTTAGGGAACCGCTTCCTAGGCAAGGATTTTGACAAAGTCAAGACAATTTCGTAAATCTTAGCACATGTCTTAAGATTAATTGGTCGATCTTGCGAGTAACCCTTAGTTTTAGGACTTTGGGAGGACCAACAGTTGTTTACCATTTTCAACAGTAAATAAGAGTAAAATCCGGTAAACTCCTAGGTTTCGTCGTCAATGGTAAAGTTATTGAAGTTGACCCCGCCAAGGTTAAATCCATTCAAGAAATGCCACCTCCCCGATCGAGAAAGAAGTCAGAGGTTTCCTAGGACGTTTGAATTACATTACTAGATTTATTTCACATATGACTGCTCCTTGTGAGTCAATCTTCAAATTATTGAAGAAATATCAAGTAGTAGAATGGAACGACGATTATCATATAGCCTTCGAAAAAAATAAAGGACTACCTCCAAGAACCTCTTATTCTGATGCCACCAGTCGAAGGAAGACCCCTAATCATGTACTTAACTGTATTAGAGAATTCAATGGGGTGTATATTGGGGAAACATGACGAGTATGGTCGAAAAGAGCATGCAATATACTACCTTATCAAAATTTTTACCGACTGTGAAACAAGATATTCACTGCTCAAGAAAACTTGCTGCACTTTGGCTTGGGCTGCTCGCTGACTAAGATAGTATATGTTGACTCATACTACTTTGTTGATCTCTAAGATAGATCTGATGAAATACATATTTGAGAAACTTGCTATCTCTGTAAGAATAGAAAGATGGAAAAATAATCTTGACCAAGTACGACATTAAATACACTACCCAGAAGGCAATCAAAGGAAGTGTGGTAGCAGATCATTTGGCTCATCAAGCTGTAGACGATTACCAATCTATGCATTTTGAATTCCCAGACAAGAATATTATGTTAGTTACTGATTATGAAGAACCTGGACCGAACGAAGGATCCGAGCCAGGATCCCGATGGACCATGGTTTTTGATGGAGCTTCTAACGCACTTGGCAATGGCATTGGCGTCGTGATCATCTCTCCCAAAGGCGGCCATACACCTTTCACCGCCAGATTATGTTTTGATTGCACCAACAATATGGAAGAATATAAGGCGTGCATCATGTGTATCAAAGTTTCTTTTGATTTAAGGATCAAGTTCCTGCAAGTATATGGAGACTCAGCTTTGGTGATAAGTCAGATTAAGGGCGAATGGGACACGAAACATCCAAATCTTATTTTGTATCGTGAACATGTGTTGATCCTAATATCCTACTTCGAAGAAATTACTTTTGAGCATATTTCGTGAGAAAAGAATCAGTTGGCAGACGCATTAGCTACCATGTCATCTATGTTCAAAGTCATATGGGACAACAAACCTCCTCAGATTACTATTGAAAGGCTAGACGAACGAGCATATTATTGTGAGTTTGATGCTTAAGGAGTAGAAGAAAAGCCTTGTTTTACAAAGTGAAGAGATATCTTGAGGCTCAAGATTACCCTGAGGGAGCATCTGTCAATGACAAGAAATTTATGAGGAGGTTCTCCGCCAAGTTCTTTCTAAGTAACGACATTATTTACAAGCACAACCATGATTTTGCTTTGCTTTGATGTGTAGATAAGAAGGCAGTGGAAAGGATTATGGAAGAATTGCACAAGGGCGCTTTTGGTACCCATTCTAGTGGATATACAATGGCTAAAAAGATTCTGAGAGCAAGTTAATATTAGTCCACTATGGAAGCTGATTGCTATCGTTATTCTCGAACTTGTCACAAGTGTCAGGTCTACACCGACAAAGTACATGTGCCTCCGGTACCGTTGAATTTCCTGACTGCTCTTTGGCCTTTCGCAATGTGGAACATTGATATGATTGGAGAAATTAAGCCTATCGTTTCCAATGGGCATCACTTCATCCTCGTCTCCATTGATTATTAATTAAGTGGGTAGAGGCAGCCTCGTTTACATCTGTTACTAAGAATGTTGTAGCTCGATTCATTAAGCATAATCTTATCTATCGGTATGTGTCATACCCCAAAATTTGCTCTCCTACTTCTCAAGACATTTCATACATCCATGCTCAAGGATTCCTCAAGGGTTGATCAGACAAACCCTCTCCTAGACAATCAACCCAAACTAGGGTTTGGCAATTCTCAGATCCAGATGGGCTTCCAACATCTCCAATGGTCATCATGCCTCCTCATATGCTTCAAAGATTCTCCATGTCAAGTTTCAAGCCTCACAAGTCAAGTTTCCTCAGACAATTGCTCAGATGGTTGAAAATCAGTTGTATTGGACAAAAAGTCAACTGTGGTCAACATACAGTCAAACTTCATGATTTTTGGTCAACATCCTCATTTTGAAGTTACATTCATCATTTGATCAAGGGTTGATCATGATTCATCAAGAAAACTCAGGATTTGCTCAAAAGTCAAACTTTCCAAATTAGGGTTTCTTAATGAAAAGTCAACTGAACTTTGACTGAGCATAACTTCTTCATACTTTCTCAAAAACTTTGCCACCATCTCTCATTTTGAAGAGAATTCAATTCTCTACAACTTCATGTCTCACAAGAATGTTCAAAAAATGCTTCATTTGGAAGGTGTGGATCAAAACATTACAGGTCCTTTTCAAAGTCAACAAAAAGTCAACATTTTGTCTTGAAGATAAATTGAGCATGGAAACTCCAATTGAGATGAAACCAAAGAGGTTGGTTAGAGGACACTTAGAGATTTCTAAAAAGTCCAAGAACACCCCAAAATATGGAAAATTGAGCAAAATACACCATTCAGAAGTTGGGCATTTTTGAACAATTGCACAAAAGGAGATATTTGTCAAAATCCATTTTTTTTCCAAATGGGACTAGAATTTTATGATCCAAACTTGATCATAATATTATTTGTGACCTATTGATGCCTTGCCATGACAACTTTCTATTTTATTGATTTATTTTTGAATTTAAAACCATTTAATTCAAATTTAAATTATATAAAATATGAAAATAAGATATATTTTCAAAAGGAGTGGATTTTTATCAAACTTGAGGTCCAAGATAGCCCACAAAACTTGCCAATTTCGTGATAGCTTGCATATGGAAGAGAAAATCAAATTTTCTCCAAAATTTGATTTGATTTGAAAGGAATTTATTTCACATTCAATATCCAATCTTTTTTCCTTCTTTTTGCACTCATTCCTCACTCTATAAATACCAAGCATGCTGCACATCAAAAAGGACGAAACCCTCGCCCCAACAACAACCCTTATTTTACCAAATTTTTTCTCAAAATTGTCAAAATCGTGTTTCAAGTTCCAGCCACTCTCAGCCATCTAAAACCATTCCATTGTGTTCCTAAGGTAATTTGGAGTAAGTACACATCATTCTCCATGGTTGAAACAGCCTGAATCGAGCTACATACATTCATACATATTCAAACTTTTCTTGAAATTGCATTTTTATTATCTGCTTGTTTTAATCGATTCTAACCGTTCTAATGTGTTCATGAGATGCTAAGGGATGGATCTGGGCAATCGTTTGTGAGCTTGCACATAGAAAACACGATTTGCCATATTTAGGGTTTTCAAACTGATGAGCTTCGAACTGGTAGTTAGAGGCATTTTCAATCAAACCTATACCACCATTGAATCCGGAATGCTCGATTTAGGGGGGGGGTAGGGTACCTTAGAACTTTTATTTCGCGTATTTTGTAAGTTTCAATTTCAGGTGGGCCGGAGAAGACGACCGGAGCTAGGGCTCCGGCGTCGTTGACTGAGGCGAAGACCGGCGAGGCTGGCGTGGCGCGATGGAGCGATCTGATTTGTTCATTCATAAGTGACTGGGCCCGGCTTGCTGACTGTGTTTGAATTCAAATCTCTTGACACGTTATCACTTATAAACCATTGGTTTCAAAATTCAAACACCAAAGACACAATGGCGTAGTGGTTAAGGCGCTGGCATGTGGAGATTCCCTCAAAGGTCTCCAGTTCGATCCCTGGCAAGACCAACTCTTTTTTCCTCTTTTGCAAACTTAACTTATTTTTCATATTTTCTTATTTTTCTTTAATATTTTCATACTATTTAATTTATCTTCAATAATTTTTATCATGCATTTAAAAAACACCAAAAATATTTACTTTTTGCATACTCATCAGAAAAATGTTTATTTAATTTTTAAAATTAAAATTATTATTTTTGCATGCATATTTAATTTAATTGCTAATTAATCATTTAAATAGCTTTTAATTGTTTTTAAATTATCAAATCAACTCCAAAAATTCCCAAAAAATTATTTTATCATATTAATGTCATCATTAACACAAAAAAATTTTCTCATTCAAAAATACTTATTTTTACTAACATTTTCCTCTTATGCAATTTTCTTCCGTTTTCCGATTTTGCATATGTTCACAAGTTATACCGTTTCGGACAATTTTTATCGCTTTTCTTTTTCAATTATGTAACTGCCTATGGGATGCAATAGTTTAATTAGGACTTTTATTTTCCGCACTTTCAATTATGTATCTGCCCCAAAGCCATGTAATAGCGTAGGATTTATCTTTCCGCACTTTACATTTCCGCAATTTAATTTCCGCACCCTATAAACTGCTAGTAATTAGGCGTGTATGGCAAGATAAAATTGAACATAGACCACTCATAATTCCAAGATAAAATATCTGAATTTGACACACTCTTTTCACACATGCACCCCTTAGGGTAATTTCTCTCGTGCCTTACGAATACAAATGGTCAAGTCCTCGAACGTAGAGGTATTCTAGCACCTGCTTTCAAAACAAATCATCATAGTCCTTCGATACAAAGATCATAGACCCACGATGTATTAATACATGATCTCGCCCTCGATTGTTGCTACGAAAATGATGATCGTCCTTCAATATGCTAGGATACTTCCTACAAGTTGCCTTCTATGACCATCCGATGTCCCTTCGAATGCCCCTTCCACATCCAAAGAATAGGTTACCTACCAACTAATGGTATGGATTGGACTATTCTAAAGGAATGTAAAATAACAAAACCACCAATTCTAAGTAGGTAATAAGACTTTTAGTTGCTTGCTCTATCAAAATACTTTTTACACCTCACACTTTTGTCAAAGTTCAAACTTTTCAAAACAAAACATTTCCAACACTTTGTATACATTCCTACATGAATCATTACAAAGTCAAAGTTAAATGCCTTTTTCAAAACATTTTCAAACACAAAAGCACAAATTTTCAAAAGTGATCTAAGAGCAACTAAGAGCTCAGATAACCACGGATGAAAAGGGTACTAATACCTTCCCTTTCATAACCTTCTCCTTACTCGTAATCTAACGAAGGTCTTTTCCCGTTGTTTTCACCTTCCCTTAATTGATAAAAGAAAAGTCGGGGCGACTCTTGCTATCCGCGACATTTGATATAAAAATCTCAAAGTCGCTCACCGACATGTAATCGCGACTCTTGGGAAACACCCTAAAGAGAGAATGTCTTAGGATTTCTAGATCACTATTGCTTCTGCTTGACTTCAGTATGCTTTACTTTAAGGGTTGCTGGGTATTATATTTGTGGGGATCCCACACCCGATCCGGTTTCCTTTAGGTAAGTAGAATAAATTGTCGCGACCGCTAGACGTATGCTAAGATTTCCTCGACACTTTCATTCCCAAGTCGAGGATAGTATTTGGCTTCCCGCGGGTGTCACCAAGCACTAACTAAACTTTTAGAACCTTAATTGACCCATCTTCGCCATTAGAAAGTAGTGAGATGGTTTTTGGTGTAGACCGAGGTTGGTCGATACCGATGCTACGCCATTAAGATCGACTTTTGGGATATTTTCGGTCGACCATTTGGTAGTCGTATTGAAATAAACGCCTAGAAAGATCAATGATGTGAGATTCCTAGAACCTAAGCATTATTATAGGACAGATGAACCAACTCAAACTTTTGGTGGGTAATCATCACTATACCTCATGCAAGCCTTAAACCTAGGCTCATGTGTGAATTGTTTGTGTGCTAAACATGACATCATGACATCATCGCATTGCATAACATTCTAACTATTTCAAGGACCTAGGATTTATCTTTGCTCGCTTTGTAGGGATTATGGCTTCTAGAAAGACTATCCGAATCAACTTCATGGGTATGCCTTCTCACCAAAGAATTGGTTTCGTAAATTCGACCATGCTCAGCCCATCAAAAGACATGGTTATTTACTTGACTTGGTTATCTCCTTTTGAAGAAGATATGATGCACGTCCTATTCCAGCTTTGATCCGAAACACCATTGCTTTACATTCCTTATTATCGCTGGTTCCTACCTTGAAGAGTTCTCTGTTACTGGGATACCTATTCTTGACCAAATGCCATTCACCGGTTTAGAAAAGGTTCCTAGGTACTAAGACATGCAGACGCCCTTACATCTTAAGCTACCGACATCAAGCCAATGGGAAACCGTGTTGAGTTAAGGGTTACTTGCCAAGTTCCTAATAAAGAAAGCCCGAGAATTCCTCAAAGTTATGAGTTTCCATGCATTCAAGACATCAGGGCTCGCTAATCTGGTGGGCTGGTTCTATTTCCTAACTCTGATCAATTCATAGATGTCAACCACTGCTCGCTCTCACTCCGTAATCCTGCGCTCTACGTTACTGGAGATATTCTACATTCTCTCCACACTGCATTTTACTAAGAGACAAGGAACTCTATATGTTGCATACCGTTATTTTCCAAGTGGTTTATTTCGCACCTTCCTCCATCAATATTGAAGAATGAACAAAGGTTGAAGTGGTCTCAAAGACTAATGTCACTCTCATTCAGATATCCGTTGAATCTTTTCTCTCAAAAGGACTTCACTTTCCTTGAACGCATGGAGAATTCCTAATGTACCCACCATAAGTGAGGTATTACTTACAACCCTTCTCTAGCTCTCAACAGCTTGGTTTTGCTCAAGAGATGGTCCTCATGATATGCTTCTCCAAGATATCAGGTTCGACTATAACCACGATCTCCGTAATTACCGATTTAAGGTTCATACACGCTTGTGGGCATGGTAAAGAAGATCGATACTAAGACTCCTTGGGGCACCAAAACCCATTCGAAGCTTTACCTCAAACGGGTGCGAGCTCAAGCTCAAAACCTCATGATGCCATTCACGCCTGTTCTACCAATAATTATGGAACCTTGCTATAGGGTGACGTGACACCCTACCGCCCTCCATCCCGATGCCTACCGATTTGAAGACTAAGAGATCCTGGATTCAGTTTTAAAGCAACAGTGGATACCTTTGGGCAAGTCATGCAAGTTGAGAAGGTACCAGAGTCGACAAAGTTACCACGAGGAGCGAAACATCAACGCCCACCGCTATACCCCAAAATTTTCCTCCATCTTCTCAAGATATTCCATACATCCATGCTCAAGGATTCTTCAAGGTCGATCGACAAAACCTCTCCTAGACAATCAACCCAAATAGTGGTTTGACAATTCGATCAAGATGGACTTCCAACATCTCCAATGGTCTTCATGCCTCATCATATGCTTCAAAGATTCTCCATGTCAAGTTTCAAGCCTCACAAGTCAAGTTTCGCATAATCGCTCGGATGGTCGAAAATCAATCAGATTGACAAAAAGTCAACTGTGGTCAACATACAACAAACTTCATAATTTTGGTCAACATCCTCATTTTGAAGTTACATTCATCATTTGATCGGTTGATCATGATCCATCAAGAAAACTCAAGATTTGCTCAAAAGTCAAACTTAAATTAGTGGTTTCTTAGTGAAAAGTCAACCAAACTTTGACCGAGCATAACTTCTTCATACTTTCAGAAATTTTCCACCACCCTCGTTTTTTTGAAGGAAATTCAATTCTCTACAACTTCATGTCTCACAAGAATGTTCAAAATGCTTCATTTGGAAGGTATGGATCAAAACATTATGTGTCCTTTCAAAGTCAACAAAAGTCAACTTTTGTTTCAAGATATATTGAGCATGGAAACTCCAATTGAGATGAAACCAAAGAGGTTGGTTAGATGACCTTAGAGCTCCAAAGTCCAAGAACACTCAAAAATGTGGAAACTGAGCAAGATACTTATTCAAGTTGGGCAATTTTGGACAATCGCACAAAAGGAGATATTGGTCAAAATGCAAAATTCTTCCAAACGGGCCTAATAATCTTTTGATCCAAACTTGTTCATGACATTATTTGTGACTCATAAATGCTTGGCCATGGCAATTTTCTATTTTATTATTTATTTTTGAATTTTAAACCATTTAATTCAATATTAAATTATATAAAATATGAAAATAAGATATTTTTTCAAGAGGAGTGATTTATATCATACTGAGGTCCAAGGAAGCCCATCACACATGCCAATTTCCTGTGCTTGATCATCCATTTAAGAGAAAATCAAATTTCTTTCAAAAATTTGATTTTATTTGAAAATCATTCAATGCATTTAAAACCAAAATCTTTTTCCTTGTTTTTCTCCTAATTCACTCTATAAATAGCCAAGCATTACACACAACAGGACACGAAACCCTAGCCCTTACAACAACCCAAACTTTGCCAAATTTTTTCAAGAATTGTGGAAAATCGAATTTTGAGTTTCAAAGAAGTTTTAAGGCAACAAACCATCCAATCTTCTTCCCGAGGTCTCCTGGACCGATCCCAAGCCTCATCAAGCAGTCACTCCTAATCAAGCCATCTAGCTCTCACCGGCTACTTTTCACAATTTCGATTTTTAAAATCCATGCATCTTTTAACCTGCTTTTGCTTGCTTGTTCGAAGTCTGTGGGCACCTATTAGAACATGCTTGACGTATTATATGGGAGGTTTAATCGGGAATAAGAACGTGCTATTGTTAGGCGCTTTTGTTCTCTTCTTCAAAACATTACGATACAACTGCTTAGTCAAACTATGGCACCATTGAACCTTAAGGGTCGCACTATTGGGGAATAGGTTTTTGCTTTCGATTTACTATTTTTGCAGTGAAGTTCGCCTAGCCGGAGAAGATGACCGAGTCTAGCTCCGCCACGACTCAAAGCGAAGACCGATGGGAAGTATGCGGGCACGATACGGCTTTGTCCGATTCGCTCATTCATGTTGATCGGGTCCACGACGCCGACCGTGTTTCAAACACTTCGTGACGGCTGACATTCAAATTCAATTGATTTCTATTCTCCAAACACCAAGTGTCACATGGCTTAGTGGTTAAAGCATTGATCGGAGATTCTCCTCCCGTCACGAAGTTCGAATCACTGGACCCGTTTCATTCTTTTTTCACAAACTCAACTTTTTCAATTATTTTCTATTTTCTATTTATTTTAATATTTGCATTCATTTTAATTTATCAATAATTTTTTATCATGCATTTAAAAATACCAAAATATTTTTCTTTTGCATTATTTTAGAAAATGTTTATTTAATTTATAAATGAAAAATATTTTTGCATTCATATTTAATTTAATTGCTAATTTATCATTTAAATCACTTTTAATTAGTTTTAATTATTAAATTAACTCCAAAAATCCCAAAATTATTTTAGCATATTAATGTTATTTCCAGCATGAAATATTTTTCTCATTTAAAAATTATCATTTTTGCTAACATTTTCCTCTTATTCGATTTCTCAGATTTTCCCGATTTCTCTCATCTTTCACAGTTTATCTCGTTTTGCCATTT
>CM038795.1:268556471-268619789 GCA_021764765.1 Vicia sativa | reverse complement strand
GACATTGGATGTGACATATCTGGTTTGCTTTCCAACTAATGACTACCCACAGACTCTTCCCTCACGATCAATGTCATTACGATCTTGGAATCCTCGATAGCCCCCATGGATATGATCTTTTCATCCCTCTAAGATGCAAATGGCAGAGCTTTTGGTGCCCGGTTTCACCTCCTTTTCATCTTTGGCTGTAGAACACACAGTGGATAGGTTAGTGTTCTCAGACTCCCACAAGTAACAGTTATCTTTTGATCTGACTCCTTTCATCACAACTTCTTGTTTTTCATTTTTCACAATACATTCAGACTTGGTAAAGTTGACCTTGAATCTGAATCACAGTTGGTGATACTTATGAGATTGGCGGTCAAACCCTTCACTAGCAGTACCTCATTTAGGTTTGGAACTCCAGGGAAGTCCAAGTTTACAACACCTTTGATTTCTCCTTTAGCTCCATCTCCAAAGGTGACATAACTTGTAGTATGAGGTCTGACTTCATTTAGGAGATTCTTGATTCAGATCATATGCCTAGGCAACCAACTGTCAAAGTACCCAGTCTTCAGCGAGGAAACTCAAGGAAGTATGAGCTATCAAACTTTGATCTTCTTCTTCCATTGTTGAGAGTATGGAACCTTGTTGATCTTGGGCTTGACATAAAGTGCAGATGGGATATCCATGTAGTCTATAGCAAAAGGCTTTATGTGTCTAAACTTCACACAATAATGACATCTCCATCTTTGAAACTTTTCTTCATGTTTCTCTGATCTTGATGTTAAGCCCAATGTTGTGACATCTGCTTTGACATTGGTTTATTAAGTATTCTTCTTCTTGTTATCAGGAAAATTTCTTTGCGATACATATCTTGAACCGGACACATTTCACATTTATGTTGTGACATCTACTTTGACATTAGTTTGCAGCTGTTCTTCTTCTTGTCACCGGCGGATTCTTTGTAGCCACATATCTAGACCATGCATATTTCACTGCATTTGTGTCAAGCGAAGGTTTCTTCCAACATGTCGATTGCGGATATCGACATCTTGACAAATTTAGACATCGATCAAGTTTGGGTTAACACTATAATTTCCCATTTGGGTGACTTATAGTAATAGTGTTTTCCTTCTTCTGGCCTCCAACTTCACATTCTCATATCCAACTTCACAATCATCTTTTACATTTCTCATTTTTTGACATACTTCACACTTCGATACCATTTGCTTTTGTAAGTTTCGACAAGCTCTTCAAATGTCACTTCCTCATCACTAGAATCATTTCAGTGCACACTCCGAGGAGGCGCGGTGACCAGTTTGGTGATTCTTCTTGATTCACTTCACGAGTCACCATCGGACCAAGTGATAACCATTCCTTTCTTTTGTTTCTTTAGAAAGGTAGGACATTCAGCTCTAATATGCCCATATCCTTCACATCCATGACACTAGATTCCTCTGCTTTGACTTCCCTTTTCTTCTGACTTGGATCTTCTACTGGAGTCATAAGTTCTGCTAATGTCAGATGGAATGTTCTTGACTTTGGATCAATTCTCTTGATGAGTTTGTTGAGCTCTTCAAGCATAGCTATAGCTTGAATATCTTCTCTTCATCATCCTCCTTGCATTCCTCTTCAATATTTGATACAAGGGCTATGCTCTTCTTCTTCTTGTCAACATTTCATGATCCCCATCTCAAATGCGAAGAGATCCAACAAGTTCTTCAACCTTCAAGGTGCGGATATCACGAGCTTCCTCTATAAGCGGTCACTTTCATTGCAAACCTTTTAGGCAGAGATCTGAATCTTTCTCCTGACGACATCTTTTCTCCCAATGCTCGAGGTGTTGGCAATCTCAAGATATTCATGAAACTCATGAATGGTCTCATCTTCCTTCACCTTCAAATTCTCAAATTTGGTGGTGAGCATCTGAAGTCTTGACATCTTCACCTTGGATGTCCCCTCATGAGTAGTTTGAGAGTGTCCCAAACATCCTTGGCGGTTCACATTGATGTACTAATGCGAAGATATTTATCAATTCCATTGAATAAGGCATTCAATGCTAGAGTTGCTTGATGCAAGCTCTTCTTCTTCTTTAACCATTCTTCCTCGGGTTTTAGACTAGTAGTCCCATCTTTCTCAAGCTTGGTGGATGTTTCCATCCTTTGTCGGACTCTCAGCTTTAATGTCCACTGATCTCAAAAGGCAACCATCGTGGTTTCGGTAATCATAATTAGATCCATTCGGTATGGTGGTCTATTCCAAATCCTCATTCCTTATCCATAACATGCAGCTATTTATCCTAGATCTCGCCGAAATAGCAGGCGGGGTTCTTGCTCGATGCCAATTGAAATTCGGCCGAGGATACGTGATCCTGAGAGAATGTTGTGACCGGATGTCGACACTACTTGTTAACAATTCACACTGATGAATTTAAGCGGCTGAAGAACACAATAAATTGTTTACCTAGTTGGTTGTGTAACTACACCTACATACAGGGGCTACCAAGCCGGGAGGAAATTCACTATTAGTAGAATTAATTAGGAATAAACCAACCAGTTTATCTCCTTCACTTAAAACCTACCCAATGCAACTTCAATCTAAGTCCTACTTGAACGCAGTTCCTACTCACTCCCCTCAATCTGACGATGATATCGACCTATTGATTAATTGAATTGTGAAGACACTCTTCAATAAACAAACTTGATCTTGCTTCAAACCTTTAATCAAAGACCTGACACTCGTGCTTCAAAGCTTTGAGTGATAAACTACCCACAACCAAATCCTAGTCAAAGCACTTATCAATTGATAATTGTTGGCTAACCTATGATAACTAAATTACACAAATTATAACTGCTAAATCTTCAATACGGTCCGAGGCGCAACAGTAGAGTAAGGGTTCTAATCCTAAAAAGTCTTGGTCTTTTTAACAGCAATTTAGGTTTAACTAAGATTAACAATTAGCCAGTGAGCATGTAATCTAATAACATGAAACATAATAAACGACTCAACAAACTTCACGAAAACTCTCGGGAAAAGCAGTTACATGCGGCGTAAATGTCACCAGAATGTCGCAACATCGGTTATGACATCAGTCAATCTTCTCTGAGTTCGGCCACGATATTTTGCTTCGATCGAAACATTGCTTAAACATCCTTCTCATCAAATTTATCTTGACTACGAATGTCGTATGCGGATGGCAAGAGTCGCCTGACTTTTCTTTTATCAATTAAGGGAAGGTAAAAAGTACAAAAAAATTAGATTAAGGTAAGGGAGAAGGTTATGAAAAGGAAGGTATTAACACCCTTTCCATCCGTGATTATCTGGGCTCTTAGCTCTTAGATCTTTAAAAAATTGTGCTTACGTGTGTTTGACAAAATGTTTTGAAAAAGGCATTTGCTTTGACTTTATAATGATTCATGTAGGAATGTATACAAAGTGTTAGAAATGTTTCGTTTTGAAAAGTGTTTTAACTTTGACAAAGTGTGAGGTGTGAAAATATTTTGATAGAGCAAGCAACTAAAAGTCTTATTACCTACTCGAGAATTGGTGGTTTTCGTTGTTTTGTTCCTTTAGAATAGTGTTATCCATACCATTAGTTGATAGGTAGCCTTATTAGATGGATGGAGAAGGGACATTCGAAGGGACATCGGATGGTCATAGAAAGCAACTTGTAGGAAGTATCCTAGCACATTCGAAGGACTATCATCATTTTTGAGCAGCGATCGAGGTCAAGATCATGTATTCGGAGGCGACATGGGTCTTATGATCTTTGTATCGAAGGACTATGATGATTTGTTTTGAAGGCAGCGGTGCTAGAATACCTCTACGTTAGGGACTTGACCATTTGAATTCGTAAAACAGCGAGAGAATTACCTAAGGGGTGCATGTGTGAAAAGAGTGTGTCAATTCGGATATTTGGTCTTGAAATTAGAGTGAGCTATGCTCAATTTTATCTTGCCATACGCCCTAATTACTAGCAATTTATAGGGTGCGAAATTAAATGCGGAAAAGTAAAATCTGGAAAAGTAAAATGCGGAAAGATAAATCCTAAACTATTACATGGCTTTGGGACAGATACATAATTGAAAAATCACGGAAAATAAAAGTCCTAATTAAACTATTACATCCCAAAGGCAATTACATATATGAAAAGAAACGATAAAAATTGTCTAAAACGGAATAACACGTGAGCAGGATGAAAAATCGGAAATCTGAAATTGAATAAGAGGAAAATGTTAGTAAAAATAATAATTTTTGAATGAGAAAAATGTTTTCATGCTGGAAATAACATTAATATGCTAAAATAATTTTTTGGGATTTTTTGGAGTTAATTTAATAATTAAAAATCAATTAAAAGTGATTTAAATGATACAATAGAAATTAAATTAAATATGCATGCAAAAATAATATTTTTAATTTTATAAATTAAATAAACATTTTTCTAATGTGTATGCAAAAAATAAATATTTTTGGTATTTTTTAAATGCATGATAAAAATTATGAAAGATAAATTAAATTGTATGAAAAATATTAAATGGAAAATATGAAAATAGAAAAAATTGCAAACATGTGAAAAATGCTTTGCCATGGCTGGGATTCGAACTCAGGACATTCCCTTCACATGTCTTGCCTTTACCAACTGAACGGTGCGCACGTGTTTAGAAAGCGGGCGAATGGCTTGGCAGTGTCACCCCAATTTACCCGGATCGCGCCAACCTTCATCTTCTTCGTTTGAATTTTTGAAAGAAAGATAGCGTTGGCCTCGGTCGGACCTATAGTCTGCAAATCTCAAATCAAACACGGGCAATATAAATGACATTCAAAGGCATGGTTCGATTGGAAACATCGTTACGAACACGATGGTGGTGGTCTTTTGGTCCAATTTTTCCGTTTAAAGAAACCATAATTGAAACGAAAACCCTAACAATGGTGATTTCGTTTCTAGGCCATTAAAACACGATTGGGCTACCCGGATAGCTTGCAAACTTGATCGATCATGAACAAACAATCAAAAGTGTTAAAAATGCATGAATAATGAAATCGATTTTGAAAAAACATGAACAAACCAAATTCGGATTTCGTGATTCTTGATGCTTTTGGATGATGTAGGTCTAGAATCACTCAGGGTATCAAGGAATGTGTTTGAATGCTCAAAACCAATTGAAATCCACTAAAACTAGGGCTGGAAGTACCTTGAAGGACACGGTTTTTGACTTTTAGAATAGGGTTCTTGAGGCAATTTTTACATCTAATTCATGTGATATGCATTGTATATTTATAATGGATGGAAATTGAATGATTGAGGAACAAATAATGGTTAATCAATGCAAAGATCATTTGATTTTGTACAAAATCAAATCTTATCTTTGATCAATTTCAATCAAATTCTTGCCAAATCCATGATAATTTCGAAATTTGCCTTTATGGGTTACTTGGATCTCAAGAATGAGAGAAAAAATCAATTTGCAATTAATTTTGATTTTATACTTTATTTTTGAATTTAATTTGTATTTAAATGAATAAAATCAAATTAAATAGAAAAATAAAGTTAAAATTCGTGGCATTGGGCTTGGATGTTCCTAATTGTATAAGGAACAAGTTTGAATGAAGAAAACTAGGCCCATTTGCAAAAAAATTATTTTACAAGTATCTCTCTTTGTGCACTTCTTCAAAATTGCCCAACTTACACAAGTGTATTTTGCTCAATTTTCCACATTTTGAGTGTTCTTGGACTTTTGAGAGAAAGAGTCCTCTAACCAACCTCTTTGGTTTCATCTCAATTGGAGTTTCCATGCTCAATTTATCTTCAAGACAAAATGTTGACTTTTTGTTGACTTTGAAAAGGACCTGTAATGTTTTGATCCACACCTTCCAAATGAAGCATTTTTTGAACATTCTTGTGAGACATGAAGTTGTAGAGAATTGAATTTCCTTCAAAACAAAGGTGGTGGAAAAATTTACGAGAAAGTATGAAGAAGTTATGCTCTGTCAAAGTTCAGTTGACTTTTCACTAAAAAACCCTAATTTAGAAAGTTTGACTTTTGAGCAAATCTTGAGTTTTCTTGATGAATCATGATCAACCCTTGATCAAATGATGAATGTAACTTCAAAATGAGGATGTTGACAAAAAATTATGAAGTTTGATTGTATGTTGCCATAGTTGACTTTTGTCCAATATAGCGATTTTCAACCATCGAGCAATTATGGGAAACTTGACTTGTGAAGCTTGAAACTTGACATGGAGAATATTTGAAGCATATGAGGAGGCATGATGAACATTGGAGATGTTGGAAGTCCATCTTGATTTGAGAATTTCCAAACCCTAGTTTGGGTTGATTGTCTAGGAGAGGGTTTATCTGATCAACCCTTGAGGAATCCTTGGGTATGGGTGTATGAAATATCTTGAGAAGTAGGAGGGCAAATTTTGGGGTATGACAGCTGCCCCTGTTCAATCTTCTTGTACTGGAAGGGTTAGATTGGCGTGTTTGCCTTGTGACTGGAGGTAGAAGATGATTGAACACTCGAGTACACCTGAAAATTTGCACTCGCTGTTGGCTGATGATGCGGGAATGGGCTTATAGATGCCGTTCGGAGAAGTTGGAGACTTTGCTGGGGGAATGAGTCATACGCTAGACTCGAGATTGTTGATAGGAGAACTGTCGGGGATGGGCTTAAGATGCCATCTGGAAAGATCGGTGTTGAGGAGTGAGCCGTACGCTACGCTCTGTAGACGTTTCCGGGAGTGGAAGGAGCATGGAGATGGGCTTAAGATGCCATCCGGAGGTCGTCGTTAGACTTCGTGCTCATCTTTGAATGAAGTCATTGGTTTGTATTGGTTTTAACTAAATATACGACATCACGAAAGTGGAGAAGTGTTGACAAGTAGTCGGAGATGGGCTTAAGATGCCATCCAAACAGGCGGGTCATATGCTAGACTACGTGGTTCTTTGATAATAAGAGAGGCGAGAATACATCTTAGGTCTTGAATACTACGGGGATAGTAGTTGGCGAGAAGGTGGACAACTTCTGTTGTGCTTGGTTATTGATCTAATGCATTATCGGAGGATAACTTGTGATCGTTCGAGATAGTTTTCCGTCTAACCGGGCATTAATCACGGATGTTGTGGGAGGACAACAAGGTCGTTCGATAGTTCTCCATCATGATTGGTGTTAATCTTGGACGGTTGTGGGAGGACAACTAGGAGTGATCTTCAGATAGTTCTCCGTCGGATTGGTATTAATCTTGGACCGATTTGTCGAGTGATTTTCACTGTTTTGGAGAAAACAAGAGAAACTTTGATAGAAAACTTTGTTAGTCTTATGCAAGTATGATGCATGACGATGTGTATGAATGACATATGCATACATTATGACTTTATGAGAAATGTATGAATGATAGATGTTGTGGTATTTCAAAACATATCCATCTTGAAGAAGATGCGGATGTTACGCTTGAGGATTCGACACATTTGGGAATGGAGCGGATGGAGACCACGAGAAGAAAACTTTGACTCCTCCGATGCACTATCGACCAAGTCTTGGGCCTAGATATTGTTGAGGATGGTGAGATTGGAAACACGTTGTTGAGGATCTCATTCATAGAACCTGTGGGGAAAGTGCAGGAGGTACTCATTGGGGATCTTGCGTGTAAATCCTCTGGAGAGTATTTGATAGTTGCTTGGACCGGGTTAGAAGGATGCGGGCGGTTGACATCTCTGTGAGAATAAAAGATGTAGGTTTCCTCCGATGCACTATCGACCAAGTTTCAGTCTGAACAACTGCTTTGGAGAAAGGGGGTGTGGAGAGATATCTTGTTGGGGATGAATACTTGGTAGGATGAAATGCTATTGCTTGAAATTGATGTAACACAATTTTAGTTGAGTGGAATCCTTTCTTGAATTCACCTCTACTCCATTGGGAAGCTTTGTGGTGAGTGACACTCCTGTGGGGGATCATGTTCTGTGGGGAAATGCATTGGTGACTTTCGTCGTCATCTCAATTCCTGGAACCTGTAGCAATTACTTTGTTATGTTTACTTTTCGTATGCTTGTGACTAGATTTTTATTGTTAAATGCATATAATCATTCAAAGCAAGCGTTGGACTTTATGCAAAACAACAAAATTGTAAAGAGAAAGAAACTTGTATTTATTTGAAAGGTGGCGTATGGCCAAGTAGTTTGTACACAAGAAGCGTAAAAGCTATCGGAAACAATCTCGTTAAGTTCAACTATGCTAGTACTCATATATTTCGACTATCTCATCTCCTTCTTTGTCGATAGAAAGTGAGTGGATTGATTTTAGCCATTTGAATCTTGAATCTTGATAGTAGTACGGAAGAAAATGATCGGGCGAGACATAGTAAATGCAGCTTAAATCTAACTTTTGCCTAGACCGCCCTTTCGGGTTTCGGTCTCTGGGATACCCTTTTTGCCCAAACCGCCTTTTCAAGTTTTCGACTTGCCGGGTGTACATGTTTTGTATATATCCTTAACTTTTACGAACCTCTTTGGTTAGTCGGGATGCCCTTATTTTTGCCTAGATGCACACCTAGCGGGTCTCTTTATCGTAGATTTTTTGACTTTATGCGTTCACGAGGTGTGGGAAGTCTTCACCATCCATGGTGCTAAGTATCATAGCTCCTTTGAAAATCTTGTTTGACTACAAATGGTCCCTCATGGGTGGGAGTCCACTTGCCCCTAGGATCACCTTGTGGAAGGATGATGCGCTTGACTACTAGATCAGGCTTGGTAGACTCGATTGCTTGACTTTCTTGTTAAATGCTTTGATCATTCGTTTCGATAGATCTATCCATGGCGGATGGATGCGAGTCGCTTCTCGTCAATCAAGTTGATCGATCAAGGCGAGTTTGGATCAATCGTCTTCGCCTCTTCTGCGTCTGGAGGACTACGGTTGAGGTATGGACCTCGATTGGTAGGGCGCCTCCATACAAGTATACAAGAGAGAAGGGTTGCCCATTGATGTTAATCTTGTAGTCACGATAACCATGAAGAGCAAATGGTAACATCTCATGCCAATCTTTGTAAGTTCTTGTCACGTATGATCTTTTAATGTTCTTGTTGGCGGCTTCCTGGCGCCATTCATCTTAGGTCGATATGGAGAAGAATTGTGATGCTTGATCTTGAACTGCATCGAGTTCGGTGATCATCTTATTGTTGAGATTAGGCCGTTATCTGTGATAATCCTTTCGGGTGCCATGCCGAGATAAGATTATGCTTGATGAAGCGAGCCTGACATTCTTGGTAACAGGCAGACGAGGCGCCTCTACCCACTTGGTGAAATAGTCAATTGCCACAAGGATGAAGCGATGTCCATTGGGCGGTGGGCAGTTTCTCTCCGATCATGTCAATGCCCCACATTGCAAAGGCCAAGGAGCTGTTAGAACATTGATCTGGAGTGCGTGCACTTTTCGGCATAAATCGGAACTTGTGACAAGATCGGCGTGCGGTGACAATCGACTTCCATGGTGGACCAATAATAACTTTGTTCTCAAAATCTTCTTAGCCATGGTGTGTCCTTTGGAGTGGGTACCAAATACGCCTGTGTAACTCTTCCATGATACGTTCATTTTTTGGTCCATGGTAGATGCACTAATCGTGATTGCGCTTGTATAAGATGTCGTTCTTTGAGGAAGAATTTGGATGCAAACCTTCTCAAAACTTCTTATCATTGAGATGCCCCTGGATATTCACAGTCTCAAGATACCTCTTCACGTCGTAGTACCAAGGTTTCTCTTAATATCAAGCTCATAACAATCTGTGGTTGTCAAACTTCTCAATGATGATCAGGGAGCCTCGTTGTCCCATCGACCTTGAACATAGGCGACATAGTAGCTAATGCGTTTGTGATTCTCTTCTCGTGGAATATGATTGAAAGTGATCTCTTGAGTAGGGGATCAAACATAGAACATGCTCTCGATATGGAATGAGATTCGGATGCTTCGTATCCCTCCATAATTTGTTGATCACCAAAGTGAGTCTCCATACACTTGCAAGAATTTGATTCTTAAGTCAATAGTAGCTTTGATACCCATGATGCGCCGTGTTCGGCCATGTTGTTAGTGCAAGCTGAAACATAATCTGGCGGTGAAAGGCGTGTGTCCGCTGAAGGATATAATGATGGCGCCGATGCCATTGCCAAGTCGTTTGAGGCTCCATCAAAGACCATGGTCCATCGGGATCCTTGTTCGGGTCCTTAAATGCGGGCACGGTTCTTCTGTCTGTAACTAGTAAAACATCTTTGTTTGGAAATTCAAGCGCATAGGCGATAGTCATCTACGGCTTGATGAGCCAAATGATCGGCTACTACACTTCCTTTGATCGCTTTAGAAGTGTCTTGGATGTCATACTCGGTCAAGATCATCGCCATCTTGTTATTCTTCGGAGAGCGGCTTCTCAAATATGTATTTTATCGGATCCATCTTGAAATCAACAAGGTAGTGTGAGTCAACATATCTTTGTCTTAGTCGTGACCCAATCAATGCGCAAGTTTTCTTTGTGAGTATCTTGTTTCACGATCGGTAAACTTTTGCTAAGGTAGTATATTGCATACTCTTTTCGACCAGACTCGTCATGTTTCCCCAACACACCCCATTGAGTTCTCTAACACTTCAAGTACATGATAAGAGGTCTTCCTTGACGGCATCGGGATAGGAGGATTACGTAGGTACTCCTTGGTTTTGTCAAAGCGATCTAGAAATCGTCGTTCCATTCTACCACTTGATCTTTCTTTAGTAACTTGAAGATTGGCTCACAAGTAGCGATTAGGTGTGCGATGAATCGGCAATGTAATTCAATCGGCCCGAAACCTCGACTTCCTTCTCGGTGCGGGGGCTGGCATCTCTTGAATGGCTTTAACCATGGCGGGGTCAACCTCGATACCTTTTCCCGGCGACAAACCCTAGGAGTTTTGGATCGACTCCAAAAGTGCACTTGTTAGGATTGAGTCTTAGTCATGCTTCTTCAACCTATCAAGCAGTTTACGCAAATGTTCTTCTTGATGCGTGATCGAGCTATCATATCGTCGGCCTCTATCTCGTGATGAATCATGTCATGAAATAATGTCACCATAGCATAAGTGGCGCTGCGTTCTTTAGCCAGCATAACTTTGTGAAGAAGTGCTTTGTATAAGTAGTCTTCTCCATGTCTTGAGCCATTTTGATTTGATTGTAACCGGAGAAACCATCCATGAAGGAAAAACCTTATCTTGGTGTTGTCAACGAACATCAATATGAGGAAGTGGAAAATCGTCTTTCGGACTTGCTTTGTTCGGATCTCGTAATCCACACATTGTACCTTGCCATCCTTCTTAGTACGGGTACCACATTGCAACCATGGATAAGATGTGACTAAGAACTTGAGCGCCCGGCTTTGATTTTCTCGACATCTTAGGGCATCGTGAACCTTCTATTTCAGGAAAACCCTCTTTTGTCGGCAATCGGTGTACTACAATATCAATGTCTAAACCCGCATGTCTTCGTGTGACCAAGCAAAAACCTCAATATAGTCTCGTAGCATCGAACCAATCTTTCTTTAACACTTTTCTCAAGACCCGCTCTATCTTGATCTTTTATCTTTATCGGTACCCAAATTCACAATCTCAAGCGGCTCTTAGGTGGTTGTATATCGCTCTTCTTCTTGTGTGACTGACAAGTTCTCCACACTTCACAATCTTCCTCACTTCGTCTTGGCTTGGTAGATCGGATTATCGAAGTCATATTTAGCAATAGCATTTGTTATCAGAGATTCGGAGTGATTACGGTATATCACGTGGGTGTGTGTAAGAAACACATAGCTTTTGAAGGGTGATAAAGTAAAGGAAGAAAACAACAATTGAATGTAAAGTCCAACGATTTTATTGAATGAAAATATGCAAATGACGGATAATAACCCTCACACAAGCCACGATGCCCGGGGCACTAGGCTTTAGAGTTTATTGTTCAAAACATAGAAAATACGAAAAGTAAAACAAAAACAGGCAATTACTCTGTCTAAAGGAGATCGGTATAGCGTCTTGGTCTTCCAATTCTTTGAGTCCGTTGTCGGAGTTGGGAAGATCCACTGATGTCGAAGTCGTTATCGTCGTCTTCTATATGGATTCCACTCTGATCGGAAAGGAAGTTGACCGTAGCGTTCTCGGTATCATCTTCGACCTTTGATGGTGAAGCCTAAACCACTCTTGTCGGTTGAAAGGAAGATCGGGGCTGTCCCCAAATAGTACTACCTCCTTCAACAGCACTTGAGCATCTTTTATCCTAGGAGCTTTAGCAACCGGGGTGATAAGAGTCAAGGGCATGACTCGGGGATTGTTTCAAAGTTTGTGGGGTTTCGATGAATTCACCTTCCATTTCGAGTATCGAATGATGAATATTGACCATATATTCTTCTTCACCACATCTTGTAACAACCTTTCCTTTCACGGGTATTTCGGTTCGATGCAAGGTAGAGGTATGACCTTTGCCCATGTATCCAGGGCGTCCAACTAGGCAAGTAAAATGGACGGATGTCCATGACAAAGAGTGGAATCAAAAGTGCGGAACCGACTTTAGATGATGAGCTCTCAATCTGTTCGTTTAGAACCATCAAAAGCTCTCACAATAATGTCAGGGTTTGAACCAATCCTTCAACATCGAGTCGATCAAAGCGGTCTTGGAAGGATATTGAGAAGCGGTATCCACCAAAACATGATACAATGTAATGCCCTTGCACTCAGCGAGATGTGCAAGGCTTTGTTATGTTCTTTCAGAGTCAAATCAACATCGAGAGAAGCCTAGGCCGTTGTTGGCGAGGCTAGCAATACAAACTTCAAATGATCGGTAGTAGTGTCTTGCGATGCGTGAGCATTCTTGAAACTTTACTAAGGCGTTAGCATGAGCCTCGAAGCAAGAGTAGAGCAAGCATGGAGATCTTGGAAGATCATCCTACTATTCCACAATGTTGTAGTCACTCTTTTTGATAATCTTGAATTTCCTCCATTTCTTGTTTGGAGGTGTCTTGATAACTTCCTTTGGCACTACGGTTGAGCGGGATGAGTCCTTTGGTTCTTTCCCTCTAGCTTGGGAATGGGTTAAATAATTGGAATCTTTGGAGTCATGATGTCTTTTGGAGGAGAGATTTTTGGAGAAAATACTCTTGGTTCTGTCACTGCTTGATCCGGTGATGTTGTCAATGTCAGGAATGGTAGTTTCAATAGTAAGATCTTCAATGGTCAGAGGGTCTTGCTTGACGCCATGATAGTGACATCGGATCCATAATTCAAGGAATAGCTTTGTCGGAGGAATATGGGCGGTGGGAGAAGTAATGATGAGAGGTGCCACTCTAGCACGAGGATTAGCGAGAGGAAATCCTTATAGTGTTAACATCAGCATAGTCTTCTGGGAAATCGTCACCCCATCCGGTCGCCTTAACATCTTCAATAGGAATTTTGTAGCTCTCAGGAACAGTATACTTCACCATGTAATCGTATTTTCCACTTGGCTGCCCCAAGGTATCCCATGCAGGCAGTGCGCTTCATTCACATCTTGATCTTTAGTTTCCTAGACATGTCTTCACACGGACTCTCCTGGCGGTTTTAGGAATAGTATTTCACGGTTATCCATCATGCCCGAACCGTCTTCTCAACCAAGCACAACCATGGCCACCAGCGACAATTCTCTGGGCATCTGGATTGACACCGACTTGCGCAAATTCTTCTTAAGATCATCGAGGAGGTCAGTCATCTATGTTGAACACGTAAGTATCTTCACCAACAGCATTGGAACTTTTGTCATGGTTAGGCATAGGCGCATTGATCACATTCGGAGTCTCAAAAGGGGGATCAAACTCAATGCTTAGCTTCAATCATATCTTGAATTTTGTTCTTGAGCCCAGCGTTGTCAATGTCGTGCCACAGGCTGTTGGAATGGTAAGCACACTTAGCATTAGGATTGTATCGCGGAGAGGAAGTGTTGACGCTCTGAGGAGGATCCTTCAAAGTAATCAACTCTGCTTTCAACATGTGTTGCAAGGCTTGCGACAATGGCATGTTGATCTTAAGCTCTTCGTGGCGCATTCGACTCACGTGTTGTCTCGTGAGGTTGTCTTGATGTAGGATTAGAGATCTGCGCCCCCAGTTGAGCGCGGTCGGTCTTGGCTCGGCTTTTCTAACCATATCAGACATTAACTTCTTTCTTACCACCAAAAGATCTCTTGCGACATTTGAAGATGACTCTACATGAATCTTCCACTCTTGATACCGGCTTCAATCGTTCTCTGTCAATATCAGCTCGGTGAATCCGGTGAAGAGTTTCAATCGGTGATTGAAGAGCGGGCTGTCGGTTCCCATAAACATATCAACCAACTCCCTATTGGACAAGGGTGGTTGAACTCTGCCTGCTAGGTCTCTCCATTTCTGAGCATACTCTTTGAACTTCTCATCACGACCCATAGACATGCTCTCTGTAGTTGCATGCGAGTGGGTGTCAATTCAGCATTGTACTCATACTATCTGTAGAAAGCATCTGCTAAGTCACTCCAAGTGGATCGGTCATTCTCTAGCTGATAATACCACTCCAACTGAGTTCCGGACAAACTCTCTTGAAAATAGTGCATCCACAACTTTCTGTCATCAGTGTGGGGGTTGATCTTCTGGACATAGGACTTCAAGTGCAGTTTCGGACAAGAAATGCCATTATATTTGGCAAAAGTTGGAACTTTGAACTTGGGAGGAATCACCACACCAGGGAAAAGACTTAGATCATCAAAATTTAGTCCTGACATCTTCAGATTTTCCACATCATTCAGACGGTCTTCAAGTTGCTTGTACTTGTCATCTTCATCAGAGTACTGGCTATAGTCGGAGCGATCCTCTCTCTCCTTCTCAGGCTCGCGCTGGTCATCTTCATTATCCTTGACACTTCCCTCATTCTTGACACTTCCTTCAGAGAGCTCTATTCGACTGACCACTTTAGGACCACCTTTGTAGCGTCTGCCCATGTTGAGAAGACCGACGACCTTCTTCTTTCTGTTGATGAGCTTCTTCAGATCTTCTTGGCCTTGGACCAAGCTAGTGAACATCTCTTGGCCGAGCATTCGAGCACGGAGATCTTTGTGGTGTTCAAGAGCCATTTCTGCTAAAATAAATAGCGAGAAAATGAGAAAACCAATCTTCAATGTACCTGTGATGCAATGTTATGCTATGATGTGCGATGTTTATGCAAATGCAATGCAATGTTTTCAAGGACCTTAGAGATTTAAATTTGTTAAACAAGCAATGAACAAACATTTATTAGTTCTCTTTTTATTCTTTTTCTTTTTAAGTACAAGAGATAGTTCAAAACAATAAAAGAAAAACATATAAATCCTAAAGCTCTAAGTCTCCCATGGGCGCTTCCTCTTGGTGTCGAGGTAGGCGTTGATGCTTCGCTCCTCGTGAAGTAGCTTGGTAAACTCTAACACTTTCTTCTCGCTTGCATAGCACTGAGCTTCAAAGGTATCCCTCTCTTCTTTAAGTTAAATCCAGGATCTCTTCAAGTCTTCAAAATCAGTAGGCATGTCAGGATGGAGAACGGTATAGGATTTGTCACCTATAGCAACAGGTTCCATAATTCTTGGTAAAGCAGTGAATGGCATCATTAGATTTTGAGCTCGAGCTCACCCATTTGAGGTAAGGTTCCCAAGGAGCGGAGTTTTGGTGCCCCAAAGTCTTGGTATCGATCTTCTTTACCATGCCCCAGCGTGTGAACCTTCGTTAAATACGGATCGTGGTTGTAGTCAAACACAATATCTTGGAGAAGCATATCATGAGGACCATCTCTTGAGCAAAACCAAACCGAGAGCTAGAGAAGGGTTGTAAGTAATACCTCCCTTATACCAAGTAGTGGTACATTAGGAATTCTCCTGCGCTCAATGAAGGTGAAATCCTTTTGAGAGAAAAGACTCAACGGATATCTGAATGAGAGAGTGACATTAACCTTTGAGACCATCTCAACCTTTGTTCATTCTTCAAAGCGATGGAGGAAGGTGCGAAATAAACCACCTGGAAAGTAGCGGTACACAACACATGAGAGTTCCTTGTCTTTTGATGATGCAGTGTGGAGAGAATGTAGGACATCTCCAAGTAAAGTAGGCACAGGATTGCGGGTAAGAAACAACTTGATGGCGTTGACATCTATGGCGATCGAGTTAGGGAATAGAACCAAACCATAAATTAGCAAGGTCACAATGTCTTGAATGCATGGAAAATCATAACTTTGAGGAATTCTCGGGCTTTCTTAATTAGGAACTTAGCAAGTAAACCCTTAACTCCGCTTCTTATTTCCCAATTGGCTTCATGTCGGCGCTTAAGATGTAAAGGCAATGTCTTCATACCTAGGAACCTTTTCTAGACCGTGAATGGAACTTGGTCAAGAATAGGTATCCCAAGTAACAGAGAACTCTTAAAGTAGGAACCAAGCGATAATCTGGAATGTAAAGCAATGGTGTTTTGGATCGAAGCTGGAATAGGACATGCATCATATCTTCTTCAAAACCGGAGATAACCAAGTCAAGTAGATAACCATGTCTTTTGATGGTGAGCATGATCGGAATTTAAAACCAATTCTTTGAGAAGGTATACCCATGAAGTTGATTCGGATAGTCTTTCTAGAAGCCATAATCCCTACAAAGAGCAAAGATAAATCCTAGGTCCTTGAAATAGTTAGAAATGATATGCAATGCGATGATGTCATGATGTCATGTTTAGCACACAAAACAATTCACACAATGAGCCTAGGTTTAAGGCTTGCATGAGGTATAGATGATTACCCCACCAAAAGTTTGAGTTGGTTCATCCTGTCCTATAATAGGGTTCTAGGAATCTCATATCTTTCTCGTGGCGTTTATTTCAATACGACTACCAAGTGGTCGACCGAAAATATCCCAAAAGTTTGATCTTAATGGCGTAGCATCGAGTATCGACCAACCTCGGTGCACCAGCCCATCTCACTATCTTCTAATGGCCAAGATGGGTCAATTAAGGTTCTAAAAGTTTAGTTAGTGCTTGATGACACCACGGAAGCCAAATACTATCCTCAACTTGGAAATGAAGAGTATCGGACATCCAAAGTGTCACACTAATGTAGCCATCATTATAAGTCATGACGATTTATTGCTACTTACCTAGAAGGAAACCGGATCGGGTGTAGGATCCCCAAATTTATAATACCCAAGCAACCCTTAAAGATAAAGCATGCAAGTCAAACAAAAAGCAATAAAGGTGATCTAAAATCCCTAAGGTATTCTCTCTTTAGGGTGTTTCCCAATCGCATGATTACATGTCTGGTGAACTGACTTTGAGATTTTGTATCGCAAATGTGCGGATAGCAAGAGTCGCCACCGACTTTTCTTTTATCCAATTAAGGGAAGGTAAAAAGTACGAAAAAGACCTTCGTTAGATTACGAGTAAGGGAGAAGGTTATGAAAAGGAAGGTATTAGCACCCTTTCCATCCGTAGTTATCTACGGCTCTTAGTTGCTCTTAGATCACTTTAAAATTGTGCTTTGTGTTTGACAAAATGTTTTGAAAAAGGCATTTCGCTTTGACTTTGTAATGATTCATGTAGGAATGTATACAAAGTGTTGAAATGTTTCGTTTTGAAAAGTGTTTAACTTTGACAAAAGTGTGAGGTGTGAAAAGTATTTTGATAGAGCAAGCAACTAAAAGTCTTATTACCTACTCGAATTGGTCGTTTTCGTGTTCCTTTAGAATAGTGCTATCCATACCATTAGTTGATAGGTAGCCTATTCGTTGGATGTAGAAGGGACATTCGAAGGGACATCGGATGGTCATAGAAAGCAACTTGTAGGAAGTATCCTAGCACATTCGAAGGGACTATCATCATTTTTCGTAGGCAACAATCGAGGGTCAAGATCATGTATTCGGAGGCGACATCGTGGGTCTTATGATCTTTGTATCAAAGGGACTATGATGATTTGTTTTGAAGGCAGCGGTGCTAGAATACCTCGTTCGAGGACTTGACCATTTGAATTCGTAAAGGCAGCGGGAAATTACCTAAGGGGTGCATGTGTGAAAAGTGTGTCAATTCAGATATTTGGTCTTGAAAATTAGAGTGAGCTATGCTCAATTTTAGTCTTGCCATACACGCCTAATTACTAGCAGTTTATAGGGTGCAGAAATTAAATTGCGGAAAGTAAAATGCGGAAAGATAAATCCTATGCTATTACATGGCTTTGGGACAGAGACATAATTGAAAAATGCGGAAAATAAAAGTCCTAATTAAACTATTACATCCCATAGGCAATTACATAATATGAAAAGCGATAAAAATTGTAAAAGCGGAATAACACGTGACAGATGAAAAATCGGGAAATACGAGGAAATTGAATAAGAGGAAAATGTTAGTAAAAATAATAATTTTTGAATGAGAAAAATGTTTTCATGCTGGAAATAACATTAATATACTAAAATAATTTTTTGGGATTTTTTGGAGTTAATTTAATAATTAAAAATCAATTAAAAGTGATTTAAATGATAAAATAGAAATTAAATTAAATATGCATGCAAAAATAATATTTTAATTTTATAAATTAAATAAACATTTTCTGATTTGTATGCAAAAAATAAATATTTTTGGTATTTTTTAAATGCATGATAAAAATTATGAAAGATAAATTAAATTGTATGAAAAATATTAAATGGAAAATATGAAAATAGAAAAAATTGCAAACATGTGAAAAATGCTTTGCCATGGCTGGGATTCGAACTCAGGACATTCCCTTCACAACGCGCTGCCTTTACCAACCGAACCAGCGTGCACACGTGTTTAGAAAACGGAGCGAATGGCTTGTAAACGAGTGTCACCCCTTGATTGCCCCAGATCACGCGCCAACCTTCATCTTCTTCGTTTTGAATTTTTGAAAAGATAGCGTCGGCCTCAGTGCGACGCTATAGTCTCTGCAAATCTCAAAATCAAACACAGGCAATATAAATGACATTCAAAGGCATGGTTCGATTGGAAACATCGTTCTGAACACGATGGTGGTGGTCTTTTGGTCCAATTTTTCCGTTTTAAGTAAACCCTAATTCGAAACCGAAAACCTTAACAATGGTGATTTTCGTTCTAGGCCATTAAAACACAATTGGGATACCCAGATAGCTTGCAAACTTGATGCTGATCATGAACAAACAATCAAAAAGTGTTAAAAATGCATGAATAATGGAAATCGATTTTGAAAAAAACATGAACAAACCAAATTCAGATTTCGTGATTCTTGATGCTTTTGGATGATGTAAAGGTCTGGAATCACTCCAGGGGTATCAAGGAATGTGTTTGAATGCTCAAAACCAATTGAAATCCACTGAAACTAGGGCTGCAAGTACCTTGAAGGACACGGTTTTTTGACTTTTAGAATAGGGTTCTTGAGGCAATTTTTCTGTTCTAATTCATGTGATATGCATTGTATATTTATAATGGATGGAAATTGAGCTGATTTGAGGAACAAATAATGGTTAATCAATGCAAAGATCATTTGATTTTGTACAAAATCAAATCTTATCTTTTTTGATCAATTTCAATCAAATTCTTGCCAAATCCATGATAATTTCGAAATTTGCCAGCCTTTATGGGTTACTTGGATCCCAAGAATGAGAGAAAAAATCAATTTGCAATTAATTTTGATTTTATACTTTATTTTTGAATTTAATTTGTATTTAAATGAATAAAATCCAAATTAAATAGAAAAATAAAGTTAAAATTCGTGGCATTGGGCTTGGATGTTCCTAATTGTATAAGGAACAAGTTTGAATGAAGAAAAACTAGGCCCATTTGCAAAATTTTGATTTTTACAAGTATCTCTCTTTGTGCACTTGTTCAAAATTGTCCAACTTGCACAAGGTGTATTTTGCTCAATTTCCCATATTTTTGAGTGTTCTTGGACTTTTTGGAAAGCTCTAAGAGTCCTCTAACCAACCTCCTTGGTTTCATCTCAATTGGAGTTTCCATGCTCAATATATCTTCAAGACAAAATGTTGACTTTTTGTGGACTTTGAAAAGGACCTGTAATGTTTTGATCCACACCTTCCAAATGAAGCATTTTTTGAACATTCTTGTGAGACATGAAGTTGTAAAGAATTGAATTTCCTTCAAAACAAGAGGTGGTGGAAAAATTCCTGAGAAAGTATGAAGAAGTTATGCTCAGTCAAAGTTCAGTTGACTTTTCACTAAAAAACCCTAATTTAGAAAGTTTGACTTTTGAGCAAATCTTGAGTTTTCTTGATGAATCACGATCAACCCTTGATCAAATGATGAATGTAACTTCAAAATGAGGATTTTGACCAAATATTATGAAGTTTGACTGTATGTTGACCACATTTGACTTTTTGTCCAATACAACTGATTTTCAACCATCTGAGCAATTGTCTGAGGAAACTTGACTTGTGAAGCTTGAAACTTGACATGGAGAATATTTGAAGCATATGAGGAGGCATGATGAACATTGGAGATGTTGGAAGTCCATCTTGATCTGAGAATTGCCAAACCCTAGTTTGGGTTGATTGTCTAGGAGAGGGTTTGTCTGATCAACCCTTGAGGAATCCTTGAGTATGGGTGTATGAAATGTCTTGAGAAGTAGGGGGGAAAATTTTGGGGTATGACACGGTGCTCCTGTGTTGTTGGTTAAGAATAAAGAGGGTTCGATGAGACTATGTGT
Organism: Vicia sativa; assembly: GCA_021764765.1. Classification (NCBI taxonomy): domain Eukaryota; kingdom Viridiplantae; phylum Streptophyta; class Magnoliopsida; order Fabales; family Fabaceae; genus Vicia; species Vicia sativa. The sequence goes on along the minus strand of CM038795.1, from coordinate 268,599,106 downwards.
TGACTACAGGCAGTTGAACAAAGTTACAATCAAGAATCGGTATCCATTACCGAGGATTAATGATTTGATGGATCAACTAGTTGGAGCTTGTGTGTTCAGTAAGATTGATTTGAGGTCTAGATATCATCAGATTCATGTGAAGACGGAAGATATTTAGACTGCATTTAGAACGAGGTATGGACATTATGAGTATTCTGTTATGCCGTTTGGAGTTACTAATGCACCTGGTGTTTTCATGGAGTATATGAACAGGATATTTCATTCGTATCTTGATACATTTGTGGTAGCCTTTATTGATGACATCCTGATTTATTCGAAGAGTGATGAAGAGCATGCAGAACATCTTAGAGTTGTGTTGGAATTGTTGAAAGAGAAGAAGTTGTATGCGAAGTTGTCCAAGTGTGAGTTCTGGTTAAGTGAAGTAAGCTTTCTTGGTCATGTGATTTCCAAGATTGGTATTGTTGTTGATCCTACAAAGGTGGAAGCGGTATCTCGATTAGGAGCGCGAAGAATACGAAATCCGTAGTTTTCTTGGTCTTGCAGGTTACTATAGGAAGTTATTGAAGGATTTTTGAAGTTAGCTTTTCCATTGACTAAGTTGACCAGAAAGGGTCAAATGTTTGTTTGGGATTCTGAATGTGATAAAGGATTCCAAGAGTTGAAGAAGAGGTTGACTAGTGCTCCGATTCTGATTTTTCCGAATCCGACGGAATCTTTTGTTGTGTACTGTGATGCTTCGTTGATGGGTTTAGGTGGTGTTTTGTTGTAAGATAAGCAGGTTGTGGCTTATGCTTTGAGGCAGCTGAAGATTCATGAAAGGAATTATCCGACTCATGATTTAGAGTTGGCAGCTGTAGTGTTTGTTTTGAAATTGTGGAGGCATTACTTGTATGGTTCTCGATTCGAGGTATTCAGTGACCATAAGAGTCTGAAGTATCTCTTCGATCAGAAAGAGCTAAATATAAGGCATAGAAGGTGGTTAGAATTTCTAAAAGATTATGATTTTGGTTTGAATTACCATCGTGGTAAGGCAAACGTGGTTGCAGATGCCTTGAGTAGGAAGTCGTTGCATATGTCTATGTTGATGGTGCGTGAATTAGATTTAGTTGAACAATTCAGAGATTTGAGTTTAGTGTGTGAGACTACTTTTGATAGTGTTAAATTGGGTATGTTGAAGTTGACTAGTGGTATTCTTGAGGAAATTCGAACAGGGCAGAAATCTGATGTTGGCTTAGTTGATAGATTGACATTGATTAACCAGGTCAAGGAGGTGAATTCTGAATTGACGAGAACGGTGTTATGCGATTTGGTGATAGAGTTTGTGTTTCGGATATTGCAGAGATTAGGAAGAGTATTTTGGAAGAAGGACATCGTAGTGGATTGAGTATTCATCCCAGTGCTACTAAGATGTATCATGACTTGAAAAAGTTATTTTGGTGGCCTGGAATGAAGAAGGAAATTACTAAGTTTGTCTATGCTTGTCTGATTTGTCAAAAGTCAAAGATTGAACATCAGAAACCGTCGGGATTGATGGAACTGTTGTTTGTTCCGGATTGGAAATGGGATGACATTTCTATAGATTTTGTGTCTAGTTGTTATACCCCAAAATTTTCCCTCCTTTCTCTCAAGACAATCCATGGCTCTATATTCACGAAATCCACAAGGGTTGATCAGACAAACCCTCTTTTACACAATTAATCCAAACTAGGGTTTTGCTCCTCTCAAGCCAAGATGGATTTCCAAGGATTCAAGTGATCACCATATCCCATCATATTCATCAAGGTTTCATCATATCAAGTTCTAAGCCTTGCAAGTCAAAATTGCTCATCCAATTGCTCAGATAGCTAAAAATCAGCTATATTAGACAAAAGTCAACAGAACTTTGACCAAGCATAACTTTCACATACTTTATCATAAATTTTTCCACCAAAGATCATTTTGAAGAGAATTCAATTCTCTACAACTTCATGTCTCATAAGCTTGGGCTGGAAATGCATCATTTGGGAGTTATAGGTCAAAACATTACAGGTCCTCTTAAAAAGTCAACAAAAAGTCATCTTCTTGCAAAGAAATGTTCATGAGCATGGAAACTCCAATGAAAATTAAACCAAAAGGGTTGCTTAGAAGACATCTTGAGCTTTCTAAAAAGTCCAAGAACACCCAAAAATATGGAAAATTGAGCAAGATACAAATTGTGCAAGTTGAGCATTTTTGAGGAGGTGCATGAAGAAAAATACTTAGCAAGAGCAAATATTTTTCAAATGGGCCTAAGATTTTATGATTCAAACTTATTCCTAACATTATCAAGAGCCTCTAAGCCCAGCTACACGCCCTCCTTCCTTTTATTTTATTTATTTTTGAATTAAACTATTAAAATTCAATTTTAATCAAAATAAAATATTAAGACAAGGTACAAGGCATATGGGCTTGATATCCAAGTTCCTTGAGGTCCAAGATTGACAATGCAAGCTGGAAATTTCGTGCAAGAGAGTTTAAGGAAGATTGAGCAAGGAAAAGAAAGATTTGATTCAAAAATTCCAATCAAATATCTTTCATTCAATGCAATATATTTTACCAAGTTTGTTGACCTAATCTCTCGTCCTATATATACTTAACATCCTCACAAGACACAAGGATGAATGGGCAGCCTCTTACACAGATTGCTAGCCTTTTACAAACCCTAGAAATCTCTCAAATTTTTCTCAAAACTTGCAAAATCGTATTTCAATTTCTAGGCAGTTTCAAGCCATTCTAGCCATTCATTCGTGTTCCTGATGTTCCCAGGGATCGATTCAGGTTATTACACGATCCTAGAACGCTCCAGATCAAGCTTCCCACGCTGCTCCGATTTGGTAAATGTCTCAAAATCATTTTTCTCAATCCATGCATTACTAACTATTTTTGTATGTTTGTATGATCTCAGGATGTTGTTTAGAACAGATACAACGTGTTACATGTGAGCTTTAAGGCTTAAATCCCATGATGCCATTGTTAGGGCATAGAGCTATGAGTTTCGAACCCACTGATACAAGGACTTTTAGGCTATAAAAACACCACCATTGGATTCCTAGGGTTCGAATTAGGGGGTAGGGTCCTTTATTTGCATTTATCTTGATTATTTTGCGGGATCTAAATTCCGATGGCGGAGAGAAGGCATGGAGCCTTGCTCTGTGCTTGATTCGAGGAGCCAACAACACATACATATTCATGAGTACAACAGTATGAATGGATGTATCACCTCCCAGTTCACCTTCTTGTATATGTCACTCTTTATCTCTCAGGTTGTGGGTTCAAACCCCACCTTTTGCTATTTTATTTTCATTGTCCTTTTTTACAGATTTTAGAGTCTCCAGAAGGAAAAGCCTCGAGCTCCAACCACGGGTCTCCCACTCGAGCTCCGACTTGGGTCTCCCACCAGGCTCCAACGGGTCTCCCCCATAATCCTCTAGAACTCCGACACGGATGGCCCCAAATGAGAAGTCCCGAAGCTCCGACACGGACATCGATCCGAGTCCCGGAAGCTCCGACTTCTAGATCCTTTCGGCGCGGACACCCGGAAGGTCCAACTTCTAGATCTTTCCAGCATTAGAACCCCCAGAAGCTCCAGCTTTTGGACGCCTCCAATAGCAGAACCTCCAGAAGCTCCAGCTTCTAGATCCTTTCAGATACATAAGGTCCAACTTCTGGACACGCTCGTGAGTTGCACGAAACTCCGGTTTCTAGATGCCTGACTCCACTCTCGAAGGCCCGACCGCGAAGCTCTCTTTTACCTTTTTCTTTGATTTTTATTTATTTTCTGCTTTCTATCTTAATTAATTCATTAATTTAATTAGTAATTAGGTTAATTAATTAGGCTAATTAAATAATTTCACAAATAACTTTTTATGCTTTTAATTAACTTAATTAGTTAATTTAGGTTAATATTCATTAATTCTTTTTCTTAATTAAATTAAAATCAATTAGAAATAGGTTTTTTCTCACATAAACTCTAAATTTCAAAATACCAAAAATACTAGGATTTAGTTTTTTCACTTAGATAATTTTTTTTCTTCTTTGCTATTTATTTTCTTACATTTTAAATTCTAGAAAGGATGTATAGGTTGCAAGTTTATTTTCATGTAATAGCGTAGGATTTTATTTTCCGCCTTTACTTTCCGCATCCCCTATTATGTATCTGCCCCAAAGTCATGTAATAGCGTAGGACCTTTACATTTCTGCAATTTACTTTCTGCACTTATTAACTGCTAGTAACTAGGCGTGTATGGCAAGATTAACTTAATCAATATAGATCACTAATCACAAGATAAATATTTTAAAACAACACACCTTCTTCACACATGCACACCCTTTAGGGTATCCTCTCTCGTTACCTTACAAAACAATGGTCATGTCCCTCGAACGTAGGGATATCTTAGCTAAGACGTTCACGAATAATATCATCACAATCCCTTCGACTTAAAAGATTATAGTCCCTCGATGTTGCCCTACGAATACATGATCTCGTCCCTCGGATGTTGCCTACGAAAGTGATGATCGTCCCTACGAATGTGCTAGGATATCCTTCAAGTTGCCTTCTATGACCATCCGATGTCCCTTCGAAATGTCCCTTTTACATCCAACAAATAAGATTATCTATCAACCCATGATATGGATAGCCTTATTTTAAAGGAAAGCAAAATAACATGGAAACGACCATTCTGAGTTGGTAAAAATAAGTCTCTTTTGCTTGCTCAACCAAAACATTTTCGCACCTCACACTTTCTCAAAATCTATTTGAACACTTTGTATACATTCCGGTGAATCATTACAAAGTTCCTTTTCCAAAACAAAAAACATTTCCAAACACTTCGTATACATTTCAGCGTGAATCATTACGAAGTCAAAGCGAAATGCCTTTGCAAAACATTTTCAAACACACACACAAAAAGCAATTTATAAAGTGAGCTAAGCAATTAAGAGCCCGTAGATAACTACGGGATGGAAAGGGTGCTAACACCTTCCCTTTCCATAACCACCTCCCTTACTCAGAATCTAACGAAGGTCTTTTCCTATTCTTTTCGCCTTCCCTTAATTGGGTAAAAGAAAAGTCGGTGGTGACTCTTGTTATCCGCAACATTTGTGATCAAACGCAAAAACAAACAGGTCAGTTCTCCCACCGTGTTACAGAACTGGCGACTCCACTGGGGAAAATAAAGAGAGGTTACCTTAGGGTTTTTAGATCACTTTACTACTTTCTATTTGATTTGTATGCTTTACTTTTAAGGGCTGCTTGGGTATTATACTTGTGGGGGATCCTACACCCGGATCCAGGTTTCCTTAGGTAAGTAGCAATAAATCTTCGCGACCATTAGGCGTATACTGAAACGGTCAACATGATGGCTACGTTAGTGCGACACTTTGGATGTCTCGATGCTCCTCATGTTCAGTTGAGGAAAGTATTTGGCGTCTACGTGGTGTCATCAGGACTAACTCAACTTTTAGAACCCTAATTGACCCATCTTGGCCATTAGAAGGTAGTGAGATGTCCGGCTTCGGTGTAGATTGAGGTTGGTTGATACTCGATGCTACGCTCATTAAGATTCGACTTTCGGGATGTTTTGGTCGACCACTTGGTAGTCGTATTGAAATAAAGCCTACGAGAAAGATCAATGATATGAGATTCCTAGAACCCGGTTACTATTATAGGACAGGTTGAACCAACTCAAACTTTGGTAGGGTAGACACCTATACCTCATGCAAGCCTTAAAACCTAGGGATATTGTGTGAATTGCTTGTGCTTGTTACTTGTTTTAAACATGACATCATGACATCATAGCATCATAACATCATACCATTTCTAACAATTTCAAGGACCTAGGGATTTACCTTTGTTCTGTTTTGTAGGAATTATGGCTTCTAGGAAGACTATCCGGATCAATTTCATGGGTATACCTTCTCAACTCAAAGAATTGGTCTCAGAAATTCCTGATCATGCTCAGTTCATCAAAAGACACGGTTATCTACTTGACTTGGTTATCTCCGGTTTTGAAGAAGATATGATGCACGTCATATTCCAGTTCTTCGATCCGAAACATCACTGTTTTACATTCCTAGATTATCAGTTGGTGCCTACATTGGAAGAGTTCTCTAAGCTACTTGGGATACCTATCCTTGATCAGACGCCATTCACCGATTTAGAAAAAGCTCTGAAATACAAATTCATCGTATCTGCATTACATCTAAAGCGATCAGACATTGAAGCTAATGGGGAGACAAGAAGCGGAGTTAAGGGTTTACTTGCCAAGTTTCTGATAAAGAAAGCTCGAGAATTCCTAAAGGCTATGAGTTTCCATGCATTCGAAGACATTTTGGCCTTGCTAATATACGGTTTGGTTCTATTCCCTAATCCAGATCAGTTCATAGACGTGAACGCCATCAAGATATTCGTCACTCACAATCCAGTGCCTACCTTACTTGGAGACATCGTACATTCCCTCCACACTCGTACTATCAAAAGACAAGGAACTCTCGTGTGTTGCATACCGATACATTCCAGGTGGTTTATTTTGCACCTTCCTCAATCGGTAATAAAGAACGAGCAAAGATTAAAGTGGTCTCGAAGGTTGATGTTTCTCTCTCATTCACATATCCGTTGGTGTCTTTTTTCTCAAAAGGACTTCACTTTCATTGAGCGTTGTGGGGAATTCCCTAATGTACCACTCCTTGGCATAAGTGGAGGTATCACTTACAACCCTTCTCTAGCTCTACGTCAGTTTGGTTATGCACGAAGAGATGGTCCTCATGATATGCTTCTCCAAGACATTGTGTTTGACTACAACAACGATCTCCAGAACTACCATCGAAGATTTGTGCACGCTTGGGGCATGGTAAAGAAGACTGATACCAAGACTTTGGGACAAAAAATTCCATTCTTTGGGAACCTTACCTCAAATGGGTGCGAGCTCGAGCTCAAGACCTCATGATGCCATTTACAGGTATTCTACCAATGATTATGGAACCTGTTTCTATAGGTGATGAACCCTATACCATTCTCCATCCGAACATGCCTACTGATTTTGAAGACTTGAAGAGAACATGGATTCAGCTCAAAGAAGAAAGAGATGCGTTCAAAGCTCAGTGTTATGCAAGTGAGAAGAGGGTATTAGAGTTAACAAAGCTACTTCACGAGGAGCGAGACATCAACACCTACTTCAACATAAAGATAAAGCGCCCTTGGGAGACCTGAAAGCTTTAGGAGTTTCTTTTTATGTCAAAAAAAAAGCTTTCCCTTGTACTTAATAAAGAGAAACTAATAAAGAGTTTGTTCGTGCCTGTTTAACAAATTTAAATTCCTAAGGTCCTTGAAAACATTGCATTGCATAACATCGCATATCATGGCATAACATCTCATAACAGGTACATTGAAGACCTGCTTTCTTATTCTCTTGCTGTTTATAACAGCACAAATGGCTCTTGAACAGACTGTCAAAGATCTCCAGGCTCAGAATGTTCAATTCTAAGAGATGTTCACTGGCTTGGTCCAAGGCCAGAAAGATTTGAAGAAGCTCATCACCAAAAAGAAGAAGACCATCGGTATCCTCAACATGGGAAGAAATCACAAGGGTGCAGCTAGGGTGGCCAGCCAGTTCGAAATCTCAGACAAGAGTGGTGGCGAGGAAGTATCAAAACGATAAAGGAAGCCATCATGGGTCTAAAACAAATATGAAGACTATGTGAACGAGCAATATCCTCCTGACCACGACAAGTACAAGTAACTTGAAGACCGTCTGAATGCTGTGGAAAATCTGAAAATGTCCGGGCTGAACTTTGATGATCTGAGTCTTGTTCCTGGCATGGTAATTCCCCGCAAATTCAAGGTTCCTACCTTTGCCAAGTACGATGGAATCTCTTGTCCGAAGCTACATCTGAAGTCCTATGTTCAGAAGATCCATCCTCATACTGAAGACAAGAAATTGTGGATCTATTTCTTTCAAGAGAGTTTATCCGAAACTCAGTTGGAGTGGTATTATCAGCTAGAGAGTACCCACATTCATACCTGGAATGACTTAGCAGATGCTTTCTACAAGCAATACCAGTACAATCTGAATTGGCACCTACCCGCATGCAACTACAAAGTATGTCTATGGGTCGTGACGACAAGTTCAAGGAATATGCTAAGAAATGGAGAGATCTAGCAGGCAGACTTCAGCCACCCTTGTCCAATAGGGAATTGGTTGACATGTTTATAGGAACAGCGGGCCCATTCTTCAATCATCGATTAGAAATTCTTCATTTGGATTCACCGGTGATATTGACAGTGGCGTATTGAGCGGGAATCAAGAGCGGAAAAATATAGGTAGAGTCATCTTCAAATCTTGCAAAGAGATATTTTGGTGGTAAGAAAGAAGCCAATTCCGTGTATGGTCATAGGAGCCGTGACAAAGCGATCGTACTTAATGCGTGGGGCGGTTGTGATCTCTAATCTGCCTGAGCACAACCTCAGCGAGACAACACGCGTAGCGAGCGCGCCACGAAGATGGTTTACAAAGATCAATATGCCATTGTCTCAAGCACTACAACACATGTTGAAAGCGGTGATTACTTTGAGGATCCTCCTCAACACGTCAATACTTCCTCTCCAAGTACAATTCTAATGCGAGGTGTGCATACCACTCCAACGAAGCACGACACCAATAAGTTGGGCTAAAGAACAAGATTCAAGACATGATTGAAGCAAGGGAAATTGAATTCGACCCTCCGTTGAAACTCGAATGTGATCGGCGCACCAATGCACGCCATGGTAAAAGTTCCAATGCAATTGATGAGGACTCTTATGTTTATGATGTGAACATGTTGACCATTCCTTTGATGACTGTTAAGAAAGATTTGCTACAAGCCGGTGTATTTCCAGGATGCCCTGACAACTATCGTTGGTGTGCATATGAATCAGACGGATGTGCTTGGTTGAAAAGGCGTATTCAATGCATGACGGACAACCAAGAAGTGTTATTTCTGAAACCACCATCTATGGAGAATCTGTGTGAAGACATTTCTAAGAATCTGAAGATCGAAGATGTAAGCGAAGCCATACCAGAAGTTTGGGATACCTTGGGGCAGCCAAGTGGAAAGTTTGATTTCATGGTTAAGTATAACGCTCCTGAGAGCTATAAGATTCCTATCGAGGATATCAAGGCAACCGGATGGGGAGACGATTTCCCAGAAGACTATGCAGATGTGAACACAATAAGGAACACCTCCGTCGATCCTGTGCCTAGAGTGGAACTTCTCATCATTACCTCTCCCAGACCAGTACCATATTCCACTGACAAAGTGTAATACGGTGAACTGACTTTGAGAATTTTTGTATCACAAATGTGCGGATAGCAAGATTCGCCACCGACTTTTCTTTTATCCAATTAAGGAAGGTAAAAGTACGAAAAAGACCTTCGTTAGATTCGAGTAAGGGAGAAGGTTATGAAAAGGGAAGGTATTAGCACCCCTTTCCATCCGTAGTTATCTACGGGCTCTTAGTTGCTCTTAGATCACTTTAAAAAAAAAAGGTGCTTTCTGTGTGTTTTGAAAAATGTTTTGAAAAGGCATTTCGCTTTGACTTTGTAATGATTCATGTAGGAATGTATACAAAGTGTTTGGAAATGTTTATGTTTTGAAAAGAGTTTGAACTTTGAAAAAAGTGTGTGGTGTGAAAAGTATTTGATCGAGCAAGCAACTAAAAGTCTTATTACCTACTCGGAATGGTCGTTTTCGTGTTATTTTACTTTCCTTTAGAATAGTGCTATCCCTACCATTAGTTGGTAGATAACCCTATTCGTTGGATGTAAGCGGAACATTCGAAGGGACATCGGATGGTCATAGAAGGCAACTTGTAGGAAGTATCCTAGCACATTCGAAGGGACTATCATCATTTTTCGAAGGCGACAATCGAGGGTCAAGATCATGTATTCGTAGGCGACATCGTGGGTCTATGATCTTTGTATCGAAGGGACTATGATGATTTGTTTTGAAAAGAGTGTGTTGATTTCAGGTATTTTATCTTGGAATTATGAGTGATCTATGTCCAATTTTATCTTGCCATACACGCCTAATTACTAGCAGTTTATAGGATGCAGAAAGTAAGTTGCGGAAATGTAAAGTGCGGAAAGTAAACGTCCTACGCTATTACATGGCTTTGGGGCAGATACATAATCAGAGTGCAGAAAATAAAAGCCCTAATTAAACTATTACATCCCATAGGCAATTACATAATTGAAAAGAAAGAGCAAGAAAAAATCGTCCGAAACGTTACAACCTGTGAACAAATACATAATCGGAAAACGGAAGAAAATTGCATAAGAGGAAAATGTTAGTAAAAACAAATATTTTTGAATGGGAAAAGGGTTTTGTGTTAGTAATTACATTAATATGATAAGATAATTTTTTGGTAATTTTTGGAATTGATTTGATAATTTAAAAACAATTAAAAGTCATTTATATGATTAATTATAAATTAAATTAAATATGCATGCAAAAATAATAATTTTTATATTAAAAATTAAATAAGCATTTTTCTCATGATTATGCACAAAATAAATATTTTTGGTGTTTTTTAGATGCATGAGAAAATTATTTGAAGATAAATTAAAATAGCATGAAAATATTAAAGAAAATATAAAAATATGAAAAAATAGAAGTTAGTTTGTAAAGAGGCAAAAATATATGGTCTTGCCAGGGATCGAGGTGACCTCTTGGATGAAAACATGCGCCCGCCTTAACCACTGGACCAAAGCGTTTTTGGTGTTTAGTAAATGAAACGAAGCGTTTTTATACAAACTTGATTTCTGGGAACCCAGAACACGCGCGAAGATCTTCATCTTCTTCATTTGAAATTTTGAAAAGTTAGCGTCGGCTTCATTCGACGCTAAGGCCCCTGCAAACATCAAAAATCCAGTACAAGCAATATAAATGAAATCTAAAGCCATGGTTCGATTAGAAACTTCATTCGACACGATGGTGGTATCGGTTTCATCAATTTATCCTATTTAGAGACCCTAATTCGAACGAGAAAACCCTAAACATGGTGTATTTCGATTCAGGCCATGAAAATGCAATTAAATCATCCAGAAACCTTGCAAACTTTGTTCTAAACACAAAACAAACATCAAAACACGTTAATAATGCATGAATAATAGAATTCGAATTTTGAAAAAGTAAGAACAAACCAAATCGTGTTTTTGTGATTCTTGATGTTTTTGAGTGTTGTAAAGGTCTGGATCGATTCTAAAGACACCAAGGAATGCAATGGAGGGCTTAGAATCAATTGAAACGAGCTAAAACCAAGGCTGCAAGTTACTTCAAGAACACGGTTTTTTGACTTTAGGTTAGGGTTCTTTGAGGCAATTTTTTTGTTCTTTCTCATGTTGTATGCATTGTATATTTATAGTGGATGGATTTAGGTCTGAATTCAAGAGCAAATAATGATCAATCAATGTAAAAAATATTTGATTTTGTATGAAATCAAATCTTCCTTTTTTGATCAAATTTCAATCAAATTCTTTCCAAATCTATGCAAATTTCGAAATTTTCCAGCTTGTGTGAGTTACATGGATCTCAAGCATGAGAGAAAAATCAATTTTGCATTTAATTTTGATTTTATACCTTATTTTTTAATTTAATTTGTATTTAAATAAATAAAATCCAAATTAAATAGAAAAATAAAGCTAAAATTCGTGGCATTGGGCTTGGATGTTCCAAATTATCTAAGGAACAAGTTTGAATGAAGAAAAACTAGGCCCATTTGCAAAATTTTGGATTTTAACAAGTATCTCTCTTTGTGCACTTCTTCAAAAACACCCAACTGGTGCAAGGTGTATTTTGCTCAATTATCCACATTTTTTAGTGTTCTTGGACTTTTTAGAAAGATCTAAGTGTCCTCTAACCAACCTCTTTGGTTTCATATCAATTGGAGTTTCCATGCTCAATAAATCTTCAAAACAAAAAGTTGACTTTTTGTTGACTTTGAAAAGGACCTGTAATGTTTTGATCCATACCTTCCAAATGAAGCATTTTTTGAACATTCTTGTGAGACATGAAGTTGTAGAGAATTGAATTTCTTTCAAAATGAGAGGTGGTGGAAAAATTTCTGAGAAAGTATGAAGAAGTTATGCTCAGTCAAAGTTCAGTTGACTTTTCACTAAAAAACCCTAATTTGGAAAGTTTGACTTTTGAGCAAATCTTGAGTTTTCTTGATGAATCATGATCAACCCTTGATCAAATGATGAATGTGACTTCAAAATGAGGATGTTGACCAAAAATCATGAAGTTTGACTGTATGTTGATCACAGTTGACTTTTTGTCCAATACAACTGATTTTCAACCATCTGAGCAATTGTCTGAGGAAACTTGACTTGTAAGACTTGAAACTTGACATGGAGAATCCTTGAAGCATATGAGGAGGCATGATGACCATTGTAGATGTTGGAAGTCCATCTTGATTTGAGAATTTCCAAACCCTAGTTTGGGTTGATTGTCTAGGAGAGGGTTTATCTGATCAACCCTTGAGGAATCCTTGGGTATGGGTGTATGAAATATCTTGAGAAGTAGGAGGGCAAATTTTGGGGTATGACAGCTGCCCCTGTTCAATCTTCTTGTACTGGAAGAGTTAGATTGGCATGGTCGCCTTTCGTAGCCTGGAGGTAGAAGATGATTGAACACTCGAGTACACCTGAAAATTTGCACTCGCTACTGGCTGATGATGCGGGAATGGGCTTACTGATGCCATTTGGAGAAGTTGGAGACTTCGCTGGAGAATGAGTCGTACGCTAGACTCGAGATTGTTGTCTGGATAGGAGAATTGTCGGAGATGGGCTTAAGATGCCATCCGGAGAAATCGTTGCTGGGGAGTGAGCCGTACACTAGGCTCTGTAGACGTTTCTGAAAGTGGAAGGAGCATGGAGATGGGCTTAAGATGCCATCCGGGGGGAGTCGTACGTTAGACTCCGTGCTTGTCTTTGAATGAAGTTATTGGTTTGTATTGGTTTTTAACCAAATATGCAGCATTCTGAAAGTGGAGAAATGTTGATAAGTAGTCGGAGATGGGCTTAAGATGCCATCCCAGGCAACTGAGTCGTACGCCAGACTCTGTAGTTGCTGTTGATAATAAGAGAGAGTCAGAATACATCTTCGTGTTGATTACTCTGAGGGGATAGTAGTTGGCGAAATGTGGATAACTTCCCTGTTGTGCTTCGGGTATTGATCCAATGCCTGTTATCGGAGGATAACTTGTGATCGTTCAGATAGTTTTCCCGTCTGGCTTCGGGTGTTAATCCTGGATCTGTTGTCGGAGGACAACGTGGGCGGTCGTTCAGATAGTTTTCCCGTCTGGCTTCGGGCATTAATCCTGGACCTGTTTGTTTCAGAAGTGATTTTCACCTGTTTTGGGGAAAACAAAAGAAACTTTGATAGAATATTGTTAGTCTTATGTAGATGCATGATGCATGACAATGTGTATGAACGACATATGCATATATTATGACTTTATGAGTAATGTATGAATGAGAGATGTTGTGGTATTTCAAAAAATATCCATCTTGAAGAAGATGTGGATGCTCTGCTTGAGGACTTCTGACTTCTGTTTGGGGATGAAGCGGATGAAAACCCTGCTTTTGAAAGAGAAGAAAGATATCCTTGATTCCTCCGATGCACAATCTGACCAAGTCTTGAGCCTAGATATTGTTGAGGATGGTAGAGATCGAGAGATGCGCCTGCTAAGGATTTTGTGCATAGACCCTGCTGGGGAAGAAATTAGGAGGTACTCTACTAGGGATCTTGCGCACAAATCCTGCTGAAGAGTATTTGATAGTTGCTGGGAGACCGGGTTAGAAGGATCTGGAGCCCGTCGAAATCTTTGGGGAATAACAGATGTAGGTTTCCTCCGATGCACTATCTGACCAAGTTTCGAGTCTGGATATTGCTACTGCCGGGGAAAAGGGTAATTGCTGAGAGATATTCTGCTGGGGACAAATATCTCGGCTGGTGATGAATCGTTACTGCTTGGAGACTGACGTAACATGGTTCAGCTTATTGGGATCACTGCTCGGGGACTAACGTGATGAAGCTTGGAATGCCGGGACTAGTGGAGGAAAATATGTACTTCGCTGGGGAAGGTTTGAGATGGGGACATCTCTGTGGGAGATTGTACTTTGCAGGGGAATGTATTGGTGACTTTCGTCGTCATCTCAATTCCTAGAGCCTGTAGTAATTACTTTCGTATGTTTATTTTTTTGCATGTTTGTGAATAGATTTTTATTGTCACAGGCACATAATCATTCAAAGCAAACGTTGGACTTTATGCAAATAACAACAATGAAATTTGTAAAGAGAAAGGATTTGTATTAATTTGAAAGGTGGCGTATGGCCAAGTAGTTTGTACACAAGAAAGGTAAAAAGCTATGCGGAAACAATCTCGTTAAGTTCCAACTATGCTAGTACTCATATATTTCGACTATCTCATCTCCTTGCTATCAGTAGAAAGTGAGTAGACTGATCTTCGCCATTTGAATCTTGAATACTGATAGTAGTAGTCTGGAAGTAGGTGATCTGGACGAGACATAGCCGTATGCTTAAATCCCTAACTTTTGGCTAGACCGCCCTTTTGGGTTTTCAGTCTACCGGGATACCCTTTTTTGCCCAAGCCGCCTTTGCAGGTTTTCGACTTGCCGGCCGGGTGTACATGTTTTGTATATATCCTTAACTTTTGCCCAAACCCTTTTGGTTCTCCAGGATGCCCTTATTTTTGCCTAGGTCAGTCGACCTAGCGGGTCTCTTTTATGTGTAGTATTTTTTGACTATGTCTGCGTTCACAGGGTTTGGGAAGTCTTCACCATCCATGGTGCTAAGTATCATAGCTCCGCCGGAAAATACTGTCTTGACTACAAACGGTCCCTCGTAGGTGGGAGTCCATTTGCCCCTAGGATCACCTTGTGGTAGAATGATGCGCTTGACTACTAGATCACCGACTTGGTAGACTCGGTGCTTGACCTTCTTATTAAATGCTCTAATCATTCGTTTCTGATAGATTTGTCCATGGCAAATGGATGCGAGTCGTTTCTCATCAATCAAGTTAATCTGGTCAAGGCGAGTCTGGACCCAATCGTCTTCGCCTAACTTTGCGTCCTAGAGGACTCTTGGTTGAGGGGATCTGAACCTCGACGGGTAGGACTACTTCCATACCGTATACAAGAGAGAAATGGGTTGCCCCTGTTGATGTTCGTGCTGTAGTGCGATAACCATAAAGCGAAAATGGTAACATCTCATGCCAATCCTTGTAAGTCACTGCCATCTTCTGTATAATCTTCTTGTTGGCGGCTTCCACTGCGCCATTCATCTTAGGCCGATACGGAGAAGAGTTGTGATGCTTGATCTTGAACTGCATGCAGAGTTCGGTGATCATTTTGTTGTTGAGATTGGAGCCATTATCTGTGATAATCCTTTCGGGAGTGCCATACCGACAGATAAGATTATGCTTGATGAAACGAGCCACAACATTCTTGGTAACAGATGCGAACGAGGCTGCTTCTACTCACTTGGTAAAATAGTCAATTGCCACAAGGATGAAACGGTGTCCGTTAGAAGCAGTGGGCTTGATTTCTCCAATCATGTCAATGCCCCACATTGCAAAAGGCCAAGGAGCTGTTAGAACATTCAGAGGTACTGGAGGTATGTGCACTTTGTCGGCATAAATCTGGCACTTGTGACAAGATCGAGCATAGCGGTGACAATCAGCTTCCATGGTGGACCAGTAGTAACCTGTTCTCAAAATCTTCTTAGCCATTGTATGTCCACTGGAGTGGGTACCAAATGCGCCTTCGTGTAACTCTTCCATGATACGTTCCGCTGTTTTCCGATCTACACAGCGGAGTAAGCACAAGTCGTGGTTGCGCTTGTATAAGATGTTGTTGTTGAGGAAGAATTTGGATGCAAATCTTCTCAAGAACTTCTTATCGTTGATAGATGCCCCTGCGGGATATTCCTGAGTCTCAAGATACCTTTTCACGTCATAGTACCAAGGTTTCTCTTCTGTATCAAGCTCATAACAATATGTTGGTTCGTCAAACTTCTCAATAATGATCTGGGGAGCCTCATTGTCCCATCTGACCTTGAACATATATGACATAGTAGGTAATGTGTCTGCCAACTGATTCTCTTCTCGTGGAATGTGATTGAAAGTGATCTCTTCGAAGTAGGGGATTAAACTCAAAACATGCTCTCGATACGGAATGAGATTCGGATGCTTCGTATCCCACTCGCCCTTAATCTGACTGATCACTAAGGCTGAGTCTCCGTACACTTGTAAGAACTTGATTCTTAAGTCAATAGCAGCTTTGATACCCAAAATGCACGCTTCGTACTCGGCCATGTTGTTAGTGCAATTGAAACATAATCTGGCGGTGAAAGGCGTGTGTCCGCCTGTAGGAGATTTAATGATGGCGCCATTGCCATTGCCAAGTGCATTTGAGGCCCCATCAAATACCATGGTCCATCGGGATCCTTGTTCAGGTCCTTCGTCTGGGCCTGGTTCTTCACAATTAGTGACTAGTAAAACATCTTCATCTGAAATTGAACGCATAGATCGATAGTCATCTATGGCTTGATGAGCCAAATGATCGGCTACTACACTTCCCTTGATCGCTTTTTGAGAAGTGTACTGGATGCCGTATTCGGTCAAGATCATTTGCCATCTTGCTATTCTTCCGGAGAGAGCTGGTTTCTCAAATATGTATTTTATCGGATCCATCTTGGAAATCAACAAGGTAGTGTGAGTCAACATATAGTGTCTTAGTCGTGAGCAGCCAAAAGCGCAAGTTTTCTCATTTGTGAGTATCTTGTTTCACGATCGGTAAACTTTTTGCTAAGGTAGTATATTGCATACTCTTTTCGACCAGACTCGTCATGTTGACCCAACACACACCCCATTGAATTCTCTAACACTGTCAAGTACATGATAAGAGGTCTTCCTTTGGTAGGCGGCATCAGGATAGGAGGATTCTGTAGGTACTCCTTGATTTTGTCAAAAGCGATCTGGCAATCGTAGTTCCATTCCACTACTTGATCTTTCTTTAGTAACTTGAAGATTGGCTCACAAGTAGCAGTAAGATGTGCAATGAATCTGGCAATGTAATTCAATCGTCCCAAGAAACCTCTGACTTCTTTCTCGGTGCGGGGAGCTGGCATCTCTTGAATAGCTTTAACCTTGGCGGGGTCAACTTCAATACCTTCTCCACTGACAACAAACCCTAGGAGTTTACCGAATCTGACTCCAAAGGTGCACTTGTTGGGGTTAAGTCTCAATTTGTACTTCTTCAACATCAAATTTACGCAAATGATCGAGATGCTCTTCTTCTGTCTGTGGTCGAGCTATAATGTCGTCAACGTAGACCTCTATCTCGTGATGAATCATGTCATGGAATAGTGCCACCATGGCACGCTGTTAAGTGGCGCCTGCGTTCTTCAGTCCGAACGGCATGACTTTGTAGCAAAAAGTGCCCCACTGTGTAACAAAAGTAGTCTTCTCCATGTCTTGTGAGCCATTTTGATCGATGGTAACCGGAGAAACCATCCATGAAGGAGAAGACCTTATGCTGAGCGGTGTTGTCAACCAGAACATAAATATGAGGAAGTGGAAAATCGTCTTTCGGACTCGCTTTGTTCAGATCTCTGTAATCCACACACATTTGTACCTTGCCATCCTTCTTGGGCACAGGCACCACATTAGCCACCCACTGTGGATAGGAAGTAACAGCTAAGAAACCGGCGTTGAACTGCTTCATAACTTCGGCTTTGATTTTCTTTGACATCTCAGGACGCATGCGACGAACCTTCTATTTTACTGGGAGAAAACCTTCTTTTGTCGGTAGTCGGTGTACCACAATATCAATGTCTAAACCCGGCATGTCTTCGTATGACCAAGCAAAAACCTCAATATAGTCTCGTAGCATCTGAACCAATCTTTCCTTGACACTGTTCTCAAGACCCGCTCCTATCTTGATCTCTTTTCTATCTTCATCGACCCAAATTCACAACCTTAATCGGCTCTTCGTGCAGTATAACTCGCTCTTCTTGTTGTAGCGACAAGTTCTCCGGCACTTCACAATCTTCCTCACCTTCGTCTTGGCTTGGTAGATCGGATTATCGAAGTCATATTTAGCAATAGCATAGTGTATCAACGAGATTCGGAGTGATTCTGCGTTGTATCACGTGGTGTGTGTAAAAACACATAGCTTTTTGAAGGGTGATAAAGTAAAGAAAGAAAGCAACAATTAAATGCAAAAGTCGACCGATTTTATTGAATGAAAATATGCAAATGATGATAATAACCCTCACAAGCGAGCCATGATGCCCCGCAAGGCACTAGGCTTTAGAGTTTATTGTTCAAAACATAGAAAATAAAGCGAAACAAAAACAAGAGCAATTACTCTGTCTAAAGGAGATTGGTATGACGTCTTGATCTTCCAATTGTTGAGTCCGTTGTCAGGAGTTGGGAAGATCCACTTGTTGATGTCGAAGTCGTTGTCGTCGTCTTCTATAGCATAGATTCCACTCTGGCAGATGCGGAAAGGAAGTTGGCAGGCACGTTCGCGGCGTATCATCTTCTGACCCTTGATGGTGAAGCCTAAACTCGTCTTGTCAAATTTGAAAGGAAGATCAGGGAGCTGTCCCCAAATGGTACTACCTCCTTCTTCAACAGCAGCTTGAGCATCTTTCAGTGAGGCCATCCTAGGCAGAACTTTAGCCACTTCAGGAGTGACGGGAGAGTCAACAAGCATGACTCTGGGTATTATTTCAAAAGCTTGACAGGGAGTCTCAAAGAATTCACCCTCCACCTCGAGGTATCGGAATGACTGTAGATGACTGACCATGTATTCCTCTTCACCACATACTGTAACAACCTTCCCTTTCACCGGGTACTTCAACTTCTGATGCAGGGTAGAGGTACGCTCGCCCCATGTATCAAGGGCGTCAAGTAGGCAAGAATAGGCGGACGAATGTCCATGACAAAGAAAGTGGAGTCAAAAGTGGGAACCGACTTTGACAAGCGAATGAGCTCTCCAATCGCTCGCTTAGAACCATCAAAAGCTCTCACAATAATATCACTGGGTTTCATAACCAATCCTTCAACATCAAGCCGGTCAAAAGCACTCTTCGGAAGTATATTCAGAGCAAAACCGGTATCCACCAAAACATGAGATAATGTAATGCCCTTGCATTCGACAGAGATGTGCAAGGCCTTGTTGTGTTTCTTTCCGGCAGGAGTCAAATCAGCATCAGAGAAGCCTAGGCCGTTGTTGGCAGCCAGGCTAGCAATACAAACTTCAAAATGGTCAGTAGTAGTGTCTTGCGGTACGTGAGCATTCTTTAGAAACTTCACCAAGGCCTTAGTATGAGCCTTAGAGCACAAGAGCAGAGCAAGCATGGAGATCTTGGACTGAGTCTATCCCAACTGTTCCACAACATTGTAGTCACTTTTCTTGATTATCTTCAGAATTTCCTCCATTTCTCGTTTGGAGGTGTCTTGAACTTCCTTTGGTACTTGTCTGAGCGGGATGAGTCATTGTTCTTTCCTCTAGCTTCGAACCGGTCGAATAGGAATGCGGGGAGTCGCAGTGTCTTTTGAGGAGATTTGAGAGAATACTCTTCCGGTTCTGGTCACCTTACTAGATCCGGTGATGTTATCAATGTCAGGAACAGAAGCTTCAACTGCAAGATCTTCAATGGTCAGAGGTTCTTGCTTGACGCCATGATAATAAACCTCAGATCCATAATTCCAAGGGATAGCCTTGTCAGAGGAGTATGGAACTGGTCTGGGAGAAGTAATGATGAGAGGTGCCACTCTAGGCACAGGATCAGCAGAGGAAATCCTTGTTGTGTTAACATCAGCATAGTCTTCTGGGAACTCGTCACCCCATCCGGTTGCCTTAACATCTTCAATAGGAATCTTGTAGCTCTCAGGAACAGTGTACTTCACCATGTAATCATACTTTCCACTTGGCTGCCCCAAGGTATCCCATGCAGACGGTACAACTTCATTCACATCTTCGATCTTCAGATTCTTAGATATGTCTTCACACAGACTCTCCACAGGTGGTTTCAGGAATAGTATTTCACGATTATCCATCATGCACTGAACACGTCTTCTCAACCAAGCACAACCATCAGGTGCAGACGGGCACCAACGACAATTCTTAGGGCATCCTGGATTGACACCGGCTTGCCGCAAATTCTTCTTAACAGTCATCAGAGGAATGGTCAAGTCATCTATGTTGAAAACGTAAGTATCCTCACCAACAGCATTGGAACTTTTGTCATGGTTAGGCATAGGAGCGTTGATCACATTTGGAGTCTCGACAGGAGGATCGAACTCAATCTGCTTAGCTTCAATCATATCTTGAATCTTGTTCTTCAGAGCCCAACAGTTATCAGTGTCGTGCCCTGAGCTATTGGAGTGGTAAGCACACTTAGCATTAGGATTGTATCTCAGAGAGGAAATGTTGACACTCTGAGGAGGATCCTTCAAAGTAATCAGCTCTGCTTTCAACATGTGTTGCAAGGCTTGCGACAATGGCATGTTGATCTTCGTAAACTGTCTTCGTGGCGCATTCTAGTTACGCGCATTGTCTCGAGGTTGTCTTGATGTAGGATTGAGATCACAACTGCCCACAGATTGAGCACGGTCGGTCTTGGCTCGGCTTTTCGACCATACACACATTGGTTTCTTTCTTACCCCAAAAGATCTCTTTCTGCATTTGAAGATGTCTCTACCGAATCTTTCATTCTTGATACCACTTCAATCGCCTCCCGCCAATATCATTTCGGTGAATCCGGTGAAGAGTTTCAATCGGTGATTGAAGAATGGGCCTGTCAGTTTCCCATAAACATATCAACCAACTCCCTATGAGACAAGGGTGGTTGAACTCTGACTGCTAGGTCTCTCCACTTCTGAGCATACTCCTTGAACTTCTCATCACGACCCATAGACATGTTCTGTAGTTGCATGCGAGTGGATGTCAATTCAGATTGTACTCATACGTCAGAAAGCATCGCTAAGTCACTCCAAGTACGGAATCATAGTGAGCATGACTGTTAGCCCTAATCCAATTGCATGCATACATGCATTATCTTTGTGATGGATCAAAAGCGGGTGATGAATTTGATGGCCAACTTGATGGTTTCTCGTTGTGGAAGGTTAATTACCGGGCCATTAGTTTCATTTGTGATTGGGTTTTTGTGTGGGTTGCAATATTAGGAGTTTGGTGATTAAGGCTTGGAATTTAAAGAAGAAAAAAAACAAGTAGATTCGAACGTTAGGTTTGATTTCTTAAATGGAAGAACATTCGTGTAAAAACTGACGAAACCATAACCTTTTTCTCATTTTGTACTCGTTTTACAACGGCATTATCCTTTGTAGTCATGTTTTCATATTTTAAATTTTAATTCAATGGTTGGATTTTTGCACTCAATTTCTAGAAAGAAAAGGAATTATCGGGTTAGAGTAAACTTTTGAAATAAAATTTGGAGCCAAATTTATATTTTGAATTTTTTATCCATTTCCTTTTAATGTTCAAATTTTGAAATTAGCATGACTCCATTAGAGGCATATGTACGGTACAACCGATGCAAATAAGTTTAACGGAAGATGTTGTAATAATACTACGGGCCCAATATTTTTGTTCCTGTCAAATTACATTTCAAGATATACATGACACTTAGAAAGAAAGGTTGAATACGGTACGGATTAATGCGAATAAGTTTTTCATTGGTTTTTTGCTTCTATTACAACAAGTAATTGTTTCTGTTACTACAACAAGTCTTTTTAAAAAAAGGAAAAGAAAGAATGTTGGAATATTGAAAAGGAGCAGCTTAATACAAGAGAACACAGATAATCAAAAATTCCTTCCATTTTCCAAGCTAAGGGTGCCACGGTTTTGCTTGCTGTTTGCATGATTAATATAGCCGTTTCCTCGCTCACCCCGGCTTCCATTCCTCCTCCATTCTGGCCGGTTGCAGCAGCGGGATCTGCATCATTGTATGGTGCAAACTCTGGTGGAGGTTTTAGCATTATACCATCCAAAGAATTGCATAGTGGTAATGTACCTGGCAGGGACTCAAGAAGATAAAATTCAGTTTAGCATTGTTTCAAGCTTCATTATACAACTACAGCAAGAATCCAAGGGTTTTGAATGCAATTTATGATCAGCAATGCAAGGAGAACTGTGCGTCAACTTTCTGTATTGTTCTACTTCCAACCTGCACACCAAAGAATAAACCAATTCTCATGTTTTTCTGTAAGTGACAAATGAACCAGAATTCTACACCATGGTTTGCATCATCAATTGACATCAATTTAATGATATGTTAATAAGAAATGAATGTGCACTCGGCGATTTAGGCATGGAAAAATCTGTCGAGACATAACGCAGGAATTTACCATTTAGCTCTACATTTTAAAGAGTGATAACAAGCAGCCCATGTTAGTCCATGACACGATATAACCAGCACGCACAGTTCATTGGCAAGGTAGCAGAAGAAGAAGAAGATGGAAAAGGCTGTCCAGAACCAGGTTACATAAGCTCGGTGACGAACCTACAAAGAACAATAAATGCAGCAGTGAGCATCAAGTAGTCGAAAACTGTAGAAGCAACAAGAACATAAATCACAGGGACATCATTGAGAAATGTAGTTTAAATTTTGTTTTAAGAAAAGAAAACTTCAAATGCAAGAAAGGCAATACCACATTTTCTTTGTTAAAACAGAATATGTTGTTGTAAATAAATGAGCAAACCAGGGGGTCCACTGTATCAGACTTTTACCACAGATAAAGTTCCAACTTTTTCCAGCCTGGACAGCTCACTTCTACTTCACAAAATAATATGTTTTGCTAGCATTTTACCCAGCCTTTTTTTTTACTGTTACATCAGTTAAAATCTTTTGACAAAGACAAAAATAGTACATCAGAGCTGTTTTTTTTTGAATTTTTCCCACTACATGCTGCACCAAGGTTAGCTCCCTCCACTCTAACCAACTCCAAGCCTAGTCACCTATCCCAACCTAAATCCAAGCCACCTTTCTGACCTCACTCCAAACCTCTCTCACTCCAAACCTACACTCTATATAACCACCCTGTTTTCTCTCATTGGGCAGCAACTCTCAGCCTAGCAAAGCTCTGCAGAAATTCCTCCCTAAACACCTATTCACTCAAAGCTCTCAACCCTAATTTCTTCTTCAAATTTCACACTGAAGTTTGAGGTGAAAAGAGCTAAACCACTCACATTTATTCAGTCCAGAAAGTAGAGGGGAGAAGTTTACCATACCTGTCACTGCAGGCTCTACTCAGGTAATATACCTCTCTACATTCTGGCTTTGAGTTCTTAATCCATCCTTGTGTATGCATCAGTCTAAGACATTCTGCACCATTTTTATGATTAAGTTCTAGTTTTACCAGCATACAAACTAAAAATGCAAAAAAAGGATATTTGAGGTTTTCTTGGTGTTACCTGGTTATTTCCTTTCTGTCATCTTGGTTATCTTGTGTCCGAAATCTACATAATATCAATGATAAGCCCAAGGAGAAGCTATCCTTCAATTAGTACTCCATGAGGCTGAGATATTCTATTTGTTTTTACGTATTCTGCACTACCTGTCATAAATAAATGTAACCTACATCAAAATACAAGTTAAATGGGAAACAGATGATTGAGGTTTTTCTTCATATTACCTGATGTGTTTTCTGCCAGTTTGATTATTCCGTGTTCGAAATCCGTGGTGATACCGATGAGAAACTCAAGGAGAGGCTGATGTTGCATCAGTACTCCACCGAGTAGAGGTGTTACCGATTTCGTATACCGCACCATTCTTCATAAAATAAGTATAGATTCATAAGAGCATAAACTAAGTGTAAAAGAAAACGAATATTCAAGTTTTCGTCATTACAGTGTGTCTTGGCGATTCGATGTTTGCTCTCTAAGCTTCTTTTACACCAATGAAAAGCTCAAGGAGAAACGATGTTGAATCAAGACTCCATAGAGTCGAGTTACGTCAATCTCGTATTCACACCACGCCTTTCGTTTCCTTGCAAAGCGGAAAAGGATATTTATGTTTAGAAAGGTAATGGTTCGAGGCGAAAATCATAAAAACATATCCAAATCTCACCGATTGAATACTCGGAAATGATCCATAAGCGACCACGGCGCCTTGTTCGTTGATGTCGTGAAGGAGATCCGGATTCGGAAATGATTCGACTCTTTTCGGCAATATTTGAAACTTAAGTTCTTTGTTACGATTCGGAAGAACCCTTGATCGGAACGATTGGGGAGATTATCTGTGCTGTTTTGAAACCGGGAATCATGGGAAGACTCTTGATCACAACCTTGCCGCCATCTCATCCTTCAACATTTCTCCTCGGCCTCTATCACGTTTACAATCCCTCTCAACCTCCATTGCGAAACCTCTTTCATTGTCACTCTGTATATACCACCTTCACCAACATTTCAATAACTATCTTCCCTCCGCCTACCTTCATAAACGATCCTCCCTCTTCATCACGAACCGCGGTTTCTAACCTCCATCCCTTTACAATACTCTCTCAACACGATAAATCTCACCCATAACACCTATCGGTCAACCTCCTCCACCCAAACTTCATCTCTCACTCACCAAACCACCTTTGTCAAATTCCTCTTTCTCCCCATTCCGTCAAACCCAGCTCACATTACTCCTAACTACTCTTCAAACCTTCAACAACTCACCGAACCACCATCTCATTGCTTCTCACACCAAGCCAACTTTTCCTCTTCTTCACTGTAAACAAAACAACCTACGCTCACCTTCAACCACGCCGTAACTCCTCCGTCTCTTAACCCACCTCACCTGAAACATACTCTCTCTTCATCTCCGTCTCATCGCTAAACAATGCCACCGCCGACCCTTGTTCTCGGAATCTCCGATAAGCCATGGTTGTTCGTGTTTTGTCTCTTCGTAAGGAAAAATGAATTGATTTGGGAATTAGGGTCCCAAACCCGATTCATTCTTTGGTGAGGGCTTGGATCCGGTTGAACCGGTCCGCCCATGATCCAACCTTCCTCTTAAACCCATATATATAATATTTTATATTCATTTCATTTCATTTTTTATTTTATTTTTTAACAAAAACTTCTAATTGATTTCTATTGTCTTTTTTTATATATATTTAAATACACCCTCATATTTTATTTTAATCATTTTCTTCACATATTGGTTTGATCTGATTATTTAAGTTACTAAATTTTATTTTTAATAAATTTACATGGGTAAGTTAATTGTTCCTTGATCTATATTGATTTTCATACGTCTGAATGGTCCGTTATAAATCCCTTTTTCCTCGCTTGCTTATTCACAATCGCACACTCATCCGAATCAATCAAACCTCGCATCTTGGTCCATATACGAATTTGAACTTTCTTCAAGGGTCGAATGGTAGGGAATAGACTTCTGTCTATTCTCTCGAGATTTAATCAAGAATAAGTCACCTGACTTATATTGATTGATCATAACCCGCTCAAAACACTTTCATAATCAAAGTTACAAACACTTGTGTCCTATAAAATCAACTCAAACTCATTCAAATATTTTTCTGCGCCCATGCGCACCATTCTCTTCTAAAATCAAACCAACCAACACTCTTTTCATTTTCAAGAAGAACTACGGAGTTTTGACTTTCCCATTGCACGAGGGAATACGTAGGCACAAGGTTTTGAAACCGCGGCAAACTCAAAATAATATAAAAACAAAACCCTTCTTCCTTCTCCTTTCTCGATCATTACTCATAAGATAGCAATTATCATTAGCACTTGAACACACACATGAACTAAACGGGTCCCATCGAGTACGATGGATGTGAGGGGTGCTAATACCTTCCCCTTGCATAACCGACTCCCGAATCCATCTCTTGGTCTCGTAGACTATCTTATCCTTTTCTCATGGGTTTTACTCGATGTTTTCCCATTCCTTTTGGAATAAATAAATACTCGATGGCGACTTCATTGTACGGAAATTTGTAAATTTTTCGAGGCGCTACATTAACCAAACACGAACAAACATTTATTAGTTCTCTTTTTATTATTTTTCTTTTTAAGTACAAAAGATAGTTCAAAACAATAAAAGAAAAACATAACAATCATAATGCTCTAAGTCTCCCACGGGCGCTTCCTTTTGGTGCCGAGGTAGGCGTTGATGTTTCGCTCCTCGTGAAGTGGCTTTGTCAACTCTAGTACTTTCTTCTCGCTTGCATAACACTGAGCTTCAAATGAATCCATTTCTTCTTTTAGTTGAATCCAAGATCTCTTCAAGTCTTCAAGATCGTGGGTATGTCGGGAGAAGCGGTATAGGTACGTCACCTATAGCGACAGTTCCATAATTCTTGGTAAAAGCGTGAATGGCATCATGAGGTTTTGAGCTCGAGCTCGCACCCATTTGAGGTAAGGTTCCCAAGGAATGGAGTTCTGGTGCCCCAAAGTCTTGGTATCAGTCTTCTTTACCATGCCCCAAGCGTGTATGAACCTTCGTCGGTAATTCTGGAGATCATGGTTGTAGTCGAACACAATATCTTGGAGAAGCATTTCATGCGGACCATCTCTTCGAGCAAAACCAAACTGACGTAGAGCTAAAGAAGGGTTGTAAGTAATACCTCCCCTTATACCAAGGAGTGGTACATTAGGGAATTCTTCACAACGCTCAATGAATGTGAAGTCCTTTTGAGAGAAAAGGCACCAACGGATGTTTGAATGAGAGAGTGACATTAGCCTTTGAGACCACTTCAACCTTTGCTCATGCTTCAAAACTGATGGAGGAAGGTGCGAAATAAACCACCTGGAAAGTAACGGTATACAACACATGAGAGTTCCTTGTCTTTTGATGAACAGTGTGGAGAGAATGTAGGATGTCTCCAAGTAAAGTAGGCACAGGATTGCGAGTAAGAAACAACTTGATGGCGTTGACATCTATGAATTGATCCGAGTTAGGAAATAGAACCAAACCATAGATTAGCAAGGCCACAATATCTTCAAATGCATGGAAACTCATAACTTTGAGGAATTCTCGGGCTTTCTTTATCATGAACTTAGCAAGTAAACCCTTAACTCCGCTTCTAGTTTCCCAATTGGCTTCAATGTCTGAGCGCTTTAGGTGTAATGCTGATGCGATGTCTTCATACCTAGGAACCTTTTCTAAACCGGTGAATGGCATTTGGTCAAGAATAGGTATCCCAAGTAGCTTAGAGAACTCTTCCAAGGTAGGAACCAACTGATAATCTGGAAATGTAAAGCAATGGTGTTTCGGATCGAAGAACTGGAATAGGACATGCATCATATCTTCTTCAAAACCGAAGATAACCAAGTCAAGTAGATAACCATGTCTTTTGATGAACTAAGCATGGTCGGGAATCTCTGAAACCAATTCTTTGAGCTGAGAAGGTATACCCATGAAGTTGATTCGGATAGTCTTTCTAGAAGCCATAATCCCTACAAAACAGAGCAAAGATAAATCCCTAGGTCCTTGATCCTTCAACATTTCTCCCTGCGGCCTCTATCACGTTTACAATCCCTCTCAACCTCCATTGCCGAAACCTCTTTCATTGTCACTCTCTGTATATACCACCTTCACCAACATTTCAATAACTATCTTCCCTCCGCCTACCTTCATAAGCGATCCTCCTCTTCATCACAGAACCATGGTTTCTAACCTCCATCCCTTTACAATACTCTCTCACAATAAATCTCACCCATAACACCTATCGGTCAACCTCCTCCACCCAAACTTCATCTCTCACTCACTTAAACCACCTTTGTCAAATTCCTCTTTCTCCCCATTCCCGTCAAACCCAGTTCTCACATTACTCTAACTACTCTTCAAACCTTCAACAACTCACGGAACCACCATCTCCACGCTTCTCACACCAAGCCAACTTTTCCTCTTCTTCACGTAAACAAAACAACCTTACGCTCACCTTGACCACGCCTAACTCCTCCGTCTCTTAACCCACCTCACTGAAACATACTCTCTTCATCTCCGTCTCTCATCGCTAAACAATGCCACCGCCACGACCCTTGTTCTCGGAATCTCGGATAAGCCATGGTTGTTCGTGTTTTGTCTCTTCGTAAGGAAAAATGAATTGATTTGGGAATTAGGGTCCCAAACCCGATTACGGTCTTCTTTGGTGAGGGCTTGGATCCGGGTTGAACCGGTCCGGCCCGATCAACCTTCTCTCTTAAACCCATATATATAATATTTTTATATTCATTTCATTTCATTTTTTATTTTATTTTTTAACAAAAACTTCTAATTGATTTCTATTGTCTTTTTTATATATATTTAAATACACCCTCATATTTTATTTTAATCATTTTCTTCACATATTGGTTTGATCGATTATTTAAGTTACTAAATTTTATTTTAATAAATTTACATGGGTAAGTTAATTGTTCCTTGATCTATATTGATTTTCATACGTCTGAATGGTCCGTTATAAATCCCTTTTTCCTCGCTTGCTTATTCACAATCGCACACTCATCCGAATCAATCAAACCTCGCATCTTGGTCCATATACCGAATTTGAACTTTCTTCAAGGGTCGAATGGTAGGGAATAGACTTCTGTCTATTCTCTCGAGATTTAATCAAGAATAAGTCACCTGACTTATATTGATTGATCATAACCCGCTCAAAACACTTTCATAATCAAAGTTACAAACACTTGTGTCCTATAAAATCAACTCAAACTCATTCAAATATTTTTCTGCGCCCATGCGCACCATTCTCTTCTAAAATCAAACCAACCAACACTCTTTTCATTTTCAAGAAGAACTACGGAGTTTTGACTTTCCCATTGCACGAGGGAATACGTAGGCACAAGGTTTTGAAACCGCGGCAAACTCAAAATAATATAAAAACAAAACCCTTCTTCCTTCTCCTTTCTCGATCATTACTCATAAGATAGCAATTATCATTAGCACTTGAACACACACATGAACTAAACGGGTCCCATCGAGTACGATGGATGTGAGGGGTGCTAATACCTTCCCCTTGCATAACCGACTCCCGAATCCATCTCTTGGTCTCGTAGACTATCTTATCCTTTTCTCATGGGTTTTACTCGATGTTTTCCCATTCCTTTTGGAATAAATAAATACTCGATGGCGACTTCATTGTACGGAAATTTGTAAATTTTTCGAGGCGCTACATTAACCAAACACGAACAAACATTTATTAGTTCTCTTTTTATTATTTTTCTTTTTAAGTACAAAAGATAGTTCAAAACAATAAAAGAAAAACATAACAATCATAATGCTCTAAGTCTCCCACGGGCGCTTCCTTTTGGTGCCGAGGTAGGCGTTGATGTTTCGCTCCTCGTGAAGTGGCTTTGTCAACTCTAGTACTTTCTTCTCGCTTGCATAACACTGAGCTTCAAATGAATCCATTTCTTCTTTTAGTTGAATCCAAGATCTCTTCAAGTCTTCAAGATCAGTAGGTATGTCAGGATAGAGAACGGTATAGGGTACGTCACCTATAGCGACAGGTTCCATAATTACTGGTAAAACAGGCGTGAATGGCATCATGAGGTTTTGAGCTCGAGCTCGCACCCATTTGAGGTAAGGTTCCCAAGGAATGGAGTTCTGGTGCCCCAAAGTCTTGGTATCGATCTTCTTTACCATGCCCCAGCGTGTATGAACCTTCGTCGGTGAATGCGGAGATCATGGTTGTAGTCGAACACAATATCTTGGAGAAGCATTTCATGCGGACCATCTCTTCGAGCAAAACCAAACTGACGTAGAGCTAAAGAAGGGTTGTAAGTAATACCTCCCTTATACCAAGGAGTACATTAGGAATTCTTCACAACGCTCAATGAATGTGAAGTCCTTTTGAGAGAAAAGACACCAGCGGATGTTTGAATGAGAGAGTGACATTAGCCTTTGAGACCACTTCAACCTTTGCTCATGCTTCAAAATGATGGAAGGTGCGAAATAAACCACACAGTAACGGATACAACACATGAGAGTTCCTTGTCTTTTGATGGTACGAGTGTGGAGAGAATGTAGGATGTCTCCAAGTAAAGTAGGCACAGGATTGCGAGTAAGAAACAACTTGATGGCGTTGACATCTATGAATTGATCCGAGTTAGGAAATAGAACCAAACCATAGATTAGCAAGGCCACAATATCTTCAAATGCATGGAAACTCATAACTTTGAGGAATTCTCGGGCTTTCTTTATCATGAACTTAGCAAGTAAACCCTTAACTCCGCTTCTAGTTTCCCAATTGGCTTCAATGTCTGAGCGCTTTAGGTGTAATGCTGATGCGATGTCTTCATACCTAGGAACCTTTTCTAAACCGGTGAATGGCATTTGGTCAAGAATAGGTATCCCAAGTAGCTTAGAGAACTCTTCCAAGGTAGGAACCAATGATAATCTGAAATGTAAAGCAATGGTGTTTGG
Organism: Vicia sativa; assembly: GCA_021764765.1. Taxonomy (NCBI): domain Eukaryota; kingdom Viridiplantae; phylum Streptophyta; class Magnoliopsida; order Fabales; family Fabaceae; genus Vicia; species Vicia sativa. The sequence goes on along the minus strand of CM038795.1, from coordinate 268,568,617 downwards.
ATCGAAGAAGCTGGAATAGGACATGCATCATATCTTCTTCAAAACCGAAGATAACCAAGTCAAGTAGATAACCATGTCTTTTGATGAACTAAGCATGGGGAATCTCTGAAACCAATTCTTTGGTGGAGAAGGTATACCCATGAAGTTGATTCGGATAGTCTTTCTAGAAGCCATAATCCCTACAAAGCAGCAAAGATAAATCCCTAGGTCCTTGATCCTTCAACATTTCTCCTACGGCCTCTATCACGTTTACAATCCTCTCAACCTCCATTGCGAAACCTCTTTCATTGTCACTCTCAGATATACCACCTTCACCAACATTTCAATAACTATCTTCCCTCCGCCTACCTTCATAAGCGATCCTCCCTCTTCATCACGAACCGCTTTCTAACCTCCATCCCTTTACAATACTCTCTCAACACAAGAATCTCACCCATAACACCTATCGGTCAACCTCCTCCACCCAAACTTCATCTCTCACTCACGTAAACCACCTTTGTCAAATTCCTCTTTCTCCCCATTCCGTCAAACCCAGTTCTCACATTACTCCTAACTACTCTTCAAACCTTCAACAACTCACGGAACCACCATCTCCGGCTTCTCACACCAAGCCAACTTTTCCTCTTCTTCACGTAAACAAAACAACCTTACGCTCACCTTCACCACGCCGTAACTCCTCCGTCTCTTAACCCACCTCACTGAAACATACTCTCTTCATCTCCGTCTCTCATCGCTAAACAATGCCACCGCCTTCAGACCCTTGTTCTCGGAATCTCGGATAAGCCATGGTTGTTCGTGTTTTGTCTCTTCGTAAGGAAAAATGAATTGATTTGGGAATTAGGGTCCCAAACCCGCCGATCTGTTCTTTGGTGAGGGCTTGGATCAAGGTTGAACCGTCCCGCCTGATCAATAGGTTCTCTCTTAAACCCATATATATAATATTTTTATATTCATTTCATTTCATTTTTTTATTTTATTTTTTTAACAAAAACTTCTAATTGATTTCTATTGTCTTTTTTTTATATATATTTAAATACACCCTCATATTTTATTTTAATCATTTTTCTTCACATATTGGTTTGATCTGATTATTTAAGTTACTAAATTTTATTTTTAATAAATTTACATGGGTAAGTTAATTGTTCCTTGATCTATATTGATTTTCATACGTCTGAATGGTCCGTTATAAATCCCTTTTTCCTCGCTTGCTTATTCACAATCGCACACTCATCCGAATCAATCAAACCTCGCATCTTGGTCCATATACCGAATTTGAACTTTCTTCAAGGGTCGAATGGTAGGGAATAGACTTCTGTCTATTCTCTCGAGATTTAATCAAGAATAAGTCACCTGACTTATATTGATTGATCATAACCCGCTCAAAACACTTTCATAATCAAAGTTACAAACACTTGTGTCCTATAAAATCAACTCAAACTCATTCAAATATTTTTCTGCGCCCATGCGCATTCATTCTCTAAAATCAAACCAACCAACACTCTTTTCATTTTCAAGAAGAACTACGGAGTTTTGACTTTCCCATTGCACGAGGGAATACGTAGGCACAAGGTTTTGAAACCGCGGCAAACTCAAAATAATATAAAAACAAAACCCTTCTTCCTTCTCCTTTCTCGATCATTACTCATAAGATAGCAATTATCATTAGCACTTGAACACACACATGAACTAAACGGGTCCCATCGAGTACGATGGATGTGAGGGGTGCTAATACCTTCCCCTTGCATAACCGACTCCCGAATCCATCTCTTGGTCTCGTAGACTATCTTATCCTTTTCTCATGGGTTTTACTCGATGTTTTCCCATTCCTTTTGGAATAAATAAATACTCGATGGCGACTTCATTGTACGGAAATTTGTAAATTTTTCGAGGCGCTACATTAACCAAACACGAACAAACATTTATTAGTTCTCTTTTTATTATTTTTCTTTTTAAGTACAAAAGATAGTTCAAAACAATAAAAGAAAAACATAACAATCATAATGCTCTAAGTCTCCCACGGGCGCTTCCTTTTGGTGCCGAGGTAGGCGTTGATGTTTCGCTCCTCGTGAAGTGGCTTTGTCAACTCTAGTACTTTCTTCTCGCTTGCATAACACTGAGCTTCAAATGAATCCATTTCTTCTTTTAGTTGAATCCAAGATCTCTTCAAGTCTTCAAGATCAGTAGGTATGTCAGGATAGAGAACGGTATAGGGTACGTCACCTATAGCGACGGTTCCATAATTCTGTAAAGCAGTGAATGGCATCATGAGGTTTGAGCTCGAGCTCGCACCCATTTGAGGTAAGGTTCCCAAGGAATGGAGTTACGTGCCCCAAAGTCTTGGTATCGATCTTCTTTACCATGCCCCAGCGTGTATGAACCTTCGTGCGGAGATCATGGTTGTAGTCGAACACAATATCTTGGAGAAGCATTTCATGCGGACCATCTCTTCGAGCAAAACCAAACTGACGTAGAGCTAAAGAAGGGTTGTAAGTAATACCTCCCCTTATACCAAGGAGTGGTACATTAGGGAATTCTTCACAACGCTCAATGAATGTGAAGTCCTTTTGAGAGAAAAGACACCAACGGATGTTTGAATGAGAGAGTGACATTAGCCTTTGAGACCACTTCAACCTTTGCTCATGCTTCAAAACTGATGGAGGAAGGTGCGAAATAAACCACCTGGAAAGTAACGGTATACAACACATGAGAGTTCCTTGTCTTTTGATGGTACGAGTGTGGAGAGAATGTAGGATGTCTCCAAGTAAAGTAGGCACAGGATTGCGAGTAAGAAACAACTTGATGGCGTTGACATCTATGAATTGATCCGAGTTAGGAAATAGAACCAAACCATAGATTAGCAAGGCCACAATATCTTCAAATGCATGGAAACTCATAACTTTGAGGAATTCTCGGGCTTTCTTTATCATGAACTTAGCAAGTAAACCCTTAACTCCGCTTCTAGTTTCCCAATTGGCTTCAATGTCGGCGCTTTAGGTGTAATCTTGATGCGATGTCTTCATACCTAGGAACCTTTTCTAAACCGGTGAATGGCATTTGGTCAAGAATAGGTATCCCAAGTAGCTTAGAGAACTCTTCCAAGGTAGGAACCAACTGATAATCTGGAAATGTAAAGCAATGGTGTTTCGGATCGAAGAACTGGAATAGGACATGCATCATATCTTCTTCAAAACCGAAGATAACCAAGTCAAGTAGATAACCATGTCTTTTGATGAACTAAGCATGGTCGGGAATCTCTGAAACCAATTCTTTGAGCTGAGAAGGTATACCCATGAAGTTGATTCGGATAGTCTTTCTAGAAGCCATAATCCCTACAAAACAGAGCAAAGATAAATCCCTAGGTCCTTGATCCTTCAACATTTCTCCCTGCGGCCTCTATCACGTTTACAATCCCTCTCAACCTCCATTGCCGAAACCTCTTTCATTGTCACTCTCTGTATATACCACCTTCACCAACATTTCAATAACTATCTTCCCCTCCGCCTACCTTCATAAACGATCCTCCCTCTTCATCACAGAACCGCCGGTTTCTAACCTCCATCCCTTTACAATACTCTCTCAACACAGTAAATCTCACCCATAACACCTATCGGTCAACCTCCTCCACCCAAACTTCATCTCTCACTCACTGTAAACCACCCATGTCAAATTCCTCTTTCTCCCCATTCCCGTCAAACCCCGCTCACATTACTCTAACTACTCTTCAAACCTTCAACAACTCACCGAACCACCATCTCGCTTCTCACCAAGCCAACTTTTCCTCTTCTTCAGTAAACAAAACAACCTTCTGCTCACCTTCAACCACGCCGTAACTCCCTCCGTCTCTTAACCCACCTCAGCCTGAAACATACTCTCTCTTCATCTCCGTCTCTCATCGCTAAACAATGCCACCGCCTTCGCCGACCCTTGTTCTCGGAATCTCCGGATAAGCCATGGTTGTTCGTGTTTTTGTCTCTTCGTAAGGAAAAATGAATTGATTTGGGAATTAGGGTCCCAAACCCAGTTACCCGGTCTGTTCTTTGGTGAGGGCTTGGATCCGGGTTGAACCGGTCCGGCCCAGTGATCCAACCGGTTCTCTCTTAAACCCATATATATAATATTTTTATATTCATTTCATTTCATTTTTTTATTTTATTTTTTTAACAAAAACTTCTAATTGATTTCTATTGTCTTTTTTTTATATATATTTAAATACACCCTCATATTTTATTTTAATCATTTTTCTTCACATATTGGTTTGATCTGATTATTTAAGTTACTAAATTTTATTTTTAATAAATTTACATGGGTAAGTTAATTGTTCCTTGATCTATATTGATTTTCATACGTCTGAATGGTCCGTTATAAATCCCTTTTTCCTCGCTTGCTTATTCACAATCGCACACTCATCCGAATCAATCAAACCTCGCATCTTGGTCCATATACCGAATTTGAACTTTCTTCAAGGGTCGAATGGTAGGGAATAGACTTCTGTCTATTCTCTCGAGATTTAATCAAGAATAAGTCACCTGACTTATATTGATTGATCATAACCCGCAAAACACTTTCATAATCAAAGTTACAAACACTTGTGTCCTATAAAATCAACTCAAACTCATTCAAATATTTTTCTGAGCCCATGCGCACCATTCTCTTCTAAAATCAAACCAACCAACACTCTTTTCATTTTCAAGAAGAACTACGGAGTTTTGACTTTCCCATTGCACGAGGGAATACGTAGGCACAAGGTTTTGAAACCAAACTCAAAATAATATAAAAACAAAACCCTTCTTCCTTCTCCTTTCTCGATCATTACTCATAAGATAGCAATTATCATTAGCACTTGAACACACACATGAACTAAACGGGTCCCATCGAGTACGATGGATGTGAGGGGTGCTAATACCTTCCCCTTGCATAACCGACTCCCGAATCCATCTCTTGGTCTCGTAGACTATCTTATCCTTTTCTCATGGGTTTTACTCGATGTTTTCCCATTCCTTTTGGAATAAATAAATACTCGATGGCGACTTCATTGTACGGAAATTTGTAAATTTTTAGGCGCTACATTAACCAAACACGAACAAACATTTATTAGTTCTCTTTTATTATTTTTCTTTTAAGTACAAAAGATAGTTCAAAACAATAAAAGAAAAACATAACAATCATAATGCTCTAAGTCTCCCACAGGCGCCTTTTGGTGCCGAGGTAGGCGTTGATGTTTCGCTCCTCGTGAAGTGGCTTTGTCGACTCTAGTACTTTCTTCTCGCTTGCATAACAAGAGCTTCAAATGAATCCATTTCTTCTTTTAGTTGAATCCAAGATCTCTTCAAGTCTTCAAGATCGATGGGTATGTCGGGATAGAGAGCGGTATAGGTACGTCACCTATAGCGACGGTTCCATAATTCTTTGGTAAAGCAGTGAATGGCATCATGAGGTTTTGAGCTCGAGCTCGCACCCATTTGAGGTAAGGTTCCCAAGGAATGGAGTTACGGTGCCCCAAAGTCTTGGTATCGATCTTCTTTACCATGCCCGCGTGTATGAACCTTCGAATGCGGAGATCATGGTTGTAGTCGAACACAATATCTTGGAGAAGCATTTCATGCGGACCATCTCTTGAGCAAAACCAAACCGACGTAGAGCTAAAGAAGGGTTGTAAGTAATACCTCCCCTTATACCAAGGAGTGGTACATTAGGAATTCTTCACGCCGATGAATGTGAAGTCCTTTTGAGAGAAAAGGCACCAACGGATGTTTGAATGAGAGAGTGACATTAGCCTTTGAGACCACTTCAACCTTTGCTCATGCTTCAAAGCGATGGAGGAAGGTGCGAAATAAACCACACAGAAATAACATACAACACATGAGAGTTCCTTGTCTTTTGATGACAGTGTGGAGAGAATGTAGGATGTCTCCAGTAAAGTAGGCACAGGATTGCGAGTAAGAAACAACTTGATGGCGTTGACATCTATGAATTGATCCGAGTTAGGAAATAGAACCAAACCATAGATTAGCAAGGCCACAATATCTTCAAATGCATGGAAACTCATAACTTTGAGGAATTCTCGGGCTTTCTTTATCAGGAACTTAGCAAGTAAACCCTTAACTCCGCTTCTAGTTTCCCAATTGGCTTGATGTCCGAGCGCTTTAGGTGTAATCTTGATCGATGTCTTCATACCTAGGAACCTTTTCTAAACCGGTGAATGGCATTTGGTCAAGAATAGGTATCCCAAGTAGCTTAGAGAACTCTTCAAGGTAGGAACCAAGCGATAATCTGAAATGTAAAGCAATGGTGTTTGGATCAAGAAGGAATAGGACATGCATCATATCTTCTTCAAAACCGAAGATAACCAAGTCAAGTAGATAACCATGTCTTTTGATGAACTAAGCATGGTCGGGAATCTCTGAAACCAATTCTTTGAGAAGGTATACCCGTGAAGTTGATTCGGATAGTCTTTCTAGAAGCCATAATCCTACAAAGCAGCAAAGATAAATCCTAGGTCCTTGATCCTTCAACATTTCTCCTCGGCCTCTATCACGTTTACAATCCCTCTCAACCTCCATTGCGAAACCTCTTTCATTGTCACTCTCTGATATACCACCTTCACCAACATTTCAATAACTATCTTCCTCCGCCTACCTTCATAAATCCTCCTCTTCATCACGAACCGCGGTTTCTAACCTCCATCCCTTTACAATACTCTCTCAACACGATAAATCTCACCCATAACACCTATCGGTCAACCTCCTCCACCCAAACTTCATCTCTCACTCACTTGTAAACCACCCACGTCAAATTCCTCTTTCTCCCCATTCCGTCAAACCCAGTTCTCACATTACTCCTAACTACTCTTCAAACCTTCAACAACTCACGGAACCACCATCTCCGCGCTTCTCACACCAAGCCAACTTTTCCTCTTCTTCACTGTAAACAAAACAACCTTACGCTCACCTTGACCACGCCGTAACTCCCTCCGTCTCTTAACCCACCTCAGCCTGAAACATACTCTCTCTTCATCTCCGTCTCTCATCGCTAAACAATGCCACCGCCTTCGCCGACCCTTGTTCTCGGAATCTCCGGATAAGCCATGGTTGTTCGTGTTTTTGTCTCTTCGTAAGGAAAAATGAATTGATTTGGGAATTAGGGTCCCAAACCCAGTTACCCGGTCTGTTCTTTGGTGAGGGCTTGGATCCGGGTTGAACCGGTCCGGCCCAGTGATCCAACCGGTTCTCTCTTAAACCCATATATATAATATTTTTATATTCATTTCATTTCATTTTTTTATTTTATTTTTTTAACAAAAACTTCTAATTGATTTCTATTGTCTTTTTTTTATATATATTTAAATACACCCTCATATTTTATTTTAATCATTTTTCTTCACATATTGGTTTGATCTGATTATTTAAGTTACTAAATTTTATTTTTAATAAATTTACATGGGTAAGTTAATTATTCCTTGATCTATATTGATTTTCATACGTCCGAATGGTCCGTTATAAATCCCTTTTCCTCGCTTGCTTATTCACAATCGCACACTCATCCGAATCAATCAAACCTCGCATCTTGGTCCATATACGAATTTGAACTTTCTTCAAGGGTCGAATGGTAGGAATAGACTTACATCATTCTCTCGAGATTTAATCAAGAATAAGTCACGACTTATATTGATTGATCATAACCCGCTCAAAACACTTTCATAATCAAAGTTACAAACACTTGTGTCCTATAAAATCAACTCAAACTCATTCAAATATTTTTATACGCATCATTCTCTCTTCTAAAATCAAACCAACCAACACTCTTTTCATTTTCAAGAAGAACTACGGAGTTTGACTTTCCCATTGCGAGGGAATACGTAGGCACAAGGTTTTGAAACCTGCAAACTCAAAATAATATAAAACAAAACCCTTCTTCCTTCTCCTTTCTCGATCATTACTCATAAGATAGCAATTATCATTAGCACTTGAACACACACATGAACTAAGCGGGTCCCATCGAGTACGATGGATGTGAGGTGCTAATACCTTCCCTGCATAAGCTCCGAATCCATCTCTTGGTCTCGTAGACTATCTTATCCTTTTCTCATGGGTTTTACTCGATGTTTTCCCATTCCTTTTGGAATAAATAAATACTCGATGGCGACTTCATTGTACGGAAATTTGTAAATTTTTCGAGGCGCTACATTAACCAAACACGAACAAACATTTATTAGTTCTCTTTTTATTTTTCTTTTAAGTACAAAAGATAGTTCAAAACAATAAAAGAAAAACATAACAATCATAATGCTCTAAGTCTCCCACGGGCGCTTCCTTTTGGTGCCGAGGTAGGCGTTGATGTTTCGCTCCTCGTGAAGTGGCTTTGTCAACTCTAGTACTTTCTTCTGCTTGCATAACGAGATTCAAATGAATCCATTTCTTCTTTTAGTTGAATCCAAGATCTCTTCAAGTCTTCAAGATCGGTGGGTATGTCGGGATAGAAAGCGGTATAGGTGCGTCACCTATAGCGAGTTCCATAATTCTTGGTAAACAGCGTGAATGGCATCATGAGGTTTTGAGCTCGAGCTCGCACCCATTTGAGGTAAGGTTCCCAAGGAATGGAGTTACGGTGCCCCAAAGTCTTGGTATCGATCTTCTTTACCATGCCCCAGCGTGTATGAACCTTCGTCGGTAATTCTGGAGATCATGGTTGTAGTCGAACACAATATCTTGGAGAAGCATTTCATGCGGACCATCTCTTCGAGCAAAACCAAACTGACGTAGAGCTAAAGAAGGGTTGTAAGTAATACCTCCCCTTATACCAAGGAGTGGTACATTAGGGAATTCTTCACAACGCTCAATGAATGTGAAGTCCTTTTGAGAGAAAAGACACCAACGGATGTTTGAATGAGAGAGTGACATTAGCCTTTGAGACCACTTCAACCTTTGCTCATGCTTCAAAACTGATGGAGGAAGGTGCGAAATAAACCACACAGAAAGTAACGGTATACAACACATGAGAGTTCCTTGTCTTTTGATGGTACAGTGTGAGAGAATGTAGGATGTCTCAAGTAAAGTAGGCACAGGATTGCGAGTAAGAAACAACTTGATGGCGTTGACATCTATGAATTGATCCGAGTTAGGAAATAGAACCAAACCATAGATTAGCAAGGCCACAATATCTTCAAATGCATGGAAACTCATAACTTTGAGGAATTCTCGGGCTTTCTTTATCATGAACTTAGCAAGTAAACCCTTAACTCCGCTTCTAGTTTCCCAGTTGGCTTCAATGTCTGAGCGCTTTAGGTGTAATGCTGATGCGATGTCTTCATACCTAGGAACCTTTTCTAAACCGGTGAATGGCATTTGGTCAAGAATAGGTATCCCAAGTAGCTTAGAGAACTCTTCCAAGGTAGGAACCAACGATAATCTGAAATGTAAAGCAATGGTGTTTGGATCAAGAAGCTGGAATAGGACATGCATCATATCTTCTTCAAAACCGAAGATAACCAAGTCAAGTAGATAACCATGTCTTTTGATGAACTAAGCATGGTCGGGAATCTCTGAAACCAATTCTTTGAGCTGAGAAGGTATACCCATGAAGTTGATTAGGATAGTCTTTCTAGAAGCCATAATCCCTACAAAAGCAGCAAAGATAAATCCTAGGTCCTTGAAATAGTTAGAAATGATATGCAATGCGATGATGTCATGATGTCATGTTTAGCACACACAAAAATTCACATAATGAGCCTAGGTTTAAGGCTTGCATGAGGTATAGGTGATTACCCACCAAAAGTTTGAGTTGGTTCATCCTGTCTATAATAGTAAGGGTTCTAGGAATCTCATATCATTGATCTTTCTCGAGGCGTTTATTTCAATCGACTACCAAGTGATCGACGAAAATATCCCAAAAGTTTGATCTTAATGGCGTAGCATCAGTATCGACCAACCTTAGTCTGCACCAAAGCCGGCCATCTCACTACCTTATAATGGCCAAGATGGGTCAATTAGGGTTCTAAAAGTTGAGTTAGTGCTTATGACACCACGCAGAAGCCAAATACTATCCTCAACTTGGAATGAAGAGTATCAGGACATCCAAAGTGTCACACTAACGTAGCCATCATGTTGACCATTTCGATATACATCTAGCAGTCGCGACGATTTAATGCTACTTACCTAAAAAGGAAACCCGGATCCGGGTGTAGGATCCCCCACAAATATAATACCCAAGCAACCCTTAAAGATAAAGCAAGCAAGTCAAACAGAAAGCAGTAAATGTGATCTAGAAATCCCTAAGGCATTCTCTCTTTAGGGTGTCTCCCGCAGTCGCCATTACATGTCTTGAACTGACTTTGAGAATTTTGTATCGCAAATATGCGGATAGCAAGAGTCGCCACCGACTTTTCTTTTATCAATTAAGGGAAGGTAAAAGTACAGAAAAAGACCTTCAGATTGTGAGTAAGGGAGAAGGTTATGAAAAGGGAAGGTATTAGCACCCCTTTCCATCCGTAGTTATCTACGGGCTCTTAGTTGCTCTTAGATCACTTTAAAAAAAAAAGTGCTTTCTGTGTGTTTTGAAAAATGTTTTGAAAAGGCATTTCGCTTTGACTTTGTAATGATTCATGTAGGAATGTATACAAAGTGTTTGGAAATGTTTATATTTTGAAAAGAGTTTGAACTTTGACAAAAGTGTGTGGTGTGAAAAGTATTTGATCAAACAAGCAACTAAAAGTCTTATTACCTACTCGGAATGGTCGTTTTCGTGTTGTTTTACTTTCCTTTAGAATAGTGCTATCCCTACCATTAGTTGGTAGATAACCCTATTCATTGGATGTAAGCGGGACATTCGAAGGGACATCAGATGGTCATAGAAGGCAATTTGTAGGAAGTATCCTAGCACATTCGAAGGGACTATCATCATTTTTCGTAGGCGACAATCGAGGGTCAAGATCATGTATTCGTAGGCAACATCGTGGGTCTATGATCTTTGTATCGAAGGGACTATGATGATTTGTTTTGAAGGCAACGGTACTAGGATACCTCTACGTTCGAGGGACTTGACCATTTGAATTCGTAAAGGCAACGAGAGAGAATTACCTTAAGGGGTGCATGTGTGAAAAAAGTGTGTTGATTTCAGGTATTTTATCTTGGAATTATGAGTGATCTATGTCCAATTTTATCTTTCCATACACGCCTAATTACTAGCAGTTTATAGGATGCGGAAAGTAAGTTGCGGAAATGTAAAGTGCGGAAAGTAAACGTCCTACGCTATTACATGGCTTTGGGGCAGATATATAATCAGAGTGCGGAAAATAAAAGCCCTAATTAAACTATTACATCCCATAGGCAATTACATAATTGAAAAGAAAGAGCAAGAAAAAATCGTCCGAAACGTTACAACCTGTGACTTTGAAAAGGACTGTAATGTTTTTCCATTCCATGAAGTTGTAGACATGAAGTTTAATTTCCTTCAAAATGAGAGGTGGTGGAAAAATTTCTGAGAAAGTATGAAGAAGTTATGCTCAGTCAAAGTTCAGTTGACTTTTCACTAAAAAACCCTAATTTGGAAAGTTTGACTTTTGAGCAAATCTTGAGTTTTCTTGATGAATCATGATTAACCCTTGATCAAATGATGAATGTGACTTCAAAATGAGGATGTTGACCAAAAATCATGAAGTTTGACTGTATGTTGATCACAGTTGACTTTTTGTCCAATACAACTGATTTTCAACCATCTGAGCAATTGTCTGAGGAAACTTGACTTGTAAGACTTGAAACTTGACATGGAGAATCCTTGAAGCATATGAGGAGGCATGATGACCATTGTAGATGTTGGAAGTCCATCTTGATTTGAGAATTTCCAAACCCTAGTTTGGGTTGATTGTCTAGGAGAGGGTTTGTCTGATCAACCCTTGAGGAGTCCTTGAGTATGGGTGTATGAAATGTCTTGAGAAGTAGGAGGGCAAATTTTGGGGTATGACACAAAGCTATACCTTGGGACTATGGAGCTGAAGTTTACTATCATGGCGTCAAGCAAGAACCTTTGACCATTGAAGACATTGTAGTTGAAGCTACCCATTCTAACATCGACAACATCACCAGATCAGGCAAAGTGACTAGAACCGGAAGAGTATTTTCTCCAGAGATCTCTCCTCCAAAAGATACTGCTAC